>OY776277.1:32580613-33180613 GCA_963675445.1 Linnaemya vulpina | reverse complement strand
CTTACATAAAATAAAGGACAACTTTGAAAATATTTTATGCATAAATTTTTTCCCAAAATATTTTTGTTTTCATGTTCTATTTTGCATATTTTGCCAGATGTGCAAATTTATTACTTTTATCTCTCAGCTTGTAAGAGTGTGTGCGTGTGTAAAAGTGCCTGAGAGATAACAAATACAGATGTACAACAAACATTTGTTGTAAATTGTGTGGTTTTTATGAATAACCTTTTATGTTGTCAAATAACTATTTTGCTTTACAGATAGAAATTTGTTTAAGTACAAGAGCAAATTACACTGATAAAAAATTTGCAATTATTTTCTTCACATTAATTTATAAGAGTTCTTATACAAAATTATTAATGAGATTATGTCAAAAAATGTACTACAAATTAGCGAAATACATAATAAAATTATTGTGTATTCTTATTAGCTATTGATATAATATACAAAATAAATGGCTAAAATGTTAATACCGTTGCTAATGCTTTAAGCTATGCAAAGAAGTTTGGAATTTTATTTGCTTGGTTAGCTGAATTAGTTAACACTAAGAATAAATTCTCAAGCTCAATAATGCTCTCAGTATTGAATTTTAATGATCTGCAGTAGTGCAGACCATAACTGTGTTAACTGTTAACGGCCTGTTTCAATGATTAAAGTACGGCACTGAATGCCACCGACGTCCTTCGTTAATGTCTTCTGTTGCAAAAATTAGCTCACGAGTTAAATAATGAATTGGCAAGAACAAATTTTTTACATTCTTATCACCATCCCCTTTTTATAGTATCAGAACAATGTACTTCATTTTCAAATAGCTATTATCCTGCAAAAATGGTCTTACTAATAAACAAAAAGCTGACAAAAAATTCCAATTTGATTTCCAATTTGATTGCCCATGAAAACGGTTTCCATAAAAAAAGAAAAATTCTTAGTACCTTTTTACAGAGATATAGAACTTTAAAATAGAATAATATATATATATATATATATATATATATATATATGTATATATATATTGATTTTGAATGTTATTATAATTTGCATTCGACTTTTGGGATATGACCGCAAAGACTGGCTCGGACGTGGTCTAATCTGGAGGTCTAATTCGCGATTTGTGGCCAATAGATGGGCGAATTCTTCAAGTGGTTAATTTTTTCGGGTTTACCTGCGAATACCAATTCACGGTTTATGCTATTACCAAACGTTTCCTCAAGAAATCAACTTGTCATAAGTGCTTATAGTGGTCGCTGTTTACTATAACGTTCGTTTTTACAAAAATACGGACCAATGATTCCACCAACCCATAAGGCATACCATCATGTTTTTCCATTTTCCTGTATCTTTGCCCGACTCTGGCGCTACAGAAATAGCTTGTGATTGTCAACAATTAATAACTTCTTTATGTATTCAACATACTAGTGAAAATTTAAATATATTTTTAAAAATATTATTGAAGTAAAAGTCCCAGGAATGCAATATATTTGTTGTAACACTTTCTACTCCTTCACACGACACCATCAAAGTTTGCTTGGAAAGTGGATTGTTTCTTTTTCACACAACAACCAACTCGCGGCTCAATAATAATTCTTAATTAAGCAATGAAATTAATCTTAAAGTTTGAACATAAAATACTCAATACCAGCATTCTTAGAGTGACTCATAACCTTGCAATCTTCAGTTCTGAAATAAATAAGTAAACAAATTTAAAATATTGGGAAAACGGCTTAAGCAGTTTTAATCGAACATATCAAATAATTATTTCCATAATATTTATATTTGACGTCAACAATGAAATTCAAGTTTTTAAATAAATTAACACTTATTAAATATTGGACCAAATAAGCGCAACCAATATATATTAATAGAATGTTTTTTAATTCAGATACTGAATCTATTTAATTCAATAAACATATATTTGAATTAACAGGTTTTTAATATTTCTTCGAGCAAATATTTATTGAGTTTGAACGTTTCTTTACTCTACAAAATATGAATCAATTAACTTTGAGTCTTATTTGGTTTTAGAGAAATATAAATTGAAGCTAGAATTCAACTGAATAAAATGAGGAATACAATATACACACCCATCCAAACTCATAAAGTTAGAATCATTGCATGAGTATGAATACGTTTTTGCAATGTCCAGTTATTAACAGAATTTTTGGAAATACTACGTTGACTATCACCTGTATTATTATTGTTTTTATTAAAATTTATGTTTTATCACTTTTAATTACGACTACTTAAAGCATATCTCTGTCTAAAAGTGTTGCAACAGGAAAAGTTCTGTCATAAGTTCTAGTGTTATTCTGCTCTTGTATCAAACAAACAGAAACGTGTTAAACACATACTGGGTTACATAAAGCATTTTCATGTACTTGCACTATACACGTTTACTATGTTTCGAATATGTTGCTTTTACCACTTACTGCGAATAATATTGTCTATAAGATACTAACAACTCTCTCTCTCTCATGGATACCAAGTCTTATTTGTTTAAATGAATGAAGTTGTGTTGTGTTACTTGAAAAAAAAAATCAATTTAATGTGCAAAGTTCTTTGTTGCCATAATGCTGAGTTTTGTTGCTTAAGTAGATGAAATACGCAAAACGAAAGAAAACCGTACTAAAGATTATTTACCTCTTGTGTGCTTTATTGTCATGTATAAAACAGAGCAGAAGGTTAACATACCAGTCTTTTTGTAGCTACAGCTTTACTGCAGCTGCTTACGAAAATAAAAGTCTTGCTCATAGTTGGTTTGAAACATAAACTAAGAAAGAAAATAATAAAGAAATTCAACACTTTTCAAGCAAACTTTGATATATAATTTACTTACGTGCGAGTTATATAACATTTTGAAAACTTTATTGCAACTGAATTAAGTACTTTAAAGTTAATTATACAATTTCTTAGGGAGAAATATTATTATCCATCCACATAAATGTGCTGATAAGGAGTCATAATTTTATGTTAAATAATTAACGATAATTTCTTCAACGAACCAAGCAGCAGCCCATTTAAAAAGCATTTATTCCACTATTTATTAGATATAAATTATTGCAACTCATAACAAAGATTCTTTTTGTCATGAAATAAAATTCCATAATTTGCAAAACCAAAAGTTGATCTGAAATGGTTATGTTCGGTCATACGTATAACTTTCATTTAAGATTTCAAAAGTCGCTAATGTGTTAACAATTAGTCAAAATAAAAATACATTATTTAGCTTAACGGTCTTATTCATAAAAAGTTAGGAGAGTTTAATAAACCACTTAGAGGCGCAATGTCAAAAAATTTTATTAAAAAACTATATAATTTTTTTTTTCTTTCTTCAATTGGCTTTGAAAATGTAGCTTCAGGTGTACTTGTGTGTAAGCCCCGAAATGTGTTTTCCCCACTTTGTTTGATAATGACACTAGATTACATAATTTAAACTAAATATGGTTACATATTTTATAGTGGAATCTACTTTAAAAGCGTGTAAAAGTATTTACACATTATGAGAAGATAAGAACATGGAGAATACCATCAACCTGGTACGAGTACAAAGTGACTTATGAGCAACATTAAGTTGACGGGTAGAGAACCAATACAAAAAACGAGTTAGAGACATACAAACGTTCAAATAAAGCTAATAAAAAGCGTTATAAAGTTAGTCCCTAATCGAATACATGCCTGCTACATAACCAACAATTTGTATTAATTCTTTTCTTCAAGCACTTAAACATTTAATTGTTTTTACTTCTTAGAAATCTCTTAAAGAATAATGTTGGAAAATAATTTTAAACACTAAAGAAAACAATAAAATTTTTGTTCACAGATTTGAATATTCATGTAATTTCATATATGATGTATTGCAGCATTAACCACAATACGAGGCTGGACTTAACAGTATCGATATTTAAAATTCTATAAAACACGAAAAAAAAGTAATACACGTTTGTTAATACTATTCCCCAATAATAGTTTAATAGCATTAAATTATTTAACTATTGTGTACTTTAGGCATGCAATTAAAACGGTTATGAATCAAATCGTAAATATGGAGGCTACGGCGTTGTTTGTAAAGTTTGGAAATAGTGTATTTTTTAATTAATAATAGTTTATCTTATCGCTGTTTTAATCAGAGATTAACGTCTGCTCTTTGGTGTACAAATATAAAGTGAAAGAAATATTTTTATGCAGAAGAAAATAAAAAACCCTAATTGGCTTTGAATAAAAAAATGCTTTTAAAGTTCAATTTGCTACACTTCAACACCACTACCACAATATTCAATTGTCTTGTTTCTATTGTTGATTGTTTATTGGCTCTATTAATTAATCGGGTCTGGATATCGATTAATAATTGATTTTTTTGATTATATTTGCTTGGAAGTTTCGCCAACTTTGCTCTTTGTAGCACACAAATTCTTTTCAAATTTTTTATTGTTCAATATCACCATGATCCCAATTACAAGTTACTTCTATATCATCGATATAATAATCAAATATATATATATATATATATATATATATATATATATATATATATCAAATATATGTTTTTAGGCAGAATGCAAAACATTTTAAGCATAAGATACTTAAGTGAAACCTGGCCACAGTATATATTTTGGATATCGGGATTGTAAACTTCTTAGAAAACCTCATACTAAAATCTAATTGCACCCTAAACACTCATCGCTTGCAACTATAAACTGAACCCACTTTGCAAATAATTGTCTCCCAAAGTGTTAATGAATGATAAGAATAAAAAAGCAAAGTAAAAAAAACAATAACATGTAGTCATATCAAATTCTGACACTACCGATAGCGAAATTTAAACTAATTTTATCAGCAAAGCAAACAAACACACCAACTTATTCTCATACAATTATTTTTTACCCTAAAAAATATTTAGTATATCAACTAAATGTGAGTGCGAGTAAAACTCTTTACGTAAACGTTTTCCCTTAAGTTCAGCACACAATATTGTTGCAATTTCATTGTTCAGTAAATTGATTTCTAAGATTATTTACAACTGCTTGACATGGATAAATTTCTAACTAATTTGTCACTAAATCCATTGAATAAAATTGATAAATTTTTAGATGGTAAGTGATGTTCTACTCGGGATCAAGTGCTGTGCAATGTTCACTTGCATTGAAGTGTCGCTTTGTCAAACGGATGATTGATAAACAAACTTATATCGAGTAAGAATGAATTCATGCGCACTTAACGTGTGATTGTTGCAATCCATTTTGGGTCAGTCACAAAGTTTTATTCGAAACTCAAGTAAAATTAAAAGTAATATTAAATGTTATATATTTATCTTATCAACACGAGTACTTTTGTTCAGAAATTATTATGTGGAATCATTTCTCAGCACTTATTTCTTTATCTTTTAAATTAGGGCAATCAGACAGTGATTAAGGTCTTGTATTTGACCGAATGAATTAAAATGTGAAAGTATAATTTCTATATTGAAAATACTATTATTTACTGTCATAGAAACTGATTTAAAAATACGGTTACATGTATCAAATAAGTCTCGAAATAATCCGAACCACAACTCTTTTGTCAAACGTTTCTCTAATGCGTATAAATGAAACGAGAAGAAACAATAGTGACTATGTAAAGAACTTTCTCCAAAATAATCGCATGCTCATTTTTAACACAATTAAAAATATTAAGCCAGTTGTTACTGGTCATCCTTTTTGCGTCAAATATGTTATAGATGTGAATGTAGCATGCAACCATGGAGTTAATAGAAACTTTCCTAATGAAATACTTTGCATTAGAATTTAGCGATTTCGCTTTTTTGTGCAAATATTTGACACGTGTAAACATTCCTTTATATTACTCGCTAAGTTAACCCAATTTTGCTTAATACGAATAACTTAACAATAATGGCTTTAATTTCAAGTATTTCATTTTCTTTTGGCTTTTTCCAGAACCATCAGCCGATAAGAGCAAAGGCTTCTGTGTACTTTATGTCGGTGCAATTAAATTTATATTTAGTTGCCAATTAATAATAAACAAGTTAACAAGATGCATTAGCTTCTTTCTAAACGTGTAGTCTGATTTTAATAGAATTTCATTGACTATTCATTACACGTACCTGATTTTAGGTGTTAATATAGTTTGCATGCAAAAGGGAGAAACAAAATTAGAAACAATCTATTCAGCCAAAGATTTATATATAAGAAGGGAAATATATCTGCCATGTATGATTTGTAGTATTAGTTTCGTAAATATTAGACTATATATTTGAATTTTCATATCATTACATATATTTTCCCCATTTTATTTCTTGTGGTAAAATCTTATCTGACTACCTTAACATTCCCCTTGTGCACTGAAAAAAGTATTATCATGTCGAAAGTCAAATAGTTCATATTATCCAAATTGTCCTCACAATCTAACACATATCAATATTTGTGTTTCAAGATAACCACCGGCTTAAGAAGTGTAAAATCATATCAATCTTGTTTATGAAACTTATATACTGTGCGATTTGTTATATAAAAGAGCACGTATTTACATGAGCGATGTTATATACGAAATTCGACGACTGAATAAAATAATGATAATAGTATCACCACTTAAAAATATCTTAATCTTCCTTACTCATCTATCCCCTTAACACTGTCCTCTTCTTTTTAAAGTTTTCTGAATATAAATTGTATTTGTACCGCTCGTAGTTAAAAACAGTAAGACGAAGGTGGATTAACTTTATATCAATAACATTACTATGAAAAATTAATTCTATAATATGAATATAATTATAAAGGGTATGAGTTTACAACAACGGAGTCATTAGTGGTGGCAAATTTAAGATATACATGAGCTTTAACCAGCACAATGTATTGACATAAATATTATTTATTATATAAATAATAATTATTTTTTACTTTAGCCTAACTTATATCAATTTAGGATAAATTTAATTAAGTTTTTAAACAACCAGCCAGCAAACTTGAAAGTTTGTTTACAAAAATAAAACTTATCAAATAAATTTCAGTTTAACCATTCATAACTATTGTCCCTTTAAAAAAAATAAAAAAAATATATCATATTAAAAATGGGTTACATAAGTTTGAATTGTTTCCGAACTATTCCATAACTATGGTGAATAGCTGTTGTAACCACTAACATAAATACAAGTTTGCAACAATTACCTTCACTAAAAACTATAACAAAAGGTTAATGTAGATTTAATTTCTTAAGGAAAATAGTAAAAATATTATTTAATCTAAGGCCATCCCACTGCTCTCGAGTTTTTTTCGAGTATTAAGTAAACCACACTACATATTAATTTTCGTGCAGTGGTTCCTTGGATATCATTGATTGGAATATTTCCTGCTTAATAGCTGCTTATAAAATTTGTCTTATAAACCAATTGCCTTATTACCTTGTCTTGTGCTATTAGAATCTTACAAACCCAAATTCTTATCGGAATCTAAAAAGACAACCGGTTTTATAAGAATCGAATAGGACTGGCATATAAAATATATATTGTGTAATAAGTAAAACTTTTAGTTTTAATGAATATTTTATAAATACGTGCTCTTATCTACAATCCTGTTGGCTATGCACTATGTATCTGCAACTGTTTAATTCATATCGAGAGAATTTATGACAGTTAAATGGCACTGTCACAAAACAACTACACGTACATTAAAAAACTGTACGCAAATCTTTAAAACTGCACAGTCGAATTTTATTAATTTTTGTTTAGCGCATCTCTTTATATGAACAGAGTTTTATTCACGCCGATCTGTGACAAAGTAACTTGACTGTATACAGATATATTATCACTACATTTATTAACAACGATTTGCAACTTCTTGGTATACAAGAAGAGCATATTGAAATGTAGATCCTAAGCAAACACTGACTTTTAAACACAATGGTCATATTAAGGGCTAAAGTAAAATTGTATTTTATTGTTTATTCTAGAGCTTGTGAAAAAAAAAGGTTGTACAAAAATAAATATTTGTTATATTTCTAAGACTAACCATTTATTATAGCTCCAACATTAAGGACATTTTCATTTTGATATCCGGCGTAAATAATTAATTTTCTTAATTAAGATTTTCCATTGTATTTAATTTTTAAGCTAAGAAAGTTTTTAGGGGATATTTCTTAGTACCACATTTGAAAGCGATTTCACTAAACGAAATTCTTTTGTATTGTTTGAACAGCCGAATAACCTTAAATTTTTTTTCGAATATTAAAACGATTGAAATATAAAGAAAAAGATTCATATAATATTATAAGTATTAAATAAAAACGAATTTAGTATGCAAATACTACTTGTTTCAAAGTTTATTTGTTCAAGTTGTTCAGAAAAGAAGCATAATTCAAATGTAATATTTTGAGATCCGAAAAACGTTACCTGTCTAAAAATTGTTTTCATAATATTTTCCAACATTTCTAATTGTTTATTGTAATTTAATTTTAGAGAATTGATTTTCTATTTCTTTATAGTTGTACTTATAATAAAAGTACAACTACAACTGTCATTTTTACAATTCATCTAATTTGCTTATTATCATTATATACTAATTGATAGATTCCAATGAAATAAGTTTACAAAAAAAAAATATAATATTTTCCTAAGAATTGGCTCAGTGTATGTCAAATTTCGAGTTCCTTAATTTATATTAAGTGACTGAAAGTTATTTCAGCGCAATATATTTATACATTTCGTTTCAATATCTTTTTTATATTCCCATTTCATAAATATTTCCTAAACTTATTTATTCATTATGTAAATGGTGTATGAAGGAGAAAAGTCCGAAACTTTTGTATGTTTGTTTGTTTGATGTAGAAAATACGTCTTTTATCTCTTTTCATTTTAAACCGTGGGGAATAAAGTTAAATAAACAAATAATGAAATATATAATATAAAAATTTAGCTTGAATAAAAAAGGGTTGTATAAACGCTTTCTAAATACTTTTTAAATATTGAACTGTAAAAATTGAAGAAATTTCTTAAAAGGAAGGAAAATAAAATTACTTTAAGCAAGGAAGCGAAGTTAAATAAAAAGGATTTCATAAGAACTTGCCGGCGCTGATTAAACGCATTATGAATACATATAAAGACTTTATTTTGTGCCCTTCATATTGTTTTGTGGTTGGGAGTTCTCAGGGCTATAGGATTGATTTTTATCAGGCTTTTAATAAAAAATAATGCCCCATTTTCCTTTTTTTCCCTTCCAATAGTGAAATTAATCTCAAAAGAGACTGAATGATTGGCAAATTTATTAAGCCACTGCCATTAAATAAAAATTTAGGGATTATTGGTTTAAAGTGGTTTAATAAAAGGAATTGAAACAAATAAAATAATGAACTCACCTATTTAGGATGGACAAATAATTACACAAAAATGAAAATTATGCTTAAAAGTTGCTAACAACAAATATTTCCGGTAGAAAAACTATAAGATAAGTTTATAAGCCTAAAATACTTTTTTGAATCAAGACTTTTAAGTCGAGTAACATTTATTATTTTTAGAATATCTTTCAAAATCTAAATACTTGTACTAAGGAATTAGCAGGATGCATGAAGAATCTTTATATATATATATATATATATATATATATATATATTATTTTTTATTTCAGAAAAAGACCAAACTGCTTAGATGCCTTCATTTTCGTACAATATTCAATGACAGGGATGAGAAAAGAGTGAAGTTTAATTATTATATTCTACTTTGCTGTCAAGTATTCCTATTTTGGATACGGTTAGGATTATATCTAATTTAATAGTAGGAAAACAAAAAGTTAAGTATAACAATAGTTGCAGTTATTTTTTATTTTAACAGAACTAGTAGTCATTGAACTAGAAACGAACGATAGTGTTGAAAGGACAGATGAGAAGAATTTGGCAGCTATTTTATACAGTACCCAAGAAGTATACCAAGAAGTATGGTGCTGTATTCTGTTCTCTTAGTACACGCTGAAGTCGCACAATCATGCATATCAGAGAAATCCGATTCTCAGTACACGAATTCGACTTAGGGATCATGAGCTTATATCTCAAATGTGACAGATTCCTTTCTAGAATTCTTGTATGATCGTATTAATTTTATAACTCACAAAAAAAGAGAACAAATAATTTATCAATAAAATTCATGTATATTTTGAAAGTTACGCAGAATTTTAAATACATGAAAAAAGATTTGGGTTCAATTTTAATGAGAAAAACTATTGGCCTTTTTATCACTTTATAATAATTTCGTATTAATAATTAAATATTAATAAATAAATAAGTAGTCTGTCTACAGCTCATTTGGCTGAGAGACCAAGGAAATTTTACTATTACACGTACCTACTCCGCCCAAATTAATCAATTTTGTATGTAAACTTTGAAAAACTAAAAAAATAGAGAGTCTTAATTAAATAATTGACATGACATCATTACCATGATATGATAAATATAATATATTTACTTTGATTTTTCAAACACATTTTGAAAGGTTATTATTACACACCCATTTTCATACTAAAAAATGTGTATTCTTGGTAATTAATTAATATGTTTATTGTTTTATTTCTTTTCTTTTAGGTAAGTCCGAAAAGCTTCTAACCATCCATAAAAATAACTTAAAAGAAAAACCAAAAGTATACACCTACTTTATGCTAATGGAAGGAGTAAGTTTTGTACTATAAAGCAAAAATATTATATTGTTTAATTGTTAGTTTATAAGAAAAATTTAAGTTGTAAATTCAGTGGCATATGATAAATCAGTAATAAGAGTGAATTCACCACCTTAATAAGTAATTTTTGAAGACAAAAAAAAATCAGGATCATATCATAATAGCGAAAAATAGAAACACTCAAGTTTCTATTTAAATCAGGTAACTATTTGTTGCATATATTTTTTATTATATAAAATGGGTTTATAAGAATATATCTAGTGTTCCCATCAAGCGTATGAGTAATCAGAAATAGTTTTTTTTTTCCACAATAATGGAATAGTTTTATTTTTAATAATAACAACAGCAACTGCAAAATAGAGAAACACTGGCCAGGACTTAAAGAAAAAACAAACCTTAACACAACCAGCAATACATTTCTACAAGTATTTATATAAAAACTTGTCTTTCACTATGTCAGCTAAAAAAAAAAAAACAATCTGCTGGTTTATATCACACACAAAAAGTTCAACTTTTCCAACTGCCACAACCACATATATGAATGGCGCGTGTCTTCTAAGAACGTTTTTAGTGTCTTCGTAAACGTACTTGCTTATTTGGTCATCTTCAAAGGCATCAGTGTCAAACACAGTGACACTGCGTAGTCCAAATGTTTTCGTAAAGTAAAGTTGACAGATAAAATTGAAGGCGTATATGAAAAATGTAGAAATTGTTAGTTAAGTTTTTATTTCCCAAAGATGTCTATCTTTCCGCAACAGATATGTCCGCATTATAAATAACTTCTTAATTAGATACCAGCAAATTAACTTCATGCATTTAACAAATACACTAAAAGATTAAACAGCATTTTATTACATACTGTTGTGAGTAAATTTGTAACCGAATTTAACGCAAATATTAACTCCATCAGGCTAAGAGAACACATATATACACAAATAAGGTGCTGCATGCAGTTAATGTCAGCGAGAAATTAAATTCAAAATTATTTCAACTAAAATAAAGTTTCGTTTACAAAAAATGTTTGTATCTAAAAAAATTTATAAAAGAGAACATCTTGCAGTATTAAGTAGAAAGTGATTTTGTTTACTTTAAAATATTTAGATTTAATTTAAGTTCATGGCGGCTTTCAATTGTATACGAGTGTATACGAAATTAATAATATTTATAATATTCGCTTTAAAAGTAGTTCCTTTATTAAGGAAATACTTATAAAGTGTATACCTCAGTCCACTGAACTCCTTGCAAATCCATTGGGCGAGGATCACATGGTGGTACATCAATCATTTAAGCATAAAGCTTTCTGAACTGGAATATGATTATCCAGCAAAAAGTGCGGTCCGCCGAATAGCAGGTATTTAAGCCAAAGATAGTAAACTCTCGCTTACTAATCTACTTCAACATCACATAATTTGTATTTACAATGTCCCACTTGCTTAAGAAAAAACTAAAACTGAAATAAATTCTCGTAAGCCAGAGACAGAGAACTATTTATTGATCATTCTTTGTTTCCATCAAGGAAAACCAATACTGTAATGCAGCTAAACGTTTCAATCGAATTGACGCATATCAGCTATTTTACGATTTGATGAATATAAATTATTAATAGCAATTTTTACAAACGGGATTATTTGGCAGATATCTGCAGTTGATTTCAAATATAAAACTTACGTGCCAAAATACTTTTTGTATAGCGTTCCCAATCCTTCAGAGAAATCTCAGTAAGCGACATTTATCTTACAACTACAATTAGAATCGGAAAAAGCCACGCAATTGTAGAATAAGAACGTAGGAAAATAAAAAAGGAAAAGTGATCAGTGAGTTCTTGTTATTAGTTTGAGTTCTTGTAGAAGTTTGAAATAAATATCTTTAGTTAATTTAAGAAATGTTGGGTAAAGGTTCCCTAATGATCTGCATTAGCCCCAGTGAAATGCGCATAGGAACCCCTCAATGGATAAATTTGAATTTTTTAGTAATTAATATTAAAGAGGACCAAAAAATTTTTTAGAAACCATATATAAAAATTAGATATAATTAACATCATAAACATGATTTCAGATGCACTGAAAAGGCTACAAAAAAAGAGAACTTCTTGCAACGATAACCGGTTGTAAAAAGCATTAGAAAAGATCCAAGTTTACACTACTTTCAAATCATGAGTTTGGGATCTTATTGACTTCTCTGGAATGTCTTTCTTTACCGCGTAACTATTTTGTCTCCAAAACATTGTTGCTATGGGATCAACTTGTCAGCTCTACTTTGTAATCTCTTACGTAAAAGGAAAAGCAAATTACAAGAGATTCCACTATTTCAAATATTTCGTTGATACCACTTGCAAGCATCCACTTGTATGTGTAAGACCAGCGTTATTTGCTGCAAAGAGAGTTGGAATGAAGTCTTGGGTTTTTTTTTTTATTCTTAGTAAATTTAAAGTATTAAGTTGCATCTTGCAGAAACTTTGTTTGCACGTGTTTTTAACGAATATGTGAGTTGGGCACGTCCTGTATTTTATATAGAAATATAATGATGTTGCTCCTTATTAATTCATATATGAAAACAGGAAATTGCTTACAACTTTTGCTATTAACATAGTTACAATTTTCTTTATATATCTCTTTTTTTAAGAACATGTATGACTGAATGCTTTTTATACTATTAAAAAATCAGTAAAAAAAGAATGTCTAAGGCTGTATTGTAACATACAAAGGATTTTCATTTCAATGTCTGTTTGTCAGTGCTTGCAAAAGTAAATAAGCGCAAATGTTAGAAAATTTATACAAAAAACATGGAAAGAAGAGGTATAAAACTCTTATGAAAGTACAAATATAAAGTGTTTTTTATGCTTTTGAAATAATCATGATAAATGATGTTGGTATGAATTTAAAAAAATTTTACTTAATCATATATAATTTTGGTTTGAAAATTTTGCATAATCATATGAGAGTAAATGAATATTTAAAACTTCTGTGTATTTTAAAGTTTACAAAAGCTTAGTATGACGAAGATTTAAATAAATTTATATGTGTTGTGGAGGAAAAATAAATGTGGAGAAATTAAATTATTTTTGTGTATTTCTTTGTCCTGAAATTAAAGTTTGGTTTTTTTTCTGTTAAGCTTCAATTGGTACAGTGTCACAGTTGTATTTGATTTCAAAAATCTTATATGTCTTATCTCATATAAATGATTAAATTTGTATTCCATGTTCTTTAATTGTATTCATTCGTATATGTGAAAATATTTGTCTCACCACAAATTTCTTATATTCTTTTATGTTTCCGCCAAGAAAATCCACAGATATATATTTAAGTGGGCTTGAATGTGACCATGAGTATGGAATATAGAAAAGTATGATTTAATGCACATGCGGTGCAATAAATATATTTTAGCTAAAGTGGTTTTATATGATTATTTAAGTGCTCAAAGTAATTCTTACAAGCGAACATGCTATTCTGTTCTTAAATATATTTATTAGTTAAACACCAATACAAATGCAAGAAGGTTAACCCTTGTTAATTGGTCTTAAATAAACTATTACTTGTAGTTTACTAGAACGATGAGGACTGAATTTTCATATAACCTTAATTAAAATTTTTATAAACAGTGCCAACCAGATAAATTTTGCATTTGCGAATGAGGCAGTAGTCTACATGATATAAATAATCTAAAAAACAATAGTTTTATCCGGTTGCTTTTAAAACAGCGGCTGATACCTTTTCCATGCGTTCTAATAACGTAAAAGAGATTGATGGGAACGAATTCTCTGCTGTGAAAATTTAAATATCTACTAATAAATTACGTCAGTAATGAAGTAGAACGACTTGACACTTTTTATTAAATCTGCAGAATTTGCAGTTCCGTCCAAAACGGATCTCATCAAAATTTTTACTCTGCAGAAAATGAAAACTAAAACATTTTTTCGGAATGATTTAATTTTTAATATAATGCAGGAAATTGTTAATTTCTTGTCTTATAGTGGAAACAAATATTTTAAACTATTTATATCAATAAATAAATTAATTTTCAATACTCTGATTTTAGCAAAAATTTGGGAAATAATCTTAAAAGCCTTATATTGCAAATACTTAAAATTTTTTCAAAAAAACTTCAAAAGGAAACGAAGTTATCGGAATTGAAGTATGTCATAGTGCAATATTTTTTTTTTTGTACAAACGCTTCTCTTTTGTTTTAATAATAACTCATGAGTTTGTAGTTAGTATTTCTACTGAATAACTTTAAAAGCAAAATATTAACAGTGCACTTGGGATTTACAGCAGATCACAATATGATCTTATCTGTCATATTATGCTGAGTTTAGTTTCGTTAAACAATTGTGATTTTGCCTTAACTTGATATCATCGCCAAGTTATTAACATAAAAAACGTTTTCAATTCTTTCGAATCAAGAAAAACGAACTTAATCTGAAACAACACAAATAAATCTGTGCGGAATAGAAAAGAGGAATCAAACCCATTCCGAATGAAATCTATCAAATGGCTGATAATGTCTTATCTTAGACATATTTGTCTCACATATTGCCTTAAATTAGTTTAATTATGAATTGTCGTCTAATTAAAAAAATTAATAAATAACGTAGTACAGCATGAAATTATAGCCTAAAATAATTGCGGCAGTTTAACAAAACTAAAATCGGAAAATATAAGCAGACGAAATTATATCTAATGTACTATCACGATAGTGGCAATAAAGTTATGGTAGTCACAGAGGGTTAAAATCACTCACCTCTTAAGGCACAGATAGGTCCCACAGTGTCCCAACTTAAATATAAAATAGTATTTTTATAACTAGTAAATTGCTTACCAGAGTTTAAGAAGTGCGTTCGATTTTCCACAGAAAGTTGCAGTAAAACCACTAAAGGTGATATTAGATGAATTGATAACTTAATGTCTTGCTTTGTTTGCTACATTTATCGAGTTAGAAGATTTGAAAACATTCATAATATATTTAAAGCTTTAATTCTGAGCAGAACTCAATCGTCTATCATGCAATACAAAAATGGTTCAAATTTTATTTCTAATAGAGTAACAAGTTCTTAAAATCTCTTTTTGATTTAATAATAGTTGTAGGCATGCAAAATAAAATAAAATAGATCTTAGGGCTTCCAGTAGTTAAAGGCTTTACTTTATTTAATTTAAATTTCTCCGGCATGAGGGTTAAGAACTCCACAGCATCGTTACAACACCACACATTTGCCAGGCACGTAATAAACAAATAATTTTTGTTGGTTTCAAACTAAGCACAGAAAAAGAAAAAATAGAGCAGCAATTTGGTACGTAGCACAAAAAAAAACAAGTCCTTAAAATCGCGACACGTTTTTATGAAACTGCAAGAACAAAAAATATTTGATATTGTGTAATGGCTTTATTATATATTTGAAAGCTTTGCTAAGGATAAATTGAATAAAACCAGAGTGCTTAAGTTTTTTTTTCTCTTTTTACTACCCTTTTCCAACCACAAATATTTTAACAGCATGCGTGTAATATATTGCATTTTTATTGCACAACTTGTTTTTTTTTGCCTCTACTATAGTTGCTTAAGGAAAAATTATTTATTTGGAATTTAATTTAGTTTCACTTGCATGGGAGCGATTGTTTTTAAAACCACAATATATTATAACTTTAACTGTTAGAGATCTATTAGTATAATAAATAACTTGTAGTAGTATTCGTAAATTATCTTGAAATGGAAGGATTAAGATACATTTTAAAGCAAAAATAGAATTTTCTTACTTTGCTAAGAGTAAAATAAAACTAATTATTTAATTGCACAGAATGACTTATCGAAACTGAAAATTATATTTTTTAATTGTTACTCAAATATTATAGTCTCATGTATAGTTTTTTTGCACTGATTTAGATGTGATGTGTTTGAAGGAATCGTAGCTGAAGACTGAAAGGAACAAATTGAGAAACAAACTGCATCTGGTGCCTACATGAGGAAAAAAGATATTGATTTAATTTTTTTCCTATAATTGTAGACCAAAAACTTGCAAATAGAACAAGTGTTTCGCATTTTCCAGCTGCACTTGTGCGCTAAAGTTTCACGTTAACAGCACGCATTTTGTCATTACCAGGCAATATCAGTTCGCCATGTTATGCTAAAAGTTCATGTATTTTTTTATTAATAGGAAATAAATATTCATCGTAAGTGTGAAGAATTAATTAATCGTTTTGTTGGCGGAGAGAGTAGATGTTGTGAGCCCTTAAAGCAAATTCAGTGTCAATCGTACCAACTCGCTTCCACTGCCAGGACTATCGTCTTGGCCAATAGCTGTAGTATTTTCCATTGGGATTTTTTATTGAACATATAAGTGTTTGCCTCTATTCTGTATAGTTGTAGGGTAGAGTACTTATTTATGTGGCCTATTTCTTTAGCAACTGACTGGTATTAAGAGCGCCTTTTTAGTTTCCAGTCATTAAAGTATAGTCGGAGCTTATCAACAGATGTCAATTGTTGTAGGCAACAGATACTAGGATATATATTTTTTTTTTTATATTGTGTTGAGTTGATGTTGACAAATAGTTATATATAAGATGAGCTCCTCTAATGCCAAATCGGTTGCCACCATTGTGGGTACTATCAAAAACCGTATCTTCAATCATTACCTGCAGTAGTCTGCGGACAGATAGCGCTATACCGGCACGTTTAAGTTCACTAGAAAATCTTGGTGCTTAACACAAGTTACAAACAAGAAACATTTGAACATATGCAGGCTTGTCACGGTTGTTACTTTGAGGCACTGGATGATCGGCCGACATAATACTAAGATAAGCCTGTCTTATAATAAGTTCTGTCTTAGTTGTTCTGAAAGAAGTAGGGAAGAGTCGTGTTTTATTCTCTCTGTGAATATCTAGTATTACAACTCTCGAAACACAATTTTTTAGGCACTCATGTACTGACCGTCCTCTTAGCGTTATCGACAAGCAGTGGAATGTCAAAAAGGAATTTCCTAAAAACTTATGAGTATTGAATAGCCAAGTGAACTAACACAAGCCATGGAGCTTTCAAATGTATTAATTTTTCCAACAAAAAGGCGTTAAAGAAGCATTTTTTAGGACTACGTAGGACCTGAAATGAAAGATAACTATATATGATAAACTACCGGATTTAAATTTAGCTTGACCAATAATTCTTTCTTTGAAGCATTGAATTTTAAAAACATAAGGAAATAAGAAAACCAAATTGTTTTTATTTACTACACTCGAAAGAAATTACTATTCCACTCTTTAAAATATACTTGAAGGTTCTGCACACTTAATAACACCCACGGCAGAAAAGAAAACGTATTAAAAATTATTATCACGCACTGCAATTGACTATTGTCATAAAGTTGGAAATCAAGTTGAGCTAAAAGAAAGCACATATTTCTTCTTTTTATTTTTATCTTTTTATATATATTATTTTAATCAGTCATATTTCTTGTCGGGTCCCACCAAGGAATAGACAGCTGTAAATACATACAATTGTATGAAACATACAGGCAACTATTTTATATTAATATTCTTAAGAATAGTTTGTCCACTCTGCTGTATACGAACGAGTATGTATGAGTATGTAGTCCATGTATGTATGAGTGTGTGTATAGAAAGGCAAAATATATATTATAAAAATAAATTATCCATGAAATATCTTTCAAAGTCACGTTTTTTTGTTCTTCTCTTAAGTGTAATAAACAGTTGTATGTGCTAACGACTACTGCACGATGCATTAGAGTGAAAAGCAGAAAAAAAATTTTAAAAATTAATCACCACATAAAAATATGATAACGATTTAGTGCCACACCCTCGTTATGAAACAATTTGTTAAATAAAAAATCAAGCCGTTCTTTATGTGGTTTATATATTTAAAATAAATTGCTTATCTGTCAAATCGTTGTAGTGACTGCATAAAATATTATGGTTATAGACTTACTCTTCTTGCGGTAGAGTACAGTGGGAAACTATAGTTGTGCATAGCAAATAAGTATTGCAAAGTTGTAAACACTTTTGCAGGACATAAGCCAAATATAAACTTATTTATCTTTTAGCTTTACAGCTGTTGGAAAAGTTGTAAATTTCTGGCTTTTTATTATGTGCGAAGAAGTCCCTTCTTTCTCTCTTTATCTTATCGTAATTAGAGTTTCTTTTTGGGATCTGGTAACATCCACACGGAATAAATATCTAATCTTACGCCTAAATACGCCACTTTTTCGGGATTTATATGCACACTGTCATTTCTTAAACTGAATACTACAATGTTGTTGCTCATATTATCTTACTTGCATGTGGTAGATTGTTTTTCAAAGGAAGTCCGTATGTTGAATTAGCATGTATATCAACTTACAAGAAGAATCGATCACTCTAAAACTACTAGTGGCGGTTCTTAGAAATAACCTCGGGAGCTCAGTACGCCATAAATCATGCTGTTTCTTTTGGTGAATTTTTTGATCTTCCACGATCTTTAGCAGCAGAGTTTCAGGTTTATTTTAAGACTATTATTTTGTTAGAAATAGAATTGCAGTTGCCTTTTTTAAAAAGTCTAACAATTAAATTATTCAAAATCTTAGGTTGTTAACACGCCATAACAAACTAAACCAGTTCTGATAATTGCGATTTTTTTAGATGTCTGTTTCGTGTCTCTTAATCACTTACAAATATGACGGATTATAGAGTTGTTCACATTAAATTTTCATATAAAATAAGAGTATGAGTATCATAAGTTGAGTTCTTAAGCTTAATCAGGTGTGAATAACGCTGAATGGTAACGCCTTAATATATTAGTATTCAGTGAAATAAAACTCCTCGGCCCGTGCTGCGCCTTTACTGGTTTACGATGTTGTAAGATTAAATATTTTTTCATTGCAAATTTCACCCGCATACGCAATGCATTATTCCGAAACCGGAAAATAAAATTTAGTGCTGAGGGGATAGTGTTTAAAGGATTTATGAGGAGTAGCGCTGGTAGAACAGATGAAGGAAAATAGATCGGTTGTGAATTTGTCGTAGCCTTTTGGTAAAATTTTGCTACTGAATCTACGAAGGATAATGATTTATATATTTAAATTCTACTCATACCCAGCAAAAATACTTCAGTGATGGTTAAACTAATAAATTAATGACATTTAAAGAACTGCTTCCCTGAAGCACAGTCTCGGATTCTGTCGATGGAAACCAGAAATGTTATTTAAACAAATTATATTTAAGTGGTACAAATCTTTTCCGCTTTCGTTTACGAGGCAGCAATTATTTTAAGGGCTGAGTTTTTTCTGAAGTGGGAACCACATACCAAGTGGGAAATTGCGAGTAAAAATCAGGCTCGTTAGCAAGAATTGCTTTAGTTTCGGTTACGAACCGGCTTCCTGGTGGACGGTAACTTTTATTGAAGAACTTTTACAGAAATTCTCCAGATTTTTTAATATAAAATAAATAAAATGAATACTTAGAAACTGATTACTCAGAAAACTTAATAGTCTTCTTGAAGATTTCTATTGAGAAAATGGACAAATTTAAGCTGAAATAGCAATTTTGAATTGTAAGAAAAACCGTTTCAATTCCTGTTTCTTTTTTTATATGACTTGTATAATGGCACACAAACCCTCTGAGACCATTTTAAATGTGTGATATATGAATTAATTTACCACTACCTTGAAGTATGAACTGCCAAAGATTTCATCATAAAAATCAAACCACACACAAGTTATGACTTTTCAAATATATTTGAAAGATAAATCTCTATAGATAGACAATTTTAATTAAAATATTTAAAGTTGTCCGGGTATATGGTTGTTTATTTAATTTGAAATTTAAATCTGCAATATTATAGTCTGCTATGAAAAGAACATATTTTCAATACGATGAATATATTTCTTACATATTGAAAATGGTAATTTCTTCTGGGTATCAACTGGCAACTGTTTCAAATTCTTTTCAATACACTTAAGAACGTGCATGAGTATTTGATTGGGTGTTTCAAAGACATCTCAATAATTTTACAAACATGAATATACTGCAGCTTCTCTATTGCATTGGCATTTCAGCGATTCGCTTTAATCGCTGCGTTTGTCTACTTCAATACTTGAGCGAGTTATTCATACCGAATTGTTTTGCTTTAAAACATGTTTACTAATTAGAAGATTTTAGTAGTTGCATTAGCACGTATTACGTAACTTTTATGAAATCATGAATGTTGTATTATTTTGAACAAGGCGTAAGTTATTCCAATATTAAGTTATTAAAATGTCTACCTCTACGACGATATTTTGTGTTTCAAGGGCAGTTTAAAACCAAGTTACCATATATATAATATATTCAAGTTCTTTTACAGTACAAATTAGTTGTTTATAAGCACGAAAATTAGTCGCTAATTTAGCTTCCTTAGTAGGATACAGCTTAAACTGTTAATTTCAATACTACGACTTATTTGCTTTTGTAAAATATGTGAACAACTGCTGGTACATTTTGAAATTAACTTTACATTTCTGCACTATGGGATGACAAAAACTCTCTTAATACATTTGAAGCAAAATAAACAGCGCGGACTTGTTTCTCTTAAAGTAATACTTTTTAAACGAAAGAATGCAGCCATTTTATTTGCTTGCAATATTCATTTAGGATATATTAAAATTTGTTTCGCTTTAAAATTTCATACATCAATTTATGTGGTTTAAAATATGTACTATATAATTTGTTTATATAGTCCCCAAATTTTACTTTAAATTTCCTTAGAATATGCATTTGAAAATGCATGCGGTTTTTCATAAAAAGATACCACAGAAATTTTCAGCCAAATTTGGTGACCAATTTAAGTTTATTAATATTTAAAAAAATATATATATATTAATTTAATTTACTTTATGTTTTTGAGATAAATGAATTGCTTCCGTAAATTTAATTAAATTCCTAAACATAATCTCTACGTATTCAATTATTCAAAGTATGTAAATAAAATATTAAGCAGAAATAAATTTTATTTATTTTGTGGAAAATATATATTTAATTATGATTAAATTTCAAGACTAAATTTCAAATATTTCTGTTTATATTTTGTGTGTATAAAAATCTTTTGTTTTCGCTTTGCTATTTATTTTTCTTAGGAATGCTTTCTCCTGCTTCGTACTTTTTTTTCTGCTTTCATTTTGCTCTTACAAATTAATTTACTTAACAATTACTTCTGTCTTATACACACACCTTCTTTAACACTAACACTAATCTAACATACAACATGCTTTCAAAGTAGTACATAATATAGTGCCCAACAACTTTCTTTCAGTAGGTGTATGCGTATATACTTCAAATAATTTTGTTGTAGTGGTGAAAAACTGTATGTGTTCAACAAAAGATATTTTAATTGCATACAAATGTCAGGGAAGTGCAAAAGCAATCTTTTAATCAGAATGCAGAAAAAAGTAAATTAAATATAAAACTTAGCATTGAAAACAATATAAGAAAAGAGTTCTTTTGATATCTTGGCTTTAAGGGAAATGCAGTTTTTCTTTGGTTTTTCGTACAAAACAACAACAGCTATTTAATTTCTTTAAATTATATTATGCTCGTTTATAAATAACTTTTATACAAATAAAACATTCAAATAATGAAATATAATAAGTTTTAACAATAGCAGCTTTCTAATTAATAATACCAACTTAAAGAATTTAAAAGCAGGATTATATTGTATATGTGAAAAGTACAAGTCGAATTCTTCAAGTATTCAATAATAATTTTGTTTATTTTAACACTTTTAGGACCATCATAACAACTTCAGGTTACTTAAGAGTACGATTTTATAGGACTTATAAAAAAGTTTGTGTTTATTACAACGTTTCTTCGAGCTAAACGGCAGGTAGAATATTCCTTCTACTTATCGTTTAGTTTAGGTTTAAGTAAAATTGTGATAATGGAAAGCTTTTTAATTGTGCAAATAAATCGTAGTCTTAACTGACATGCAGTTGTAACAATGGCCCTCGGGCTGCTGTCGCAGCAATCACTTGTCGTGCTTTACATCAAAATATTAAGAATTTACAAAAGACAAGATCTATTTAAAACGTAAAATATTTATATATCAGGGACTTCTATTTTCTCTCCTTTAGGTTGGTCCCTCCAGCTACACTAGACTTGCCTCAGTGTTTTATCCAATTGTGGATTAGCTCTGAATTCACTCTTTAATATGCCCTTGAACTCTTTTAACGACTCGGTGTGTGATGCGTGTTGTGTGTTGATTTGTTTGGTAGAATTTTCACAACTTTGGAAGCAGCTTCCAATTAAAAAAAGCATAGCGTGACCCAATAGATTAAGCATAAATTTTTAGTGGATTCTCCTATATTAATTCGATAATTCTCTATTAATATTTTCTTAATTTTCTCAACATATTCAGTGATTATTCGAAGGACTTTTAAGCACTTAATTTTGTTTTATTAGAAAAAAGTGTATGTAAATTCTTGTTTCCGACAGCAGGAAATCGTCGAACACGCAATAGACTTTTGAGTCTTATGACTCGTATAAGCATGTCGAGTATTTGAAACGTTGACCAAACTTGTGTTCGAGACAATTACACTTCCATAAACTAAAAAGGCTAATCGAATGTATGAAATTTTGAAATTTACATTATGTTTTGAGGAGATGTGATACATTCCCTCATGGTAAATATGTCTATTTACCTGCAATAATTGGACTTGTATATCAAATTATCAATGTCAACATAATCCTGAGGAGCTGCAAAACCTGCAGTTTTATGCCCAAAACTCTTCAAAAACTTCTGAGAACTACATATTTAAAAAAATAGTAGACCTTAAAACTTTTTTATTATTAAAGATTTTTTGTTACAAAATTATTTCATTCATATTTCATATATAAAACATATATGTAATAAATTTACTATGAAAAATATTTAGTTATTTGCAGCACATATTTTCAAACAATTTTCTAAGCTCTCATAGAAATCGTATTTAATACTGTTTTGTGTCAAACAAATCACTGCGAGTGGATATGGCACATCCCCAACAGATAGCTTCCAGTGATAATAGTTGTCCACCATAAAATTAGCTATAAAACTAATAGAACCGCTTTCTGACATTTTTATAACTTATTCTTTCTTGCAGCAGGATGTCGCGCTAGTATGCCACTGTATGTTTGAAAAATTTCATTATGAATTCCATTTCTTATATACATAAACTTACATACAATTTTGCATATAATTTTATTTGAATAAACATGACGAGTTGTATTCTTTCTAGAGGTCATACGACGTCACCACAGTGATAGCGGTTTAAAAAACATATAATTCAAAATGGAAAAGGATTCAAAGAATAATGATCAAAAGACATTCGTTTAGGCACAGTAACTTTACAGATTAACTCAATAATGCAGTGGTCACTTGCTCGATTCGTAATACTATTTCCTTAATCTCTGTCTTTGTTATACATTCCAGTTATGATAGCATATCGACATAAAATTCTAAAGGATAAAAAAGCATTAATATGCCACAGCAAAATATATCCTATTAGTGTGAAATTAATGTTTTACGAATATATTGAAGAAAAGATGCCATTTAATACTTCTTACTCGTACATCTGCATTATAGATATATTTCTCTAAGACATTTTTTTCTTTACCTTCGGTTTCAAAATCTCTACGTGTCTTACAGACGATGAGGTTACTTAATACCATCGTATGGCTCTTGTGTAAAAAAAAATTCCAATATAAATTTCTTTCGTTACCTCTCATCACACGCAACCAAACATATAATCTCATTCTTAACTAAATTCCTAGGTTGACTCTAATCCTTCTAAAAGATATTTAAGAGAGAGAAAAAAAAAAGATATAATGAAAAAAAGAAACGAAATGGTATTAATGGCGTGTTTTGAATCACCCAAAATCTACTTTAAAAAAATATGTCTAAAGACTGTAGGAATAAAAATGTTGATTGTAGAAAAATGCCATGGAAATAAAAAGTTATTTAAGGGCAAAAAAAAAAAAAATTAAGAAAAAATAAAAATAAATGAAAAGTATACAAGACATATTTCCATGGTGGCTAAAAGCAAAAATTAAGCCTAAAGCCTGAAACTGAGGTATTAACGTTTGTATGTGGGTGATATTGTGTGATTTTTATTACTCGTACGCCTCTATTTTGAATACCAAAGTGTGCTTTTAGTATAACAAAGCGTATGCCAACATTTCAGCATTTTTCAAGAATGAGTATTTCAGCATTTGATTATGAAAAATAATGGTTAGAATATTAAGTGTACAATAAAATGGAACTCGCACCAAAATAAAAAAATAAAAAATATTAAATAGAAAAAGAACATGAAATTCATTTAGGTATTTGCTAAAAAGGCACGCACTCAAAATAATTTTCCAAAGACTTCACACGTTCACAAAAGCATAAAACCTCTAACTAACAAGCCGTTGTTTGTTCATAGTTTTTCCCCAGCCCAGTCAGCATATTTTAACACTCCCTCCCTTTTTGGCATTAAAACATATTTTTTATACGCATATCGCACATTTACACGTCTGCATTAGAAATATAATTATACTTCTATTCTTTTTTTTTCTCTGTCTTGTAAAGCTTATTATTTATTTCTTAAAACGTAATAATAAAAAACTTTAGAGTCCTCTTAAAAATAATACCTTTTGGCTTTTAAACAAATATAATCACGGAGTTGTAGGGAAATATTTTGAATATTGTGCGAAGTTGAAGCTGAGAAATATGAGCCCCGAAAAGAACTTCAAAACTGTATTTAACCCTTTCTTGCCTCTGTTCAAATATCACAACAATTTGGTTTTGATCTCTAAACAACCAATCGTTTTAAAGCAAAATTATAAAATATTTTTATATACAAAATGCGTAGTTCTCGTTCAGTCTTTTAACCAACCATTTCCTATCACGTGAAATTTTCCAAATTAAAATTCATATTTCAAATATCCCAAATTTTTATAAAAATTAATGTCAAGGGCCGATAAATGATAATATAAGTATAGGGTGTTTTTTATAGAGTGATACAACTTTGAGTTGGCATCACTGCTTTGTTTGACTACCCATTTAACAGCTGATAGTTGCTTTTTGTATACTTTGCTTTGACAAACCAAAGCAACGCATGCAAATTGTGGAAATATTTAATCAAATTAATGGTTCTGTTCGTCAAACTTGTCGTGTACTTCGTCCATTCAAAATTTTATTTTCCTATGAAACATAAATAGACAGAATTGTCACATTTGGAGTGAAGAGAATCCTGTGTAGTGCGCTTTATGGGCTGGCGCAGTCATTGGGCTATATGTCTTCAAAAACGATGGTGGTCAGAATGTTACCGTTTGTGAAAATTGATGTTCCAGATTGCGCCTTGTACGCGCCAGCCGTGGCGGCCACATGGCCGAAATCATATTTAAGCATTAATGTCATAAAATTTTTTATCCAATAAAGACCGTTTAATTGATATCAAAAATATTACTAGATTTTATTATGATTTAAACCTGTATCACTCTATAAAAAAACACCCGATATAAAGAATTGAACCAATTTACTTCTAAACTTTCAACATTTTTTATATATCTTTTTTCTCTACAAACAATATTTTTTTGAAATTAATTCATATATTTTTCGTAGACTCTTTTTAGATAAATTTTACAACATGCAACGTGTTTTATAATTCAACAAACATTGAAATATTTCGAACAAACATAAGAAATTTTAACTAATTTTTCCTTTTTACTGGAATCTAAGTTCCATTTAAAAGCAGAAATTTTTTATGTGATTATTAAAGTTTATGCTGCGATTGTGGAAAATAGTCCACATAATCAAAAACCAAATGCAGTGAATATATTATATTCAATTAAGGTTAATAGGATAACGTAGCGGTTCTCTTTTTAATTTAAAAGACTCGACGCATATTTCTAAGTACAATGGAAACTCAACATCAATTTTAGTTAAAAACTTATATAACAGAGCAGAACAGCTGTTTTCAAAGGGCGCTACACTTTTATGATTAGTACTCGTGCGTATTTTTCTTATGACCACTTATTAAGTGGCTCAGTGGAATGTAATAAGAATTCATTATATACAGATTTATTTGTAGTAAATGTGTGTAGTTAATAAGTATTATGAAGTTAAACAATTATTGAGATATACACATATTTCTACACAGCAATTCATAAAGTTCTGAGCTTTCAATATAAATAAAAAAATATTATGCTTGAGGAAGTTTCAGAATAAATCATATTAAAGAAAATATATAATTATACATTTTGATATAAATGCAAAGCTTCAATTTAATTTTAATCACAACTTAAGCAACCCTAAAAAGATGTTTTTGAAAGATACAAGATATTAATTATTTATATTTTATAAGCCATCAGCCTTAACTGCTATTAACACAAAATAATATAATTTCTGCAAAATGTAATGAAACATATACTTTTAATTGCAAAAAATGATAACATTTGCTAAATTACAGCTGATGCCAATTAATTGAAATTTCTGTACAAACATTTTCAGCTAATTTCATATTCCGCTTCCCATAAACTGCCAGCCTCGATGTAATAAAAGCAACGCGTTTCCATATGCCTTCTCTAGCAAATTCATATGATTATCATTTTAAAATCTTATATACAATATATTTTCAGCATAATGTTTTCTTCTATCTTAATCATTAAATATATGGGACTAATTTTTCGTAATTTCTTAATGAATTTAACTTCCTTTCTGACTTGGAACGAGTATGTGACTATGCTGCACATACAATATTTCAAGGCAAAAAAAACATATTTTAAAACTCACGTACGTACGTACGTATGCACGCATTGTTACAATTTGCTAGTCTTAATATTTATAAATAAAATCTTATACGTTTCCCTTAATTCTGATCAACTTCCTTGAAATTCCCCGAACGAGTTTGAATGTCGGTATTTGACAATTTATTGGAATTGCTTATGTGTGGGAGTGTGTATATGTTAGCAAATAATTTTATTTTTGCTTTGGCCTCACACTAGTCTTTCTCCTGTTTCGTACTTATAAATATTTTTCTTTTTATATTTCCATGATTTTGGCTGATGTGAAAAATAATTCCAACAACGAGAGAAGATACAAATATCACACAGAGCAACTTTATAAATTTCTGTATTTTTCTATACGTTGCGTATGTTTTGTACTGATGTTTTGACTTTTTATAATTCTCGCTCAACGGAGGACTCCCCGCAAACATTTTGCTCTAGCAATTTGCAAATGTAATTTAAAAGGATAATTATCTTTTTTTTATTGGTCCACTTTGCTGTTTATACAATCTTCTATATGATGATTAAACATGTTTGCCATGTTTGTTGTCCTTTAAAATATGGCATCCAGTAGGTAGTTTCGCTAGTTTGCATTGATTTCCTTGATAAATTATTTTTTTACAAATTATTCTCTTGACAAATTACTTAATCAGTTGTACTATTTGGCAACTGCTTATATTTTGAGAAAAAAAAACCGCAATACTTTTACTAACACAATTCAATTTTTATGAAGGTGTGTATCAGGATTATTTCAGAAAAAATACTTAATGCTTATAATCCTGTTATAAGACAAATTTCTGTAAATAGTCTTGATTTAAAAATTTATAAACATAAAATATATTTTTATGAATAAATTAATTTTTTGGCATAAACATTTTGATGCTGAAACTAGTAGGGTCCATGTTCCCTATAGCTTGCTAATCATTATAAAATATATTGTGCACACTAAAAGTATATTTTTATAAAAAAAATGTTGTCAATAACGTGAAGTAAAAACATCATGTGATATTGACAATAACTCCTGTGATCTTTGGCACATTGGAAATATTTTTGGGGTTTCATATAATATTTCTTTATTTGGAACTACGAAAAATTTACGTTATTAATAAAAACAATAAAAATAAAGTGCAAAATCTTCCACTATATCCTTGACTGAAACCTGCCAACCTGGTACGCTAAAGTTTATTTAAGATCCAACAACAAAACTATAAATTTAATCTTCGTTCACGTTAAGCTTAATTTCGCAAATAAGTGTTTGTGGGTTTATGTGAATACACAAGGTTGTTATGCGTGCGTTGGCATAGAGGATGACAATCATGTTTGTGCGAGTGTGACTCCTACTGTTTATTGTTCGTATATGCCTTAATAATTTTATTATCTTTATGTCCCTAATGGAGTTTCCTTTAATGAAATTATTTAATATGACTTTAATTCCTTTTATATAAAAAGAGACACAAACATTCATGTCTGGTAAAGAAAAATTGCGAAGAACCCACTCTGAAAAGTAAAAAACAGAAGAAATAGAATGACAGTTGCTGGAAAATGTAATAAGATTAAGATGAAAGGATTTTTTCATTTACGTAAGCTTAAGTTTAACATACAGACGTGCATTTGTTAGAAAGTTTCAAGTTTCAAATAAATTAATATCAAACCACAAATTTTAAATATATAACGATGGTAACTTTTAAAAGGAAAGCCTTAATTCAAATGTCCTTCAGAAGGCACTAGTCTATATACACAAACAGTTTTTTATTTTTATACTTAATCCAATACTAAAAGTACGTTCATAAATGAAAAAAATTTCGTTAATAAAAAGTTTAGTTACTACGGACTAACAAAGTAATTTTTATGTCAGATAAGTCATTATTCAGTTAATCAATTTGCAATAACTTAAGTTTTTATGACACTATCTGTTCTAAACTGTTTGACTTAATAGATATCTATCTAAATCAAACTACTTTTTTTTAGCAAATAGCATTTAAGATTTTTTGGGTGATTTTTTTGACAAATCTAAACGTAGTTTAAGTTATGCGCCAAAAGAATTTCATGACATGAAAAATAATATGGGTTTTTTCTTATTTTTTTATAACATATTCACGAAAATAACAATTATTTTTATACAAGCATTGTGATAATTAAAAATATATTCAGTCATAAGGGTTTGCTTTCAAATATAATTCTTTGATTTCTCTAAACTTATTTTTGAAAATAAGATATATGCAAACCATAAAATCTTTATAAAAAAAACTTGCATTAAACATGTTGATGATATAATAAGTTAAAAAAAAGATATATATATATATATATATATATATATATATATATATATTATATATATATAATATTCTGCAAATAGAAAATAAAATTCGAGATGCTAAATTTTATTTACATGTTATGAAGCAACGACCACACAATTCAAGCTTTTCGAATTATACCGTTTCAAGAAAAAAGATTTATGTAAATTTTGAGTTTCCATATGCGACATTCACACAACAAACAGCAGATGCGAAAGTGATGTCGCCAACAAAGTGGATGTCTGAATTTTTAATCTGATTATAGTCTAAGATTATTTTATAATACTGTATGTATTGTTTTTTCACTCCTAGATTTTACTGAATTACATTAATTTATATCGATCGATTAAACATGCATTTATAAATTATTAACGCAATCACAATTAAGTTAAAAAAACAAAAAACAAACTAGATATAGGGTGTATTTTATAGAGTGATACAACTTTGAGTTGACATCACTGCTTTATTTGACCACCCACTTAACAGCTGATAGTTGCCTTTTTTTAGTTTGCTTTGACATTTTTTAACATGGATCGACTTACACCAAAGCAACGCGTGTAAAATGTGAAAATTTTTAATAAAATTAATGGTTCTGTTCGTCAAACTTATCGTGCACTTCGTCCATTCAAAATTTTATTTTCCGATGAAGCCCATTGTTTGTTGAATGGGTGCGTAAATAAACAGAATTGTCGCGTTTGGCTGGCGGAGTCATTGACCCATATATCTTTAAAAACGATGATGGTCAGAATGTTACTGTTTGTAAAAATTGGTGTTCCAGATTGCGCCTTGTACGCGCCAGCCGTGGTAGTCATTTGGCCGAAATCATATTTAAACATTAATGTCATAAAATTTTCTATCAGTGATATCAAAAATATATTACTGTGTTTTGTTATGATTTAAATTTGTATCACTGTATAAAAAACACTCTTTATATAGAAGCCTTTTGATTTTTTCGAAACAATTTCATGCAAAACAGAGTAAAATCTGTATTTCTGTATATTTAATTAATGTTTATTTTATAAATCGATTATTAACTTACTATTGAATTATATTCGATTTGGTTTATTATATGATTAGAAAATTATTCGTACAATTATTAAAATATTACTCATTCGACATGAGCGACTACAACTTCTTCTTATCCCAAATATGTATGCAACAATTATTTTTATTTCTTTGCGTTGAAATAAAGTAACATTTGGCAATATTCAGAGAAGGCATGTTGTTAATACGCCACCACTTGCAACGAATATTACACAGACAATTTTGACGTTAACGAAGCGTTGTAACGAACAGTAGTACATTCATCATAAGTCGATGTTATATATTAAAATAAAATTGTCCACTTTTTGCATATATAAAAGACATAGGGTATTATATCCCCTTGATCCGATATTGCTAAAATCTTCCGAGTGTTTGTTGCATTTATATGAGAAGAGGATGAAGAACTTAATAGAATTTGTGTGAAGCTGTAATAATTTAATTATTGTAAAATATTAGAAAGAAAACACTTTTCATAAGAACTACTCTTAATATTAAATTAAAAAGTTGTTCAATATCATATATTATAATGCCATGAGAGTTATTTAACAGCAAAACCTTGTCATTAGGGAGAGAGGCTTGCTAACTTCCAAATAGATTAAGAATCTTATGCACAGAAAAAAATTAAGAAAACTTCATTTATAAAAATATATAAAAATTAATCTGTTTCTTGTTTTAAATATTCGTAATAATATTAAATTATTGTTTGTATTCCCTAGAATATGAATCCCATTTATGTACTTAAACTTTTCAGTTATTAAAAATTAATAAGATAACATATATCATATCAGATATTGGAACTTTAAAAGTATTGCGCCATTTTTTGCTATTCTATCTTCAGTAGGTAATAAGACTTATAGTTCCCACTCGGTTTTCGTTCACGTTCATACATAACAAAATAAAAAAAGTTTGTAACATATTTTTAGAAATGCTTTCAGGACTCAATTTGCTTGATATAAAAGTCTTGTTGGGATAATTGCTTATTAACATATTGTTTTAAAATTGGGCTACAAAGGACAACAAAAGCTTACGTACTATAAACAAATTAAGCACTTGTTGTCAATGCTATAAAAACAACAATTTTGATCTTATAGAACAACTTTTCTTTTTACATCATTGAAATAAGATTGCTGTAGATTATTTTCCATCTAACATATATCAAATATGTAACCTATGGAAATGTTTTTTTTTGTGGTAGAAAGGACTTCAAAGTTTTTGCCAGTAGCTTGGTCAGTACTAACGTTAACTCATTTCAATAATATCAGACAATAATATTCGTAAATTATTTTCAATAGAAATCAGCAAAAATTTATAAAAATATAACTGAAGAACAAAACAAATTTATTCAAATAGTGAGATTTTATTACTACGCATAATAATAATGTCAGTATTATTAGAATAAACCAAACATGAATGTGGATAACAAGGATTTTCTGAAAATAAACTTTTGCATTTCGTTTATTTATTTGCAAGCAAAACAACTTGTAGATTTCCAGAAAATATAATTCAATTATTAATAATTCCCCTTAAAATTGTAAATAGGAGAAAACTGTTCTCAAGTCATTCAAACTAAAGAAAAACCCCAATCAAAATATGCTCAAAGTTAAACTTTTAAATACTGAGTCAATTAAGATAAACTCTTTTAGAGCAAAAGCTCTCACTCAAATGTAATATTTTCCATACACGATATCAACAACATAAAGAAATTGCGCTTAATATTTTCACTCAATTCTGAGCAGCAAATGTAGTTAAAGCACGTGCGCCTAAAAGTTGACTCATATAAAATAGCATTCTCTTACAAATTTTAAGGGAAATAAAACGACAAGAGAGTTAAATCGAATAAATGGAACGGCGCATTGCAAATCATTTCTTATGCTACTCACACATTAACAACAAAATCGACTGCAACAAAATCGTAATGAAGTTTTACAAATTGCGACGACTGCTATTTTACAATATTGGTTTTGCTTTGCGACTGCTGAGTTTTATGGGCAACGCCGTAAATCTGTTTTATTTTTATTCTCAATTTGAATGTCTTTTATTGCTCGTTGCTTTTTCTACACAAACTGTTAGCACATCGCTATTTTTCGTACAAAAGCAAAAATAATAAAAAACAACTATCAGGAATTAATATATACATGATGCTGCGACATGGGAGTCTTATATTGTGGGGAAAATAGCAACAATAATAGAATTCTGATTATTGCAGTTTAACTGCGAAAAACGAAGCCGAGCAAAACTAAAAAAATTTACTCGACTCCAGAAACTGCGAAAAAATAAAAGCACAACGATAGAGGATATTTTCGCATAAAAACCTCAGGAAGTAACAGAACAACTCCTACTCTTAATACAACTTTACTTTCAACAACACCACACAGTACTTCGTAGTTTATATATAAAAATCAAACGAAGCCGTAAAAAGTAAAGTTGTGTGAAGTGATAGATAACTAGTTCAAATTTTTTGGATAAAATATATATATATTTTTTTTTTAAGTGTTAACATTCAGTACGTACATAAAAATTTTTTTTTCCACCTTGCACGTATTAACATGGAGAAATCCTTGTGGCACAGTTTTCAAGCTCTGCCATAAGGCACACATCAATTTTTAATTGTTCCTTCTCAACTGCTTTGAATGTATTGTGTGCGTGTAAGTGTACGACTTTATGATTCCTGATATTTGCGACGACTCGTATTGTTCCAATTTCCACTCTTCTGCGACATGCTCGTGTATTTGGATACGACAGGATTCGGCTGTTTTGCCTTTTGCCAATTTTCTGCCTTTCAAACAGCGATAGTAGCAACAACGATGGCGACGACTATGTCTACAACGAAATAGAGTAGAAATTCTGTTTTGTATTTTGTGTGTGAAAATATTCCTCAACGTTGACAGTTGACAACTAAAGCCATGAGCGCTGTTAGTTCAGTGCATAAACTGCTTCAAACCAAGTGGTACTATCGCTTAGTTCACTATCAGAAACGGTGGCAGCGATTATTTATTTCCCAATATTTGTGTGGAAATCATAGAAACAAAATCAATTCCAAACGAAAGATACTGAAACAAAACACATGCTACTACGACAACCACTGCAACCACAACTTCTACTACAATCATCAACAGTACAACTACAAGAACAACAAATATTTTAAGCACATCTACAATGACAGTTACTACTACAGCCGTAATAGTAATTGTTTAAATCTATATTCAGAATTTAATACGTCATCATTTAACAATAACGTATGCTGCACATACAAATACGTTTATCGTTAAACACACACACAAATACAAGCAGTACAAACAATAACTGGAATCATTTTAGTGAAAACCTAAAAGTACAAATACATTAACAGTGAAAATAAAAATAAAAACTAGATAAACTTTTTAAATGGAAATCATTCAAGAGTTATAAAACTAAATTAAAAACAAACAATTAAAAACGAAAACGGAACTATCATCGATTTAACTACAACTATTAACAACAAAACGGTGTCTCAGGCCAGATAGTATTCAGTGAAAGCGCCAGCGAAATATGAATTTCATTGGTATGAATATTATGCAAGCAAAATTTTCTTACACAATTGATTTGTTAAAATTTTTATTTCATCTTAATTTTAAAATTTATTGAAACTAATTTCACTGAATATTATGTTGTCTTTATGTATATTTTCCAACTCTCTACTGCTACAATACGACTCAATACTTCTCCACTTGAAACTTAAACACAAACGCAAACTAATTTTCTTCAACTCCCAAAAACATATTTCTACGTTTCTAAACATGTAAGTTTTTCTTCACTTATTTATTTCAACTATTTTTCTTTCATATAAATTTTGATTCATATATTTGCGAACATACATGTATGTGTGCTTATGTACCCAAGTATACAAACAATTAAAGTGACTCTGAATTGTACCATATGGTAGCCTACATTTAATTGTACACACCTAAAGTAAGTTAATTGAGATGGAGTTGTTTTTCAGAAAATTTCTTTAAATTAAAATGCATTTTAAAACACAAATTACACGATGCGTGATTACTTTATTAAAAAAAAAGAACAATTCTAAGCAAAAGTTCTGGACAAAAGTTTAAATTTTTCTTAAATTAATAAATTTATTGCTTTCAATCCGTGACGCAGTTGGAAATTTTCACACGATCATTTGGTCGTGTCAACTACACGCAATTATAATAAAATATTGAAATATATATTTGTTAGCTTTAAACTTAAAATAACTTTAGTCAAATTATTTGTATGCTTTTTCTTTGATCATGTAAAATAACTCTTATTAATATGCGCGTTTTAAATATTAGCTTTTGACTTCTATGTTTTGAATAAAAAAAATGGGGCTCCTTTCAAATTTGGTCATACAATTTCTTTTTCCAATAACGTCGGCAGCTATTAAAAATGTTGACCATTTCATAAGTTCATTTTAAATTCTGATAAACATTTTCAGTGCACGTGCATATCAGATATATGAAATTTGATATACTAAAAGAAACTAAAAAGTTGGAAATTGATATAGACCTAAACCATTTCCATCCATTTGCTATAATGAAATCTCCACTAATTGAAAGATTAATACACTTCTAGTCCACCAACAAGATAACTGAAAAATGCGACTGTTTTCTAATAAAAATTATATCAAAAGAAAATAGTTCAAGTGATGAATTACAAAAATACTTTCAATTATCCTTTTAAGTGTACAGACATATTTGTGAATCATTTTACCATGCTTTTGCTTAAATTCCAATTAAATATCACATTTTCATAAAAGTATAAAAATACCTAATTGTTTAATTATTTTCCAGCAATTATTTCAATTATGGCACATGAGTAGCCTTTCATTTCACAAGGTAAAACATCTTCATTTTCTTGTTAGTTTGAAAATCGCCACCCTGCCTGTATTAAAAAATGTGCACAATTTAACAGAAGGCACCATTTTTCTTAATTAAATTAGAAGGCAATCATTTTTTATTGATTTTCCTTCTCCAAAAGAACTTTGGAAATGGCAAACTGCAAGGTTGGCAATTGTGTGTGATAAGAATTCTAGCGCTACTGACGTAAAACCACACTACAAATAAACGTCATGGCCAAGGTATGAACTTTGTCGAAGTGCAGTTTTTAAAATGACACAAATCTTTTGGGGCGATGTTTTAGTTCTTATGGGTTTTAATATGTTAAGAATATGTTAAATTAAAGAAATTAAGTACCTTTTGTAGATACCAAATTTTTCAATAGGCTAATATTGTTCTTAAAATTTATATTATAAGCCATACTTCCCGACTGCCACATAATTGAGCCAGCATTAATAAATACGTTCAATTCAATGTGCTGAATATTAATAAGATTAAAAAAAATATGAATCTGCCAACCAGACCGAGCATAAATTGCTTGATACCATCACCCATTTATAATTTCATAAACCTAAAAATCCAACGTTAAAACATTCAAAATCTTAGCTTGGCCACTTAAATTACAAATTTATTGCACAAACAAATAATATTTTAAAACTTCATAAGTAGCAGCTGAATAACTCAAATAGTACGAAAAACTCAAAAGCTTTTAAAAATTGCTTAGATGCCTTTTTAATAGTGAACGGGCTTATAAAAAAACGCTTATATCTCCAAACACACTTGAAGCGCGTTATTGATTATCTTTTTTTTTCAGTGTGAATAACAACCAAGCAAATTGTATAAAATACGAAAATATGCTGGTATTGAATTCACATATTTTTTAGAAATACGATTATAGTACGACAACCAGAAACATGCACACAGACTTGCTACTTCTGGCATTGAATTGCCATCATTTATTTGCGAATAGAAAAAAATTTCCTTCATTTAATTTGAAAAGCTCTTTCACAAATATAATCACATTATTTAATGTTCACATAAGAAATTGAAATTTCTAAAATTCTATAAATTATAAAAACAAAATTTTCTTATTAATATCTTTCCCAAACAGACTTGAGCTCTGTTATTATTAATCTAAGCCGCAATACAGTGAAATCATAATTGGAAAATGCTGCTTAACGCAAAGTTTTTATTTAATTTTCTTGATTGTTTTTGACGTTATTTATATTTGAAAAAAAAAAAATCCAAAGTGATATTATTAAGTGATATTGGGTAGAGTCTATGCGCATTTCTCTAATGACAGCGCGGTTTATCAGAAACACTTTTAACCAAATTTTCTTAAAAGTATAATAATTTTAATATTTTAAACTTCTAGTCAAGCGATAAACAAGAAAGTAAAACCAAGATTTACAATAATAGTAAAAAGATAATTTCTTGTCAAAACAATGAATTACAGGATTCACAACTACGAATGAAAATGTCCATCGTAAAGTTATATACAAAACAAGAACAACATTTCATCTAATACTTTCATTTAAAAATATTTAAATAATTCTTTCTGTAAAGTATCAACAATTACGAACAAGAAAAATGCTAAAAAAGAAGTTCGTATATAAAAGCTAAATCCTGACTAATAATTTTCAACTTAATAATATAATTTTCATAGTTCGAATAATAATAATAGTAATAATAATAATAATAATAATAATAATAATAATAATAATAATAATAATAATAATAATAATAATAGTAATAATGGCAATTCTAATAAAAGCAACAACGATCGTGAGGGAAACTTTGGGATAACGGATATAAAAGATGAATTATATCCCCACAGAGCGTAACCTTTGGTCTCAGACCCGGTACGTCAATTTCAGCATAAGCTGAGAATGTAAAATTCTATAATAATAATAATAATAATAATAATAATAATAATAATAATAATAATAATAATAATAATAATAGTAATAATGATAATGCGTATTCAAGCCTAAAACATTTTTTTTTTAAAGACATATTAAATATCTTACTTCGTAAAACTGCATCGATGTATCTCAAACTTTTTATTTTTCTCATTATTATTAATGCAAAATAGTTAATAGGACTTGTAAAACGTAATAAAGTTTTTAATAGTTAGTTATTACCGACGGCTCCTCCAAAAGAAGCTTAAAGTACTATGGTGAAAGTTGTTTACCAACTTCTTGTTTCCCGATATAGTAAATTGAGAATTTTTTTAATAAAAATGTTAATTAAAGGCTTTTGAAAAAACTTTAATATCATAAATCATATATCAGTATACTGAATACATTAATTATTTTGACAGTCTTTGGACTTTATTTTTTAGTAGAGCCCAGTATTTGCTACGGGATATATGATATTCTGCAACAGGGTTGTTTCAAATTTTATTACAAAATTTTTTTCTTTGCATGAATAAGACCCTTCTTTTGCAAAATTTTATATATCAAACTATTAAAAATTGTTTTAAAAATTTTGTGGTAATAAGAAACTATTAGAAATTTCTTACAAGTGAATTCTTATCATCAATTGGCTTTTTTATAAAAGTGTATTTCATTAAAACTTTTCTAAAGCTTTGCAGATGATTTAAACTGTAATCTTACTGTCCAGCTCAGCTCATGTGTTTTCTTTTACTTTCTTTATTCCAAACATCCAGCTAAATGGAAAGGGTTATTAAAGGGTATATTTTCTTTTATAACTATTTTTGAAAACAACATTGCATTTTTGAGTCGAAATATTTGTCAACAACTAAAACATATTTTGTACTTATAATTAATGGTGCACTAAGTTTTTATATTTATAAAAATCTCATGCATTTATGAAGTAAATTTATTGATAAAACTTTGTTAGCATGCCACCATCAATTTGCAAGTGGAGCATAATTTTGGGTTAATGTATTTTCTTGGCATAACCCCTTTAGCCAAAAGGAAATAAAAAAACGTGCATTAGATTTGTTCTAGTTTTGTTTTGTTTTCTTTTTTTTCAAATTGCTCTCAAATATGTGTATTATTATATTTGCTATAATAAATCCCATAAAAATTGTTTACAAACTATACAAAAGTAGTTCTTATCCTTGCAACACAACACACATATGCCATGTGCTATTATTATAAGTGTATGTGTGTGTGTTGTGGAGAACATAAGAAAATGTTAGTGTGTATATTATTTTATTTTTTCTCTTTATTTGCGTTACCCATACAACAACGTGCTAGTTTCTTGCCGCATTTTATTGATTTTTTTCCTTATTCCACTGGATTTGTTTCTATAACACTACCAACGATGATGATGGTGATGATGATGATGACATTAATAATGATGAATGAAATAAGTGCGATAATGTTGTTTTTTGTTTGTTTTGTTATGAAATATGTGCATATTTAGCTTAAATAGAAAACAAAGAGAATATAAATAGCATAAATCAAGATATCGAGAAAGGGGGCGTTCCAAATTAGATGAAATTGCGATTTAAAATAAAATTATCATGAAATTCAAGATCGTATGTTTTACAATTAAGTCCATAAAAGTCTCGGAATCCTTTATACTGTTAAATAAATCATAACGCTGTTTCTTGCACATCACAATAGGAAACATATTTCACATACGATTTTTAAGTTATAACCAAGTTAATATTCTGTAGAATTTTTTAAGACCGAAATAAGATTGTGCATGTGAGGAACAGCGTAAGATAAAATGTTGCAACGTATAAATATGGTCTTGAAGTAAAATCTATTTGCTTTGATGCCATTTTTTCTTATGTTTTTAATATTCGGTAATCATTTTCACAAAATAGATATAATTTGAAGCATGTAGTAAACAGAACCACAAGAATACAAATAAATAAATGAAATAAACATGAGACAGCTATTGAAGTTTCAGTCGTTGATTTATTTATAATTGCGTGCAATTACAATCTTATTCAGATTAAATATAAGCTTCATTTTAAATAAACTCTAATTATTATAGAGATATAATTCGATGAATAGAATAGCAGCAGCCCACTTTGTTACAACTGAAACTAACAATTTCATGCAACTAATTTCAGTAATAAAAAATCGTCGGAAATAGGACAGATGCCTAATTTTACAATTAGTATTATCAAAACTATAAAAACACTCGGTATCGATATTCTTTTGGCAGCACATTATTCGACTACTAATTTTTCATGTTCTTTGGTATTAATTGGACCCATCCTACCAATATTATTCTGTTTCCCATCGCTCTTATTTCGATAGACAATTTACTCCTTTTCATAACTATTTTATAAAGCATAATAACTTGGCTAAAAATGTCTCATAACATTTACAAAATAATTTTGTTCATGTTGGCTTTTTTCATTACTCGTTGTTCACATCACAGATTCTATTTAACAACATAATGATATATTATGACAATATGCTCACTTTTTGCTATAGTGAATGTTTAAGTATAAGAAGAAAAAAACAAGGAACTACATTCTTACAATAGAAAGAATTTTATCTGCAAACAGCTCCCCCAGACGAATTTATTTAAAATGTCAGTTTGTTTGAAAAAAACAAGTTGAGGGTGATCACAATTTCATCATGTAGTATGATTTGCAACAAACATAAAATCAAAAGGTTCAAGGTTAAAGTGATTGTTTGTTATTGTTTTTTTCTTTTTTATATGAAAACACACATACAGATGTATATAAGAACACAAAGAAATGTGTATGTATTTGTGCAACAAAATCTATTCAAGGAAGCACACGAAAACGCAAACAGCAAACAAAAATAATGTAGACATTCACAACAACATACAATCACACAAAGACATGTGTACATATTTTGACTTTAGCAAACGCATTTTTGCGTGTTTTCAAAATTTTTTAAAATTATAATTCTCCATCATTATTTATAAAATGTGCCTTTTCGAACTCCGTAGAAGGAATTTGGGATGATGCCAGCAGCAGATGATTTCATTTTTAAATGTCTTTAAAATATCTCTTCTTAAAAATTTACTCTCAAGGACTTTTAAGTACTTCAGCTAAGATTCATGCTTAATGCCTAGTTCGCTTTGTTTTGTGTCTAAATTTATTTGGCGCAATGCCCAAAAACATGTTACACCCCAAAGTGTAGTTGTATTGTGTGTTGCTTTTTCCTTTATTTCACATTAAACATAAGACCGTCATACACATAGAAATTTAGCCTTGTTCTACTTAAATAATTTATGTATGACCTCTTCAATGGCGTTAAGCATTAATATGATATACTACACGACTTCATACAAACACCCTTTCACATGTTGTTGTCATTTTTTACAACACTAAACACTGTGGTGTACATGAGCTGCAAAGAAATATGCTACGGTTTTTTAAACAGACTTTAAATCATCCCACAGTCTTAGTGCTTTCACACACACAGAGGTACGCTTTTTTTGGTAAATAGAATCTTTCAAATTGAATTTATGTTCCACTTGTACATGCGTGTCAGTGCTCATTTGTATGTGTTTTGCGAGCCAAAACCATAAATTTACCAAGACCTTGAATATGTTTTATTTGGAAAATTTTGTGATTTGAACTTTTATTTTCAAATGCGATTTACTTATATGTGGAATAAAATAATACAATAAATTTGATAGGTTATATTGGCTATTAAGAGAAGAATTTGTGATATTTAGGTTGGTAAAGTATGAAGATTTGCTTAAACTATGTGCAGATAATTCGAACAAGAATAAAATTCTAGAACGGAAACAATTTTTTTTATTAAATAGTACAAGTACGGCAGCTACTGTGTTCTCTTTTTTGGTAAGTTCTCAAAAATGTATTAGATTGGTGTGTAGCAGTCACTGACTAGAACCCACAACTATCAAAATTTGGTACTTAAATGTTATTACGTTTCATACGACAATTAATAATTGTGTGTCACAACGACATTTGATGGCGTCGTGTGACTACTTCAAATGAAAAATGTTAAAATGTTGTGTTGATATGAACTGATTATTTCGGGGAGAAAATTGTCTGTGTATTTTCTTTGCATAATTTGTCTAGTCCTATAAATTTAACGCATTCATGCATTAAGTTTAATAAGAATCTTGCGTAGCAGAACGAAAAATTTTCAAACTGTTTGGCAAGCCAACATATTTCCTTGCTTCCTATACAAGCGCAAATAGTCAGGAAGATTAATACCTTCTAAAGACTTCTACGAATAAAGCTTATTCATCATTGATTATATGATATCATTTTTTATATTAGTGGCACCGCATTTCTAGTATACCCATCGATATAACAGTTTAGCAATTATTTTTAACAATTACTTTAAAAACATCTAACCGCCATTGCTATTTCACAAAGTGGACAAAATGCCAATTTTATAAATTCCAAAAACTTTCAAATAATAAAAACCAATTTGCTGACATATAAAAACGGAAAAATACGTGAATATATTCGGAATGAGATCTATTAGTTGTTCAAATACATTATTGTTGCCAATAAAATTGTGTTTATTTAACAAAATAAATAGCGATTTACAAAAAAATTTTATTAAAAGCCAAAAACAATAACTTTTAGATATTTAGACACTCACACATACGCACACTAAACGGTCATCATGGACACACACCAGCAGTAGGACGCTTCGTTAAATACTACAAAATAGCCTGGCATACAATAAATAAATTTGTCAATTTTGATGTAATAAATGTTTTAAGTAGAATATGACATATATTTGGGAGAGCTTGATAAACCAGCGAAATTCAAACCCGCAGCTATTCTTCTAATGCAAATGCACTACAGCTAAATGCTGGAACTAAAACAAATAAAAAAAACTTTGTTCTGACCAAATACACGGTCATCGTGGATTTTTGCACTGTCTCGGTAATTGCATTAACGTACACAATTTCCAATTTGTTTTATTTTTCATTCAGTTTCAAGTATGACAAACAAACACGTATGCACGCACGTGCATGAGAATACCGCCTCCTAAACAAATATTAGATTCAAGCATTATACAAATGCGTCTATTGCTGCAATAATGAATTTCTATTAGCAACATTTTGTTTAATCTTTTCAAGGGTGCCTGATATTTTCTATTTATTTAGTCTTTCATTATATCATTCTGTTGCAGATGAAAACCATTTTAAATAAATTGCCAGCCATTGTTGGCACAGCATATAAAAATTGTGTATGCTCGTTGCAAACATTTTGAAAGCGTATACAATTTTTATATTACAACGCTTAAATTTTTAAGCTTTAGAATAATATGTAAAATTTTGAAGAAAATCGGGACAAGAACAACCCGTTCAAAAACTAAAAATCCCCTTCGTTCAAACAAAGATTGTGTAAGTAACGTTTATTTTAATTACATCTTTTACTAAATATTCGTAAAAATAAATTAATTTTAAATATCTTTCACCAACATTCTGGTGTTAACAAATCTCCTACTCTGACGAATATTCGAAGTGCATTAAGAATACAATATTTATATCTCATAAGCAGCCAGATTGATAATTAAAATAAATATAAAAAAAATTGTGGAAACAGAAATCCTTTACTAATAACTCAGTCCGCTTTAATAATATTAAAATATATGATCGTATAATATCAATGCTACATCACACAAGTGGTTAACATACGCCATGCGTGCCATTTAATATCAACTTGTATATATTAAATGGTTTTATTTTAACAATTTTAAGTTTTTTCTTATAATCTGAACTTAAGTTTTATATCCTTCCGTTTAATGCTTCAGAAAATATTTACCAATAATATCCAATATATTTATTCTCAAATTAATGTTCATAAAATAGTTTTCCAATTAACTTTAAGCCGTAATTTTTATTTTCATCTTTTATAGTAGAATGTAAACGTTCTACGGACTAGCTTATATTAATTTCAAATTAAATTTACTCAATTTAAAAAGAAGTATTTGTATTCTTCAAAGATAATTATATTTTTAATAAATTTTTATTTATTAAGAGATTAATATTTGATTGTTCAATTCAAGTCACTAATTCTTTATACGCACCATTTCAAATAAAATAGCGCCAATCATAACTAAATTGTTGATCAACTTTAAACGCTATGCGCTTCTTAACTAATATATTAATTTATACCATTTCTTTTAATATATATTATTTCAAAGGTTAGAGAAACATATTTGTTCAAGCAGGATATTTTAAAGCAGGATATTTAAATTTCTTAGAGTTTATATATGAAGTGTCGACCTCAAATTCCCACCGAAACTTTTGATTAAGATCCACATAATACTACGCTAAAAGAAATAATACAAAGTCCAACAATTCTGAATAGATTAGCTAAAACAATTAACAAAATTGAATACTACGTTTAATTAATAATACTTTAGCTGGAAGTTATCCTCAATATTAATAAATTATTCACTAGATTTATGAACTGCTAACAACATTTGATTTTAGGGCTACACGCAAGCAGACCGACATTATACAGTTGATAATTTTTGACACTTAACGGCCCTTTTCACAATGAATGATTAAATCAACGTTAACGAAAAATTAGCTTATTGACACTTCTCTTAACAGGCACTTTTTAACCGATGGTTAATGATTTGCGTTTCACCATCATATAGTTATTTAACCAGTACATTCTGTCTTTCGTATGGCAACATTTGAAGTTTTTGTTTACGAAAAACAGTGTAATGGAAGACTCATTTATATGAATTCTAATTTTTTCATTTGTAAAAAAGGTGGACTTCATTGTCTCAAATTCAAATTGAAAACACTTCTCTTAGAAATATCTTATATAAAAGACTTTTATCATTCATTTTATTTCGAATTTATATTCATTTTTATTTCAACATATAGATATAGATAGTTACATAAGATTACATCGCGTTTTCGACAATTCATCGGAACTAATTTCTTCTTCGTCACTTCAACTGAAACTGTGGGGCTGTTTTTCTCATGTGCTCTTTAGAATGCGTCATTTTTATAAATTTTTTTGATAGTCTAGCGATTGCCTCAGAAACTTTTTTTTACCAACACGACAAGCAGTCGCTATTGAGACACCACAACTGCTTGTGGCGTAAAATCTTAGGGCCATTAACAGCATTTGGGTAGTAGATAAAGCATTATTACTTTTAATTAAAGAAACGTTATTCAAATATAACGAAGGAACTTACCGGCTTGTTGCGGACTTTATATCATTGCCTATAGCATCGACACTGTACTTTACTGCAGAGTTTGATGATCTAAAGCTTTTTTTAAATTCTTCACCAGACAAAGAAATGATTTCGACGTTCAAGTACGAAAAAAAATAAAAGTGCTGATTGTAATATTTGCTCATTTTGTTTTCTTGTTGAAGTGACAATTAACATACTAACCAGGAGAATTTCTTCGGTTAAATTTAACAGCAACTTTCCGGTTAACATCTGTCAGTTAAAGTTTAATCATACATTGTGAAACACAATTTCAGCTAACTGCCGGTTAAAGTGTCAATTAAATTTTAATCACACATTGTGAAAAGGGCCGTAAGACATATGCATTCATTTATTTTTTTCTCTTTGTATTTTGCTTTAACGCGAAATATTTCAAAGAAATATATATTTAAATTTTCAGTTACTTAATGGGGTAATAAATGAGAATCAGAACTATATAAAATACTGGCTTAAAATAACACTTGAGTCTTTTCCGACTGCACCCATAAAAACTTTTTCACATTCTGTTAAGTTATTGCAGGCATAGGGAATAAACTGCCGAAATACACGTACCATATTTGTTAGAAATTAAAATATTAAGTTTATCAAAAACCACATTATATAACAATAATCAGTATATTAACAACTTTATGTAAAAGCCATAAAACATTTGCTGAACTCAGCGAAGGGGTTATTAAAACATTCTAGAAGTATTATTCAACGGCCTATTGTTGTACAGGCAAATTTTGTTTTCTTGTTCACAGTTCTCCTCGTCAAAAATGTTTATGTTCATTCTCAAAAATAAATCAACTAACTCGAATCCTTATCTCAAATCGATTACTTACAAGTCTACATCTAAAAATACCTATAAAATCTAAAACTAATGGAACGTGTATTCTTCTCTTGGGGCATTTTACTTGTAGGGTTTTTATTTAAAAAATTTTGACCCAAAATTGGTTTAAATTAAAAGTTTTACAATTAAGGATTGTGAGCAAAGGCCTCTTCTATGTTGGCTGAACAAGCTTATGTTTTCTTAGATCCCGAGTTCGCCTCTGCACTCATTCAAAAACATGGTGTCGAATTTTTCTGATTTGCGTCAGTGCTGGATAGCGCTAACTGCAATCGGCTGATCTCTACTCGTTAAACGTTACCAATAGTAATTAACACCTAAAAGACAAGAATACAGCAGGCTCCTTCATCGGTAACTGTGGCGAAAAATTTACTAGCGGAGTAAAAAGTAAAAATCCTAATCTGCATGCATCAGGCGTATTAACACTATCCCCTACTCTCTAAGTCTGCCACAACGCACAGCGCTGTTAGCTAAATTTAATTTACTTAGGAGTGTTTCATATTCAAAACTACATGATAAACATTACAAGGATCGGGGGGAAATCTCTATATGTGAAAACTTTTTTTTATTGATAATAGCTTCATGGGAAAATCCTATAATAAACTAATGCCAATACAAAAGTTCCTGCGTTACCGGTTGGTCGGTCATATACATATTTCATGTACAAACCCAAAATTTTTTTTATATCTTTTTGCTTTCATTTATTTCCATATTTTCCTTAAAACATACTTCAATTTGCCTTCTTGTATTTTGTTAAAATATGCAAAGATTGCAAAACATGTTGACTTTTGTTATCTTGCACATGCCCTCAAGACCTGCTGTACAATTTTTATGATTTTTATTGAACATCTTCAAATTTTATGCATATATCTTAGGACTTTTTTTTTATTTATCTGCTATCCCTCAACACAAATATATGAAAAAAAGTTATTATATTTTTTATTTTCCACTTGACTTTTGCTTTAGCAAACTAAAAATGCAGCTGAAAACCCGACATTTGTTCTTTAAATTGAAGAATAAACAAAACAGAAAACTCTTAAAATTTGAAATTTGTTTTATTTTATTGCAAGTTGAAGCAAACACAACAAGATGTTAACATGACATGTACATACTTATACAAATACAGAACTGTACAATTGTTTTCAATAGATGTTGTACTAGAATATTTTTTAAACAAAATTGTTGACACGTTTCGTGCATGCAAATGACGCCAATGATGAAGACGATGGTTGAATGTTGAATGTTGAATGCTTTTAGTGTTATACTTGGCAAAACTACTACATACATCAACCACTTACACTTATGCTCCATATACGTTTGCGTATATGAATGTGTGTGTGTGTGCATATTGGAAAAGCTATTTTGATTTGGTAAGCGCTATTACTCCAATATACTTGTGCATAAAAATGTATATAAACATGCACACATCCGGAGAATAGTAAAGCGTACTTGACTACTGCTATATACTTGCATATATATATAAATGCATGTGTTTGTATATGTGAACACATGTGGGTATGTATTAAACTCAACTTGTTCTTGTATTTCATGTCAATCCAATATGACTTTCAGTTAACACTTTACATCATTTACAAACAACTTAAAGCATTTTCCCAATGTTCTATATGAAATCAAAACATAAAACATGCATTGACAGTTTATTCAGAAAAAAATTATATAAAACGAAATAAATAGATATAAACTTAAAACTCAAATGGGTAGCACAATTCTGAGTTTTGTTTCAACGAAACTTTTTTTCAGAGATTTTCTATAAAACTGTTTTAGCAATACACTGGTCTTTGTGCACATTGAAACTAAACTAAATAGTTCAAAACACATAAAGTTAAAAGCCATCATCAACTTTAAAAATATATTTTATATGTTTCGATTTCATGTACAAGTATACAACAATACAATGCTTTATTTTGCCATACAATATTGTAACCCAATTAACAAAACGGTACCATACACTGACATGCATTTGACATGGCAAAAAGTTTTGATATAGCAGAGTTTATTGAAAGTATAAAAAAATATATATCTGAAGCTGGTTTTTGTTTAGTTTTACAAACAGATGTCATTGGATTTGACTAGATTGCAATGCATTTAGAAGATTTTTATTTCTTTTTTTATGCATTTCGTCGATGCAAATGACTACTGTCAACTTTTTCAAACTATTGGAATACAATTAGACATTTGGAAAAGCATACAAAAAACGTTGGTGTTCAGTAAAGATTAAAACTGAAATCATTTAATAACAGATGACCATTCGAAATGTTTTTAGAAAATCTTCGTTATTAAAAGGGATTAGTTTGCTTTAAAAGAGAAAACAGATATTTAGAAAAAAAGTTAATAATTGCCTGCAAAATTTGTTTGGAATTTAAAAGCACAGTGAGCAACGGAGTATATAAGTCGCAGGTATTCAGATTCAAAATAGTTCGTGTAATTGAGATAATATTTTGTTTGAACAGCACCTTCAAATTCGAAAGTTTTAATTGCTTAACCTTTTATAACAATTTTAGAATATAAGTCATTTACCATTCTAATAATTACCTGAGAATAATAACAAAAGTTATTGTCTGTGCAATAGATGAGATCTGTTAATAAGTTTGGTAGGCGATTGAATATGAGAAGTTAACTAACGATGCCACAAGCGTCTTAGCAAAAAAATTCTTATTATATAGTTATAAATCAAACAAGTCGACATCACAGTCCATTTGGAATTACCAGGCAGTTTCAAAATATCATTTCTAATTGTTATTGGCCTTCACGTACTGCTAAAGTTATAAGCTGTACAAACGGATATCAAGATAAGCACAGATATTGAAAAAGAGACACGTTCATAAATACCTGGATTAATTTCACCAAACAGTTACAAAACTCTGTCCGTTTCGTACACAATTGTAAGCACACGGAGGCTTGTAAACAAGTAGCCACTTAACAATATAAATTTAGCGATTCAACATGCTACACAATATTTGGAAAGGAATAACCTTTAGCAAACAATTCTAACAGCGTAATTATATAAACTTTGTTGTCCACCCTTCCTTATCTTTAGTAATCTTATTAATGTCAACAGCAATTGTATTCAAGCAAATAAATTTACAAGGATGACTTATGACAAGAAACAAGTACACTGCAGCTCTGCACTTGTGTGTCTCTTTAAGAAATGTAAAAAGGTATAATAAATCTAAGATAATATTATATTGGCTTAGACACATTATAAAAAACCAAATTCACTTAGTTTGTAATGTTTTGAGTACGATAAAGAAAAAGCAAACGATATGAAATGTAATAAAATATAAAAAAAAACAACGAGAAATTTTATGCTTGAAGTAAGTTTGTTCCCCTTTTCATTCAGAAAAGTTTTTCGTTTCACTTTATTATTTATATTTCTTATAAGAAAACAATACAGAAGTAATAAAATACAAAATATAAGACAAGACCAAAAAGTAAAGAGAAATTAAGCTGATAATAAAGTTAAAGATTAGAAAATAAACTGCCTGGTGATAAAAAAAAAATCATCATATTAACAGTTTCTTAACAGTTTTCTTAACAAAATTAACACCAATTTAAAGAACAAAGATTGGCTTAGACAAACTGGAACCGAGGAGAAGTCATTCAAGGGAGTCTATATATTATAAAACTCGTCGACTGAGCCAAATAAAAACTCTAAAAAATATTTCTGGAAGCAGTTCTATTTCTTTTTAATATTTTAATATTATCAAGTTGGCAAATTTGAGGCCAGGAAGTAAATTTATATATATATATATATATATATATATATATATATATATATATTTTTTTTTTTTTTTTCTCTTAGAAAAATTCATTTGTATTGCAACCCAATTTAAAGTAGAAATATGGGATTGATAACTAAATCATGTTGGCAGGCGTCCACTTTTTTCACAAAGTTTTTAACCACAAATTGCACATAGCATCGCTTATTTTGTTAGCTCAGATTTCATCTTTCAGATCGTCAGTTGATTGTAGCTTGTTTTCGTTAAGGCAGTCTTCCAAATGTTCCTAGATAATGTAATGCAGTGACGCTTTATCACAAGAATGTTGAGGACAATTGACATCGCCAAGACGGAAATTTCTTATTGAATAGAATATGTATTCTTATAATAGAAAAATTGGTTTACAAAAAAATACATGCGAGTACATTTCGAAGGAGTGATTGATAAATAATAATTTTGGAAGTTGCTTTTTAACTTTCCGCTAGGAAAAGTTAGCATGTCAAAATATCTATATGTTATAGATATGTTGAGTTTTCATTAGACCTCGGCGATCTGAATTCCTTGGCAATTTCCCTGATTACTTCTAAGAGGCTGCCACTTGTCTCTATGTGTGTCTATGGGTGAACGTGCACAAGTTTGTGTGTGCTTGAGTATGTATAAAACCCCGCTTATTTAACCGAATCAAACTAAATTAGAAAGTCACTGGACTAAAGGATCTTATGACATACAATTCAAATAGTCGCGGAGTTATCAGACATCATTCGCATCTAATGCTTATAGACCCAAATAACTTTGCTGGGTATAGACAACAATATCGAAACAGTTTTAGTGTAATTCACTATACTTGTAATAAAATTTCCTTAATTGCTCAAACGTTGTTTGTTGTTGCTAGAAGTTATAAAACAAAAATCGATAAACTATCAAACGATGGGCTATTTAAATGTAAAAAAAAATTACTGTCATTTAATCTTAAATAGGTTTTAAGTACGCAAGTGTATTTATTAGACCAGGGAATGTTTCCTAAGAGTAATACTGAAACATATTCCAAGTTAAAAGCTTTCGCAATAACATCGTACAACTGTGTGACCAAATTTCAAAAGTGTCTTTAAAATGGTGTTGTACACCTTAAAAATTATTCCAAAATATTTACAAGTAAAAAATTACTTTGTTTTCTTGAAAAGATATGAAAGTAGACATGAAATGCTAACGAATAAAGACTGGAAATTTATTTTGATCAATAAAAAGTGAGATATATTCGCTATAGTTTTTTATCATCGATTTATTTTCAACTTTTTTGAAATATTTCTTCCCATGATCTTTAATATGTCTTGTATTTTATTGCCAGCAGTGCTTTAAAAAGTCATCATTCTATTCATCAGGTTTCTCATCAGGAGCGCATGAACGCATTTATGGTGGATGAGCCAACAAAACACACTACCCACTACTGAGAGAAATCTTTTTCACTCGTACAGTCTGTATGTGAAATAAACTACCTGCAGATGTCTTTCCCACCACTTGCAATTTGAAAAGATTCATATAGAATATTCACAAACGTTAATTTCCTTATCCTCCTTCTCAAGAAATATCTTCTCAGTTTCATGTGGTACACAGCGTATTTGTTGCCAAACTTGGTTCAAATTCATCACAACTTTTCAGTAATTCGATTAAATGGTTTTAAAAAAGATCGTTGTCCGTCCCATACGAGGAGCCAGGTGATCGCATTCAATAGCGATCGAAATTTTCAATTAAATTCTATAGAAATATCGATCGATATCGAGTGCAGAAAAGTTCCCATCAAAGTTTTTTCATCAAAGTTAAAGTTGGCTGGCAATAAATGCGAGTATTCCTCTGATCATATGAAAACCATAGTTCTGTGAAAAGTTTATTAACATATTTCAAAAAGCAAATTTTTTGCAAAAAATAAAAAATTATATATAAAAATTAAATATTTATTGCAAATTAGATTTTTAGTATATATTTTTATTTCATAGATTTTAAACACATAAATCGTTTATGTCAGATCCTTCAGTTCTATCGGATAGTGTATATTTAATATTCCAAATGCAGTTAAACTTAAGGCATTCTCTTTTCTAAAAAACGTAAAATTTTTACACTTCTTTTTCCAAACCTGGCAGTTTGGAGAGGTTTCAAACAGTCATTGTTTTTCGCAAGCGATGTTGGATTAATTTCTAATCAATTCTCTATTTTCAAATGACAAAATGGTGCCATTTTCTATTTAAAAGTGTAAGAAATGTTGCCCACTTTTTTCTAAAAGGAAAACACATTAAACTTTTATTCGATTTCCTTACGAATTATTGCGTACCCATCATTCCTCGTTCAATGTACATGTAATTGTAACAAGTTCCCTTGGCAACGGGCCACTACAAATGAAACAGTTTTTATTTATAAATCACAAAAATAGAATAGAACGGCAGCTATTGACAGTAATTCGAGTCCTATAAATTATACTCTGAAAATTTTATACTTTTTCAATTGAAATTTGCAACAAGAGAACAAAAGCTTTGCTCAGGAGCGTAGTGTTAGAAGGGATTCTTAATTTTATCAAATAGAAAAGTATGGACTGCAGTTGTTATTTACAAAAAATCGTACTGTTTTACTTGCACAACTGCTCATACCCGGAACAGAGGACGTCTCTTGAACTAAAAGGCAATTAAAGAATTAAAATGTCTGGTGTTTAGTGAAAGCTTTAACAAGTCTTGTAAATCGAAAAATAGCTATAAATATTATTAACAAATACACATACAATTGCAGGTCTGTTTGAACATTATTTCTTTGTTGTTCATCGTTAAATTGGCTTAGAAAGGAGTGGCAGTTGATATTTACTTTTGTTCTTGGACGTTTTTTTTTTCTATTTTTGCAAGAAAACCATTTCAAATTCTTAATTAATTTTTAATGAAAGACATTTTCCATTTTTCGTTGTTGTCTTAGCAAGAATTGGAAAAGGCCAAACTCAGCGAGTTTAAAAGGATTTGACAAAATTATTTTCAGTTATTTTTATTAAGCATTTAAAGCCAATAACAGTCAGTACAAGTAGTTCGTGATAACGAGTAAAAGTGCTTTTTTAACTTGAATCTATAACATAAATTTTGGGCAAAATTTGCGATTTTTTAAAAGAATTAAGTAAAGTTATGAAAGGTAGTGTAGAAAATAAAAAAGTTTAAATGTGCTTAAGATATATTCTGTCAGATAATATTTTGTTTTTTATTAACAAATTAATTTTCCTGTAGCACTGGACATTTATTATTGTTAAACAGATCATCAGCAGGTTGGCATTTAAAGGCCTGTTGAAATTCTGTGGTTTGCTTCAAAGCGGTGTGAATAAATTGTTTTCGTTGCTCAGTCGGATGCAAAAGACAATCCACAAAATTTGTAGCCAAAAAATATAATTTGTCCATGGTGAAGTGCATATGTCCGGCTTTTAAGGACCCATTCAATTTATGTGCCAACTGTTCATTTTGTTGCAACCACAATTGATATGCTGCCCAGGATTGTTTTTGAGCCAAAAGTTTCAGTGTTAGATTATTTAAACTATAATTTCTTGCTGCCAAGGGCTGTTGTTTTTGTAAACACTCATCGAATAATTGAAACTCTCTATCCGAATCAGTGCTCCTCCAAGCTCCAGGAATATCATATGCTCCACCTATCATGACCACTGAGAAATATTCGGCCAATAATAAATAATTCAAGGGTGTAGTCAAATTGTGTTGTTGCTGTAGAAATAGATTGATGGTTAAAAATTTTTTCATAAACTCCTTGGCACTTTGCGTGACTTGTACAATACGACTAGACGGATTTTTCTCATAATAATTATCTATTTTCACTTGTTGCGCCTTAAATCGTTGTAGCTTTTCTAGATTTCTATAGAAATTACGTTTGGTTATGGTCAGGAGCTGGTAGTCACTGTCGAGCTTTGCATCTCCGTTTAAAGTTAAATGCATTATACGTTCCAAGAACAGTTTGGAATTTTGTTGTGTTATCTCATCTATCCAAGGAGTACGCGCCAGTAGTTGCTCGTTCTGTTGTCCTAACGTAGCATACATTTGAGCCATTTGTACTTTGTCAATGCCAGCGCGTTCGACAACGTGCTGGTATACGCTTGCAAAATAGGTTTCTGTAAGCTTTTTGCAATCTTCCGGGGTTTTGTCTAAAAGAAAAAAGGTTACAATGAATGAAAATGTATCTCAAAGACTAAAGAGTCCATTAAAATCGTCTTCATCTCATAAAGCATAAATGTTTCTACTATTAACAAGGTGGCAAACATAAAAACATGATCATGGATATGATTTAGTGCCTTGCGTTTGTGAATGAAAGGAGATGTAGAAATTAAATCCTCATTCTCACACTTTTTTCAGTCGTCACTATAGACAATCACGAAGTACGTAACTGAGTTATTAACGTGTTTTTTAGCTTCTCCAAAGCAATTAGCAAAAGTATTTTGCAGTTTGCGATTTTTATCAAATCTATTTTCAAAAATGCAAGCATCCATTTTGTTTAATTAATAAATAACAAAATCACAATAAAAATGAAAACTATCGTAGCTAAAGTTTTTATAATAGTAATACGAGTGAATAATGGAATTCTTGTGAAGTGGTTGTCAATATTTTACTATTTTATTTATTGTTGAAGGATTTTTTGCTATAATTGCACTTCTCTTATGACTTGTTATTTATGCAAAGTGACTTGATATTATTCTTGCGTTTTTTGTATGTCCTTCGGGATTTCTGCTTAATTTTCATTATTTGAAATACTAATTGAATAAAAAATGTAATGCGGTAAAGAATGAAGAAGTGGTACTTCTGTACTCACCCATCAAATAATCAATCCACAGCCAATTTAAAAACCTGGTCAACGATGTGCCTTGCAAAAGCTCAAAGTATTGTGTAAGTCTAGGCAGATCTGTAACAAAAATTGTATCCGAGGGTTTCAAAGGTTTGCCCATAACTTTGCGGAAATAGTTATCCCAATCCAAGGCATGAACCGAACCAAAGCTCAACAACTTGAAATCGGCATAAGAGTATTCCTTTATTTTCTGCAATTTACTCTCAGTGCTTTTCAAAATATCTCTTGAATTACGCTCGAAATTCAGTATTTCCAAAGCCACTAAACGAGCACGCCCAGCATCGACTTCATACAAATGCATTAATTCGCCAGTAAGTTGCTCAAATCTACGCAGGGTAAAACGAAAAGTTTCATAGGGTTTTATGTGTACGAAACGTTTGTTGGAAATCAATTCGATTTTGGTGTTAAAGAAATATGAAATTCCTGTTTCATGGAATATGCTTAACACCTGCAGCCAGGTCATGTTGCGTCTTTTGCGCAACATTGCCATCGAATCATCGATAGCTGGCCAACCGCCCACTGAACGATACATCAAGGTCGACTTCAACTGTTCTAATGAACGGGCATTTTGGCAAGAGTCATGGAATTGTTTTAATTTCAGTTCTGAATCTAAAAGCTCCTCATCGTTGCTGCTTTCCAAAAATTTATTAAATTTTAACTGCTCCTGCAGCATCAAGCGATCATATTTATCCTGGTTAGTAGTATTCAAAGAGCGCGAGCATACATATCCAAAGAAATCGTTGCAGGGCTTTTTCGTATTGTCCAGCAACGATTCAAGTTCATGTGAAAATCGCAAAATGTCATCCTCGATAGAAACTTTATCTGGTGTGGCCGCCAAACTGCTGTTGGCCACCAATGCAACGAAAACTAGCAAAACTAATGGCGGCATTACGATCACTTAGAGTTTTTTTTTTTTTCTTTTTTATATAGTGTTTTTAATGTCAAATTCAGCTTTTTGATGTACTCAGATTATCACTTTGCACTTTAATAAATCCAGAACTGTAAACATTTTTTATATATATTTCGCTGTTGTTAAACAAAATAATTAAACGTCTTTATTAATGTTTTATGAAGCGTAACTTGGCACGTTTGTAACAAAACTACAACTAACGTAATAATTTCTATGGAAAATCTTGATCTCTACGAAGTGCCACAATATTTCAAATAAATCAATCTCCCCTTTTTTGCTTCTCTCATGCTCACTTTGTCAGATTTTTTTTTATTTTTTTTGTATAATCAGCTTGTTAAAGTGGGTGTATTTGTGTTGTTCAAATTGCTGTTTGCCCTTTGATGTATTAAATTTCAATTAAAAATGTGTTTCTGCTGCCTTTTTTACATGTTTGAGTACGTTTATTCATTTTGTAGTTACTTGAAGCAGTTCTGGCTTCCAACCTTGTATTTAATTAAATTTTATTACAAGACAAAAACTTTTGTTTTCTTGTCTTGGTTGCAATTCCACCTTCATTTTATCAGCAGATACTCTTTTCCATATAATTTTTTTGTGGTTTTCTAGCACAGCATTTTCTTTTGGAAAATTGTTTTTATATTGAAATTCAAATGAATTGTTTTTAATTTTTCTCCTTTGTGCTTAGAGGTTTTGCTTTAAGCTTTTTCTAATGTACAAACTACACTACCGTATAAAAAACTATTTTGAAAACCAAGTACTGCAATGGAAGCTTGTCTATTTCGCCAACACAACCGCAATACAAACAGCAGTAATAACAATAAAACTAATAGCTGTTTGAATACAAACCAAAGCATGAGAGAAAAGATTTGTTTTTTTATATGTAAGCGATAAGGAAGGGTTAAGGTCGCCTAAGTTAAACAGATCATAATTAAATGTTTAAATGTTTGAGTAAATAAATATTATTAACTTGATTTCTTCATTATAATTCAAAGCGAAAAATTATTGCTGGAGTAAGCAGTCAGCAGAATGCAAAATTAAAATTAACAGTATTTTTGAGATTATTCTTTCAGATGTTTAGGCACTTTCACACTTGTCGCATATTTGTCCAAGAAAGTATAACCACTAAACAATAATTAATAATTTGTTCACTCAGACACATGTTTATTCAAACAGTTTTGTTCAGTAAATGCAACATTATTGCCAAAAACATTTGTCGGTATTACAACCATTCACATAAATATTCAGTGGTTGCGCTTTTTTTGGAAAATATTTTATAACTGAAAACATACTTTTAGAAAAGTGAAAAAGTATATGAATCAAATATTCTTTTCTTTAATAATAAAATGAGGCACGATAAATTTTGCTAAAAATTTTGCTTTTTCTCAAACACCAGCAAATAAATAGAAACAAAGAAACGAAAGATTCGTTAACCTTTCAAAGAGCATAGTAATTTTTTAAATTTAGTTATATCCCTAGAGAGAAAAGAGCCTGTCTCAGGACAACTTCCCAGCCGGTTAGACTTCCGAAACGTTATAAGAGAGGTGCCGATAATTTTTGCATAACGTTTGTCATTGAAATGTCATTTTGAAATTAATTTTTTTTTGTAGAAATTCACAATCCTCGCATCTGAAACTTCTTGAGAGCTCCTAACTATTGATACTTTATTCATTTTCAGAGCTTTGAAAAAAATTAGTAAATTCAAATAGGCGTAGCACGCCAACTTTCTTCACGCATCCTTAACTGTTCCACAAGGTACCCAGGTACCTTTATACGATTGAATAAATGCACTGTATTTTTTTTTCTTTTTTATTGTAAATTATAATGTTTACAAAAAAAAGTAGAATAAACACACACATACATATGAATATATTATTCATGTGTAATTTATTCAGTTATTTAGATTGCTTGTCCTGTAAACAGTTTGTGCATACTGGTCGATTTACTGAATGCGAATTGCAAATTGGCATAGAGCAATTGCTGCCACTTTTGCATGTTTTCCTCTGCTTCAAGCGAAGCTTAGAACAGATTTTACAATTTCCAGCTACTGCGATATGGCCACTTTTATCTCTTTGCACTTTTGAGGTATCTGGATGCACAGTAGTATCAAACTCTTTTCCTTTTAGTCTTATTATAATACTTTACTGACGGGGTTAAATGCGTGGTTGATAACATTATTACAGCTTTCTTTTTTTTTTGGCACCTAAGAGCACAACGTCTTCACTTTGCGAAATACAAAATTTGTAGAAAATAATTGTCTAAAATAGAATTATAAGCGTGAGCAAGTTAAAAAAATATTGTCAAATAATAATAATAAACTTACCTGCATATATATCACAACGGGACCGAATCAACGGACCCAAATGCATTGCTTAGGCAATTGCCCTAACAACCTACCTGCATATTAGCTGCTATGAAACGTTTATTTTTTTCTTGCTGTTCCAACGAGTATGAGATTCCATGAACTTAATGCTTTTGCCAAATCAAGAGATATAAAAAAATAATCGGCTGTGACATTCCTTCCTAAGTTCTTATATGAACTAACAAGGTCTAAGACAGTCCTCTCTCCCACATTTGTCTGGCGCTCACTTTCTGCTGGTTTGCCATGGGGAAGCATCACAAGCCCAATATATTTTTATCCCATACTTTTCATACTTAGCCGACACAATTTATATTTTTGGGTACATAAAATCTTCGTCACTCGATTCACACTCACACAATAAATTGTTTATTTCTGTAGAGCTAAATCGTTTACTACAAATCCTCGTATTTGAGCTGATTTTATTATTTATTTAACTTTCAACAACTTTAACTTTCACAACAATAATAACAATTTTTCTGCAAAATAAACTTCCCTATGCAGATACAAATGTAAAATGGAAATAATGAAGAAATATTCTGCCAACGCTTATATATTTTGCTTGTAAGGGGAATCACCTAGTTCAATTTATATTCCGCTGATATATTACATTACTTCCTTATGTAGGCATAGCTAAAACATTAAATACATCCCTAAAAATACACCGGGGTATTTAAACTTTTGAAACATTTAAATTTTGCTGCTAAACCGTTTATTTTTCATAAGATTTGTATGAAGGTACTCGGGTACCTTGTCGTACATAACAAGTCGTTTTTTGTCAATCACATAAGGGTTGAGATACTTGGATACTTGTCCTGTTGTGGTTTCCTATCACTCCTAGTTATGGTTTCACCTTATAACTGGTAATAGAAATATTTTATTAAAAATAATAAATTTTTCAATGCTACGCTGAGTGAGGAAATTCTTTTAAGTAATTTTGCTGTAGCTTTGTAATATATCCTGTTTTCAACAGTCACAATTTAGGTTCTTTTTGTATCATCACCCTTTTCATCAGTCATAGAACAACAGTTGCACCAGTTCAGGGCAATTGGAATATATCCCGCAAGGAGGTTCTTTGAACAATGCAAAAAGCGGGTCATTTAACAATATATCATTTCTGGATTACATATTTATACGGAAACACTTGGGTTGTTATAGTTGCAAGATCAAATCATATCGGCTAGAAATAAGTCTACAAAAAATTGGCCTTGTAACATTTTGATGCTTATTTTAATCATCTCAATGATTATTAATTATTTTTTTAAATTAATTTTCAAGGTTTTGTTATAAAACAAAATATGAATCATGAAATGCCGTGCATGTGAGAAATATTTTGGGGCACAACACTATAAAGATTGTTTTTAAAACTTGTTTTAAAAAGAAGGGAAGTTGTGATCCTGACCTATTCACACAAGAATCTCAGTGAGTCTGCACGACAGATAAGATAATAAAGAGAGCATCTGCCAATGAAATTATTGCCAGCTTAGAAGATGTTTTTATTTAAATTTAAAATATTTGTGTTAATTACTTTTTCAAAAATAAACTTAAATCTGGTCACTCTTATGACTGCAGCTATCAGCATTCCTACATGATTATATGCGTGTCATAGGCAGACATAATTTATAATTAGTTGAACTTAGAATTAATAGATGACAGATACTAATTTAAAATAAACGACGCAAATGATTACTGATATGAAGAAAACAAATAAATATTTCCTTTAACGATTTGCAATTACTTGCAACGCTTAATAATCCACAGTTAAAATAACTAATTGCACAGATAATAAAAGAAGCCATACAAATAATTTCAAACATATAAATTTATTACAGAGAAATGCAATGAATACACAGAAGAGCTTCTTTTCATCATCGATTAATTTTTAATATAATCTAAAAGCATTTATTTGAAATGATGCTTTGAATTTAAAATATTGCCTGCATATTGTATACGATTTGCTAAGATCATTAATTATATTTCTACTGCATACACACATTCATTCCCAATGCACTCATGCATTAACTTCATATGTCTTAAACCCTACATTAAAATTATACTTCTAAAATGCATTTTTCTCCATTCTACATCTCTTTATGTGAACAACACTTCACAACTAGATGTTGTTACTTGTCACAACCAGGGACACGATTAGTTTGGAAAAACTATGCACTCTAACTTAAAATACTTGTTGTGTGCCTTGAATATTGTTACATATTTTTGATATTTTTCATTTTGCTTATTCAAACTTTGTGTTAGTTTCAGCACAAATACCAGGGCTAGGATACGAGTGCATAATGTCAATATGACTTTTTATGTTAAACTATTCTTAAATCGTAAAAACTCTGCTCTACAAGAAAATATGGATTCGCACAAGAACTGCGAATCCATTCCCTTTTAACAAAAGGCACTAAATTAAAAACATACACTTTCTTTGCATCTGATACTTCATCGAGTACTAACATCATTTTATATATTTCATATATTCTAAAGAAAATTTTTCCTTTTTCTTCTAAATACTGTCTTCTTCACAACGAATTCTTAGTTAAATATTAAACAGTTAGTTAAATTAAAAGCTTTTAACATTTTGAATTATCGATATAATTAATGCATTTTGCATGACAAAGTAAATTTATCTTTAAAGTATTTCAATAACAACATGAATTATTTTATAACATTCATAAATTTTATTTTACCTAATTAAATTTCCTTTCCTTAATGCTATAATAAACTCTTAAGGTTTTAGAGCTTGTCTTTCTTCTCAAAACAAAAAATAAAAATAAAAAATATTTAAAAAATAATACATACAAAATGTTTATTATAAAATATCGTCTAACTGCATATCAGGGGGTTTCTCTGTCTCTAAACTCGTACGATAGTAAATTAATTTTCAACTGTTGTTGTTTAACTTTTCATATTAATTTTCAAATTAATTTTTTCAAGACTTAAATGCCTTGTAAAATAGAAATATAATCAACAGAAATGTATGTTTATTTGTTACTTGAAAAAAGTTTGTTTGAAAATAATTAGCTTAGGGCTTCTCAGCAATATGGCACATTAAATATAGTAACCTCTTGCTTAGCCAGCACTTTTGGGAAAAACTTTGTCTACAAATAGCCAAAGTGTTTACAAAATAATGTCAATTTGAAAAAGATTTCAAAAGTTTTAATTTCTCATGTTGGCTCTCTTGTACTTTTAAGTGATTTAATTAAAATTAAGTTGCATGTTTTTGGTGCCGCAAGTAACATAAATAGTGTGTAATTGCAGGGCTTTTGCTTAAATAAAAAACACGCAACAAAAAGCAGAAAAGTATATGTAACGAAATGAACATTTTATCAATATGATAAATAATATTTATATTTAAGTATCAAACACATAAACAAACAATATAGATGCAGCGCTTATGGGTTGCAAGCATTATCAGTAATTCCTTAATTTTCCATATGACAACTAAATACGATGCTCTAACAATAACATAAAACTATTTAAAAGCATTACCAAAATTAAGCTGCGGATATAATTTTATTTCTATTAGTGAACAAATAAATCTAATATAATACAACACCACTTGGCTTAAAATTTAAATAAATTAAACCACAATAGCATTTGCCACTTTAATCACATAAAACCTCTAAATAAATTTAATAATAGTTTAACATACACAAACCGCAAATAACAAAATTTATGACAAAAATTTTCTATAAAAAGCCAACTTTAGCAGCCACTATATAAACGAAAATATTTGTTAAGATAATGCAAAATATATGTACATACATACATATGTAAATATATGTATTTAAATGAAATATAAATTTAATTTTAATTTGTCAAGCAAAACTGCAAAACGTGGCAAACAGCTGCTGACTAAGAGGTCCTTGTTTTTGTGCGGTGGCACATAATTTAATATTAACTTTCTCAGTAAATGTGGAAAAAAGCAGTGAGATTTTAATTTTATTAGAGCTAAACTTTTTGGTGGTTGGCCTTAGGCGTTTGTATATGTATAACGGTACTTTGTCTATTAGCTGGTGTATACTTTTGGGTACAAACTTGTTTATTATATTAAAGATTATTTATTGTTGTTTTGATAATTTTTTACTAATAAATTTAATTATGTTACAGGCGCCGTAGGTGGTGATGGCGGTGATGATGCCGATGATAAGGAAAAGGCAGAGGAGGAGGAGAGAGAGCGTCAGGAGGCCATCCGTGAGGCCGAAGAAAGACGCAAAGAGAAGCATCGTCGTATGGAAGAAGAGCGCGAAAAAATGCGACAAGATATACGAGATAAGGTAAGTGAAAAATAGGGGACTTTCGTGTATGCAAAATTTTAAGAAATAAAATTAATGAAAAAAAACCAACTAGTTGTGAAACAAAACGTAAGAACCGAAATTTGATCAGTGAGTTCTTGTTGTGACTTTGATATTTGGCTTCAAAGCTTCTCACGTAGTAAAGTGGAAGTATGAAATAAATCTCTGTAGTTATTCTAAGAAATGTTGGGTAAAGGTTCCCTGGTGATCTGCATTAGCCCCAGTGAAATGCGCATAAACTAAAACCCCACAACTGATCAATTTGAATTTTTTAATAAAATTTTGGGGGAAAAACTAGCGCAATTAAAAGTAATGAAGTTTCAATATTTATTTCTTTCCCCAATCCAAGTATGGATTATAAGACCATTGCAAAATTATTCCTTTCGAATCTGTTACACATGCAACATGTTTCATATCTCGCTGTATCACATATGTCGAAGCTATTTATAAATGTAATAACGTTTTCTTTTCTTAAAACATACAACATTTTGTCCCTTCTTTTGTCAAAAGTAGCACTTTAGAGGAGCTTTAAAACAGAAACTATTTTTCGTAAGTGATGTTGGATTAACTTGTAATAAATTAATCACTTCTAAATGACAGAACCGTGCCATTTTGTATTAAAAAATTCAAAAAATGTGGCTTTATATTCAAGAAAAGAAATTAATATAAGTCTTTTGATCGTGTGTGCTCTGCCTTGTCCGTTGCATCCCTTTAGATTTTATTCAATAGATATAAAGTGTTAGTCATCCGCTGGTATAAAGTGTGATTAAACGTGGTTCAGTTAAGTGCGGTTTGCAGTTGCCCAGAGGTTTGTGTAAAGAATCGCATACGCCCCAGCATCCCTCGTTATTCCTCTTGGGTAGTGGTTAAAACTATGCGAATTCTTTGATAATCAACAATATTTTGAAAATTTGGATCATAACATCGTGGATACGTATAGAAATAATAAGTCTTCGGGAAATATCTATTGCATGTGACCTTTTGGAAACTTCATATTGGACCATAAAGAGCGTAGGTACCCAAAAGTTTGCAGGAAATTATGAATTGAGATTCAGCAATAGTTTTATTCTGGCGATATTTAATTTGAGATTTTTTTACCGAAATCTATGAAATAATTTTATTTATGGCGCGTTTTCCTCATACAATGAAAATATTTAAAAAAATTATTTTTGCTTTTTCGCTCGTGGAACTAAATGAATAAAAATTTGTATGTCGTCTCTAATAGATTTAAAGAAAATTCCTACAAGTTTCTTGACTCTTAATGGAAAACTATATAATTTTAAATTAAATCCAGCTTTTGTTACGAATCTGATTAGATTCGTTTATGTTCCATAACTGTATTATGAACGTATTTGAATACATTCGATTTTGGAGGATGTTTTTATACTTTAAGAAACTACTAAAATTTTTTTTTTTATTTTTATTATCACTATTAATATTAATATTATTATCCTTCTTTTGCTTTTTGTCAGGATAACATTTGATGAAACTCCTTATTATTAGTTTACAGATTATAACTAAATAAAGATATCCCCCCCCTATACTTTTTATTTCCTAGTTATTTATATATCAAAATTAATTCGTCCATTTTACTGAACACTTTTATTACAACTGCAAGGCGTTAGAGTGTATTTTTCAAAAGATTTTATAAATATAAATATTTACTTTATTAATCGTAGACAAAATAAAATACATTCAGATTACAAGAACTCCCACTAAAAATTAAAAAAAAAAACAAAAATATATCCCCTGGTAATACAAATTATCTATGGTAGTTAAAAGGAATTTAATTAAAGAAATATTATTGCACACATCCATCCGTTCTAGTCTTCAACATAATTTCCTTTCTATTTAAAATATTTGATGGCTCCTGCTACATACCTTCTTAAATGTTCCTTCCTGTCATGAAATTATTCCTTTCTTTCCTTTACAAGCTGTGAAATTTTTTATAACACAATTTAGAAAATAAAGCAAAAATAATATATTTGAGTTTATATTTTTAATTGGTGTAATTACAAGTGCATTAAAAATGTTGCAATTAGTTTGTATATTAACAATGAAAAATGAGCTAAAAGCAAAGAAAAAAAGTATAAAGAAAATTTACATGGAAGCTGCACTTTATTACCCTTGGAGTTCAAATTGACTCTAGTAGGGAGTCCTTTTATATGAGCGACTCCCTAACGGAGTCAGATTGAATTACGAGCAGGAGACTAAGACAACAACAACAACAATTATTAATGACTCTATTTTTGAAGTGATGGTGTAAAAAATAATTGTACAAAAAGTGTGATTTAAAACTACTTGTTTATATTTAATTTACCTTGTGCTTATTTGTTTCATCTACAACAAAGGAAATGTGCTGTTTTGTATGCAATTAACTATTACAAAATATTGGTTTTTGAAAAATGTGCGTAAATAGTTAAAGTTAAATGGTGCAAAATTAAAAACTGTTTTTCATTTCGTTGAAGTGTTAACGGAGTTGTGGCAGTGAACATAAAATTTTAAAAATATAATATTTAACGAAATAAAATAAGAGTGAAAATTATTGTATATTTTTTATCAAATAGAATATCTTGTCACACTGTCTTTAAACATCTTAAAAACTTTCTGTTACACCCACGAGCTGATGCCCGCAAGCACTTTTTTGCAGTTTATGAAATTATTGCTTGTCTTGACTGATTTTTCACTATTATTATTTGTTAACAACAGCATACTGAATGTTGCTTTGCATAAAATGTGAGTTTTCAAAGAGTCTTAAGTTTGCAAAGTAGGAGTTTGTTATAAATATATTTATGTAGAGACAGAGATTGAATTTGTAAAGTGTCATCCATTCATTATTTCTCTACTTAACATGAAATTTACAACTGTCCGGCTAAATGGCTGCTTGTATAAAATGTAATTGATGTAAACTTTTTAAGTGATTAATACAATAAAGTCTTGGAAATTACTCTTCCATGTAGAAAGTCATTGATTTCGGTTAGTTTATTTAGTTATATTTGATGGCAAATAAAGCTTTCAAAACGATCAGTGCAAGTTTTGAGGTCAGGAAGTAAATTGGCTGTCAAATAATAAAATGGCAAGGATTGACTTGTCATCCCTTGATATTTATTGAGTCGAAAATTGAGTAATTTAAACAGTGGAATTGAGTGGAATCGGCGTATGTTTCAAAACCATTTATTAAGTTTGTTGAACATATTGAAGAAAGCATTTCTAAAGTGATGTTATCGTCATAGAACATTAGAAAACTAGTGGAGCCCACAGTAAATAAATGTTTGAGAGATTTTCTTCTTAATGGTTCAAGCTGAGGTCTCCTGTCGGTTATTCTACACACTTCTGCTTCTTCGTTATATCAAATATGGGAGAAATATACTACCTTTTTGAATAGTACAAAATTAAAAAAGTTGTAGCGAGACATTCAAGAATCCAACAAGCAACTTAGGCATGCAAAGACGTTTAAGCGAAACGAAAAGCTTCAAGAACTATTACAGTTCCTAAGCAGTTCTGTTGACAAGATCGTCTGGTTTGCTGATCGCTCCAAAAAAAAATTATATCCTTTTTCATAACAAGCTTTTACCTCATTCACAGCAGCTAAGACGTGTTTAAAACATTTCCCTTCTTTTGGAGAAAAAATTTCATAATCCTAGAATAGTAAACCTTCGCCGAACCAACGCACTAAAAACTTTGTCATCGTCATTGGCTTTAAAGATTCCATATCTATGGTAATATTGATTTCACCTGCAAGTATAATTTAAAAGTTTGTAATCTCACAATATCAGGATTCAATTCAAGATTATGTATGCCACTTTAAAAATAAAAAACCACACCTTCTTTAGATAGTTTGCACTTATTGTTTATTTTTAAAATATTTATTAATTAAAACGTGCATTAAAATGTTCATAATATTCTTAAAATAATATTATTTTCATTGTTTTAAGTATTTATTTTCATCTTTGACACCCACAGAGTATTTTTAGAACTTCAATTAAACGCTTCGATAATAATTAACTCTATAGAAATACTGCCACCTACAGATATTGGCATGCAATACTTTGCCCTTAGCTGATGCTAAACCATTACGACAATAAGTAAAGCATTTTGCTAATTAACTCAATAAAACTTCAATTAATAGCTACACACACACACACAAACACACACTATACTAGTGAAACCTACAGTCCGATATGGCAGGACTGTAGATAAACTTGGAACAAGAAAATTAGATTAAACGCACCCTATCAGCACATACACATTAATTATACATTCGTTATCCATGTATTTATGTGTGTATAATTAAAGGAGTGGATATAAATAAAGAAAAGAAATCAGCAAACATTAACTTGTGTACACTCTTTGCACATTTGCTTGCCTTGGCTTTGCGTTAAGTTGTTTTCCTTTTTCGTTATAAATAGATATTATGGTTAGAGTTTATTGATCATGTACGTACGTGCCATAAACACCTTAAATGTAAGCAGAGTTCTTCATGTGTTTTTGCATTTTAGGCAAAAACACATGGAAGCATGCTTTGTCTAGGTGAAAGACATGCAAATAACTTTCAAAGATAAAAAGTTTTAGGCATTTAAAGTTTTGATGTAACCATAATGAAACTCATAAATCAAATTCTAAGCACACTGTAGCTTTAGCCAATTTCTATTATAACGTTTATTCGTACACAATTGTATTAGAAATTTATTTTATTTATTTATTATTATTATTTTTATATTTATTTTGATACGATAAATGTCTGAGTCAGAAAATTTCAAATAGTGGTGCACACCAGAGAACGAAATAGTGTACAAGAAAACTGTATGTACACCCGCTGTACACTGTACACGCGCAATACATTGAAGACATTGCCTTTCTTTCGTTTTGTACACTTTTCGTTGTGTGCACCTTCGGCCTGTACTTGTGGACATCTCGTGTAAATGCACTGATGGTATTTTGTGAGCTAATGCATAATCAACCATAAGTTACCTTATGGTTAGCTCAAATTCCCACAGGGTGGTTTTGCAAGCAAACACACGAATGGTAGAGGGCTATTTCTTTCTCATAAATCATACACACGCACACAAATTTTTTTAAGACACAAAAACTAATATTCTCTGCTGCGCACACATCCATTAATTTTATGAAGATACAAAAACAAATATAATGTTGTCATCACCGCAAATGTGTATTCAATGTTTTCAATGTCTTCAAAGTCTTCAATGTGTATAAAGTGTGGCATGTATACATTTTTCAATGTCTTTTTTTTCGATGTCATTGATGTAAACTTGTGTACACAAAGGCTAAAAAAGTACACTGTTTCGTTCTCTGTTGCACACCTTTTAAACAAGGCTGAAAAGAGCCCCAGCACTTTAAAATCCATACTATTTTTAAAGAAGCCGAAATATTTCGTTTGAAGCGTGTGATCCGATGACGATCACAACCAGAGCCGCAACTATGCCTGACGTACTGTATTCACCATATGCGTCCCTTTGCACCATTTTCCTTTTCCTGTTATCGCAGAAAAGCAAATAGATGGAGTTTTTTTGCACTGAAATCTTCTAAAGCTAAGTCACTGAGAAAGCTCAAGGACAAGCCGAAAAGTACATATCAGAATTTCTATGGTTAGAAAATTAAAGTTTCTGCAAGAAAAAACAGAAATTTATATGTAAATAAATTAATTTTAAGAAAAACCAGAACTCAATTTTAGTTTTCAATATAATAAAAATAAAATAATTTAAAAAGTGTTTTGAAAAATAAACCATTTAAATAATCAATTATGTAAAATTTTGGCGCTGGACTCTCTTAAGCCTTATAAGTGCCAAGGACTAAAACAAGTTCTCGTTCAAAGTATTAATGAAAAAAAATTTATCAATATAGAACAAAACAAAATGAAAGATTTTAAAAAAATTCACATACAAGAGTATAACCCTATAGAGTTCTCATATAAAAGATAATTGCTAATATATAAAAACTCTGAATTGAAACTTAACTAACATGAATTTAATTGTGTGAGAAACTTCGTAGTAGAACAATTATATTACCTTCAACTGTTAAGAGTTAAATAATTTATCGAATTTTGCATAGGAATCAAGAAAAGTTGCATTAGAATTCCAATCACTTAGTTGCACACATCGCTTGTAATTAATTGGCTATTTGTCGGCAATTCATCTAACTGAAAGCGATGCACATGAGATGAGTTTAATAAATTTTATTTGTTTCTAGAAGTTATTTCTGTACACAGTTAATAGTAATTAGATCTACATTAAAAAGCTGCTAAGCAAGTTTATGTATTTATAAGTTTATAATCGAAATAAGTGGAATTTTATTTATAACATATCAATTAGTTTTATTTATTGGAATTATACGTTGTAAAACTTTGATACGATATTAAAGGGAAACTTGACAACACTTGTGTTTTTCTCCTTAATTGCAAGAAAAAGGAACTTCTTTCCTAAGAGAAGCTGTGTGCCATCTGCTCTGGGAAAATATTTGCAGAACCCAATAAATTATATTAGATTATTATTTTTTTTTAATATAAATTATGAATATCATTTAAGAAGACTGAAGACTTCCAGCTTATGCTTTTAACTTTAACTGCGAAATACTTGACAATGCATTAGTTATACGCAAAAGTTTTAATAAAAAATATGTAATTGAATGGAAAAAAATTTTAATGTCTTATTTTATTTAACTACAAGTAAAAAAAATTAGTTCATAGAAGACGATATCGAATGATAACATCTGATTTTCTTCAACTTATTTTTTAGTATAACATCAAAAAGAAAGAAGAGGTAGTTGAAATGCAGCCACAAGAGGAACCAAATCCTTTGATGAGAAAAAAGAAAACACCCGAAGAATTGGCTGCCGAGGCTGAACAGGAAGAGCTCGATGATTTCACAAGTATGTACTGTATTCTCTATAAATTGGTTGCCTTGTACTCTTCTTTTCAGAACACTTATAGAACTTATTTAACTAACCACTAACCTACTTTGCTTTGTCTTCAAACATATCAAAATAATTTATACAAAAAAAACTCAAGTCTGAATATCAATCTATTTTCCAAATTTCTTATATAAACATATTCACTTTTTTACATAAATCAATTTATACACTTTTTTTTAATCGTATACCTTCTGAATATAAAACAAATCTACAGAATGATTGTATAAAGGAATGGTAGTTTTGATGTCTAGTTTTACTTAATCGAAAAGATGAATGTGAGTGTGTAAAATAAAATATAAAAACAACAAATAAGCCTTTAACATCTACTTTATGAAGGCTACAAAAACTACAACAACAACTTTACTAAATAAAATACATATTAAAAGTTTTAAAACTCAACTACTTACTAACAATTATCTGCAACTAATAACGTATTTACTTAACTCTATCGCTGTTACTTCCATCACTCTACTCTTCTCTATAAAACTACGTTCAAAAACTGTTTGCATATTATTTCAAACTTTTTAGAAAACAACTGAGATAACAAAATGTAAAATCCTTAAAATTAATGCTTCAAATAAAACATTGTAGGTTTTGTTAATGTTCACCGATCTACGTTTCAGGTAGAGTTTATAAGTTACAAAAGGTAACATTGAAAACTTACGATGTTTTGTTCACGGCATTAGTATAAATAAAATATTTATCAACATGTTTCTTAATTCACATAATAGTTGAAGCTGTTGAGAGATCAATTTTCCAATTGCAGATTTTTAGGTTTTTCTAAAGGAGGTAGAAAAATAGTAAATTAACTTTTTTGTTGTTGGAACATTTTCCAGATTTCCGGCGGGTATTTAATTTATAATTATACAATTAAGTATTTCTATTAATCTAAAAAGGGTTTCTCTTGCCTTAACGTCAAGCATATTTATGTACATTCGAAGATAAAGTTTATTTTTGATGACATGTCTAGCCTAAAGTTCCTAATATGGTAATAAGAAATTATTATTTCAATAGTTCTGATAAAAAGGTGGATTTGTACACACTTTGGACCAAAATTCATAAGTCCCCGTACGTAATTAAATTCCGTATGTACAGAAAAAATATTTCAGAGTTTTTTAAAATTTTGCTTCATTTGTTAGATATTTTAAAAAGCACAGCAACTTTTAAATGCATGAAACCAACAAACTGTGTTCAAAAGAAGAAATTGCAACATCTCACATATGAATTACTCAAACTTTGTAAGGCAGTGTAATTCAGTCTATCGAGTAATTTCGAGAAACTTCGTATAAAGTTGCATATTTGGTTGTTGACGTATGATTAATATCGAGTTTATAGGCACACAATCATACAGGGTATTCACTGTTAGATGTATTTGAAACTTTCTTTTTAATGACACATTTCGTAATTAATGCAACAGTATTTCTCAACTTGGAAATAATCATGTATTATTTAATCCCACAAAATAATTTTTTCTTGAAATGTTTTTTAATTTTATATTATTTACATAACTGAAATACAATTAACCTCTTATAAAATCAAAGCAATCGAATAATTGTTTTCTTAATATTTAAGAAAATATTACAAAAGAGTATTGTGAAAATGTCATAAGATCTTACAATATAATAACTAAAACTTACCTTTAATAAAAATATTTAAATTGTGTTTTAAACAATAACTGGGAAAAGTTTCTTGCTTCACATTAAACTCTGAAAAGAAGTGTAAAATAATAATAAAAATAATTAATGTTTTACTCGAATATATTTACCTAAGAAACGATTGGAATGTCTTCAGTTTTAATAAACGGATCGTTATATGAAATATGGCAAATTTTTTACTAATACCCAACGTTAATTAGAAACATAAAATAATATACAACCTTTTCTATCAGCTGTGAGTTTTCCATTTAACGATAAACTTTACCTATTTTAGTTGTAGTTGTATATCTCTATATCTTCAGCAAAAGTTTGAAAATCGTTTCCTATGGTTGATTAATGCAAAATATTTTTTATATCAATCATCCAAATTGACATACATTTTGGGGGTTCAATATAAAAATTATTTTAAAAATTGTCTATGAACTCAATAATATACTCCCACCATTAACTAGAGGAATTCAGTAAATATTAGTACGTTAAACTATATATTTGAGAAAATCTTTATTTTGAAACCTAAAAATCTGCAAATGCGACATAAATGCAACAGAAACATGAATACAACAAACTTTACTTAATCTATTTTCAAAACTAATTTTCTACTCTATCGCTATTTCTATCAACTATCACTTCTAAAACTACGCTAACCACCTGAAAAATAATATCTTCCGATCTGCTAACATAAATAATTTCTACTGCTAAAACTACATAATAATTAAATGAATAAAATAATATAAATCTATCATCAATAATTCATTTCAATATAATAGTGCTTGTCTAAATATATATTTTCTTCATCTCGAACTTCACTTCAGAACTGTGCACGTTTGTCGTTTTAGCACAATTATAATTTTTTTTATATTTTCACTTTTTTATTTATTACATTTGATTTTTTTGTAAAAGAAACTTGGTTTGTTTTTTAATATAGTTATATAAAGTCTGAGTTAATGTATGCGATGGCTTGCAGCTACTGAACGAAACATTATAAAATATCATGAATATAGTCATCGCATAAGATGACTTTATTGTGATTCTAGGGTATATTCTATGTGTTGGGGTATTTATCTTTTTATTGGAAAGATAAAACAAGAACTTTTATTGTAGAAAACTCCTCAGAAAATAATCTCTTAAAAATGTCAGAGTAAATTCGTTATGTATAATATTTATGTAGAAAATTTCTGAATGGGGTACATGCAGCTATACAAGATTCTCGATTTTCAAATCACATATCTACAGTATCTTGTACGACAAATCTCACGTGAATAAAATAGCATGAAATATTATAATATCTGATAATTTATCACCTCAGTTGCCAATCAGCTATAAGTCAGTCAAGTCTCGTTGGAAATTATTCATGGTTAATAGTCTTTATCTATTTACCGATACTTTGTAAATTTATTTGTAAGGTATTTTAAATAAAAATGCTCTATAAGAACTAACACTGCATTCCCTAATTAGAGAGGTATCTATTCTACAAAAGTTTTGAATAGCATATAAAATAGAAAAACTCCTTAAGTCACATCTCACTGTCGACACTTAACGCAACCTACAGTCAACTTTGTTAATTAAATAATTACTTTTAAATACATACTCATCCAAAGATGTTAGTGTTGTTCTAAATCAGCAGATGTATTTACAAGTAGATAGGAAAAGTCAAGAGACGGTTTATATACCTGAGTAAATTAAAGTACCACTCAAGGTATTCACAATCCGCTTGATAATTATCTGTTGTAATTGTGTAGAGTCACAAGTCTGTTATTTAAAAATATATACAGGGTCCGCCAAATGACTTTTTTTTTTAAATGCTATAAAAAAACTACTGAATATTTTCTCAAATGTCTTTATATCCTTTTGAAAGTATTCTGGTGAATAATGGAAAATAATTTCATTCAAGTGGCTGCCTCGGCTGGCCATGCAGTAGCCTACACGATCGGTCCAATTTTTAAGCACATTATCGATTGTGTGGAGCTGTACTTCACCAATGGCTTCACGAATATTGTTCTTTAAAGCGTCAATTGTCTCTGGCTTGTCGGCGTAACACTTATCTTTGACGGAACCCCACAAATAATAGTCCAACGATGTCAAATCGCAGCTCCGAGGTGGCCAAACGACATCAGCTCTGCGGCTAATAATGCGATCTTCAAAAACGGGGCGCAAAACATCGAGTGTAGCTTCGACTGTGTGGCATGTAGCGCCGTCCTGTTAAAACCAAATGTGCCCAATATCCTCCTCTTCAATATTTGTGAACAAAAATTCGTTCAACATGGCCCGATAACGATCGCCATTGACTGTAACGGCCACTCCTTGCTCATTTTCGAAGAAAAATGGCCCAATTATGCCTCTGGACCAATATCCGCACCAAACAGTGACTCGTTTTGGATGCGTCGGCTTTTCAATGTATGCGTGCGGGTTTGCTGTGCCCCAAATGCGACAATTTCGCTTCTTTACATACCCGCCAAGATCAAAATGAGCTTCATCTGAAAATTTAATGATGTAATGATTTTTTTGGAAAAATCGCCATATTCTGTAAGTCGATCGCAGGCAATATTTCCCAGCGTTGTTCAAGCGTATAAGCAACCATGTTCGTTCAGTGGAAGGATAAAATTAATTATCTGTCAAATCAGACATGAGCTAAGTGTTACCATTTACGAAATAAGTACTAGTTGAAAACAAAAACGTTAGGTTGCGGACCCTATATAAAATATCGATAGGAAAAATGTAATATATGGTTGATCCTATAAAATATATGTGACACTATAAAACCAAATATAGATATATTAAAATATTCTGACTAAAAAGAATGATGCCTTTTGAAATAAACAATCTAAGTAATTTAAAACTTTAACATGCTTTTGCATGTTATTTGAAAACCAACTTAATTTTCTACGCCGGTCCACTACGTTTGTAACCTCTGGCTATATATCGTATCATTCACATTAACAGCAGCGCGAACCAGTTACAAAGTAAATTTTAATCAGCTATATTAAAAGGATAAATATGATTCACTTCCGATAGTATAGTGAGACGTAAGTCACAAATCAGATGGATGTGTCCACACACTGAGGCTTTCTTAACATCCCACTTAAACTCGATTTATTATATTAAGCGAGTGATAAGTATCGTTATAGCTCTGCTATAAATTAATGCTGCTGTTTTTGATACTTCCAATAGCAAAAATAATGATATCAAGAAGAGTTTGCAAAATTGTTAAGTCCAGTATATTTTGCATTTCATAAAACAAAACACCTTAAAAATCAAAATAAATTTTAGAAAAAATTTTCAGTCAAGTTTATCATGTATATTTACTCTTAAACCTTTTGCCACAAAACTGTAATAAATCACAAAAGTGTCTAAACCAACACCTGAATTTTTATGAGAAGGTAAAAATACTACTGATATAAATATTAAAAAACAGAACGTGGCCTGCTTAAATAACAAAAAAGATTTATAAAAAAGAAGATTAAAATGCATGACACAAACGTTTTTTATTTTTCAAATGACACATTTAAAAGTAACAAAAATTTTTGTTCAAAATTATATAAAAGGGAACAAAAAAGATATCATGTTTTCTATGAAATGAATTTATGCAGAAAATGCAATAAAATTTTTTATTGTCACAATCAAATTTAACAAGTGTATCTTTATTGTCTTCCTGCTGGTAGTAAATAATAAATGAAAGACGTTTAAATTCAAGTGTACATGCACAGACTCGTTGACGCTTTTTTTTCTGTTGAACAGTTTTGCAAATATAAGCATGAAATTATGCAGACATTTTGTCTGCTGCAAGATAAGCTTTTTTTTGGTTCTTGCCAAAAACTTGTGCCAGATAAGACAATAATATATGCTGTGTCATAGCAGTTGTGAGCAATTTATTTTGTACGTGAACGTGTGTTTAGCTGCAACACTAAAACGAAGTAGGACATTATGAAATAAAACAAACAGGGACGTAGAAGATATTGTAGAATAAATAATGTCTGGTTATTAAGGATTAGTCAAAACTTTGAGATATTTTTAAAAACCATTTTGTATAAAATGTTGTTTAAGATTAAAAATTTGCCTTGTATTGCACACACAGAACTGTTGGTATTAACAACTCTATCATAATTTAAACATATCCAGCAAAAAACTTTAAAAAAAGCTGAAGACTTGTGAGTCTCCTCAAGGCTGATTATTAATTTAATGAGTTTCAAGAGAATTAAAATTTAAAGTAATTTATTTTGCTTCTTTTCAAAAGCTTGAGGATATTTTAATATTTTCGGCGTTATTGTTCAAGTACATTTTGCAAGCTTTTAATGCATAAAAACTCATAATTTTGAATTTTGAAATTAGTTTTATTAGAGTCAAGTATTCTGCTCCTTTAGTTTACTAGGATATTGTTTTACATACGGCTTTTTGTAAGCACCAGAAGCCAGCCGAAGGTTTTTGTTTGAGAATATAGTGTGATATTTCAATAAAATAGGATCTTACAACACAAAGAGATTTTGTAAAAAAATACCTACAACTATCAATAGTTATTTTGAGAGATGGGCCATCGAGATTTAAATTTTGCAATTTTATGTATTATGAGTTCCTCTTTCAGTATATATAATTTTATATATTTTTTTAAAGAATTTTTGCTAAAATTCATTTGATGAACAATAACTTACCTGGAACTTTTCAAACACTAGTGAAAAGTCTTACAACTTTTTTTATCGCAATCTTATCTTTTTTAATGGAAAATTTAATTTTTTTGCGAAACGTACTAACAAAAACCAGAAAATCTCACTTAAAAGCTAAGTAAACGTAGGCAAAAACACACGAAAGCAAATAAATCCTGTGAATATTCAAATTATTTTTTTTCTTCCAAATAGCATGAGAGTCCTTAAAGTAAGTTGGAAGCATGTTAAAAGAAAAGTAGAGGATAAAAATTGTATGCAATTTACTTAAACAATTAGTTAAGTCACCAGAAATTCTGTTGCAAGTCTATTAATTAAATAATATATGCAAGTGAAAACGTCCTGTTTCCATTTGATTTAATTTGCTTGAAATTCAAGCTGCAGATAAAATGTTTATCAGATTTTCGCTTTGCCGCTAACAAAATTGTTACAGTAAAAATTTACATTTAATTACAAAAAATTTGTTTACCATTTTTTTCAAGAACGCTTTTTAACCGTAACGATCTGCATATAATTGGTTTTATTAAAAACTGTTAAGTCCGTTGTTCCAGTGGAATCCAATTAATTAAATGAATTGGGATAAAGATTTCTGCATAAGTAAAGGGAATATTTATTTGAAGTTTATAGGAGAGTAGAAATTTTTATGGATAATTGTTTTATTAATTTTTATTTATCAAATTTACTATTCGACATTATAATGAGACTCTTAAATAGAAACGCTAAACTCTGAAATAATAAATAAAAGTCTTTGAATTATTCTCATTCTTTGATGAGAGAAGCTTTTAAAAACTGTGGTTAAAGTCTACTAACGATTCGGTAAAGCAGTAATGAAAAGCATACAACCGTTGCTTAACCAACCAACAAATAAGTTTTAATTTTTTATAAAATAAGTAATTTGCTTTCAATACAATATACAAAATATTTATTATCATGGCTATAACTGTAACAAAGCAAAATTTAATTCATGTGACATATACGAAATTTCGAACTGAACAAATTTTGTATTTATTTATTTATTATAATAAATTCTATGTATAAAATGATAATCCGAGAGAAGTCTGAATATCTTGGCAAAAAAAGAGAAACATTATGAAAATCTTCCTATCTTTACGTATTTTTCTTTTTCAATGATTTGGCAATTATATATGCTTTTAACTTTTATATTTTTGCACATTTTTCAACAAAAACTGCACAGTATGTTTATTAATTGGATCAATAAAAATTTAAAGCGAGCACTTTTTAAAATTAATTAATTCATTTAAATCTAATTTGATAAAATATTCATTAAACGAACATAAATCATAAACATATTCAATAACTGGCTAACAAAACTTATAAACACACAAATTATGTAACTTATAAATGTACATGTGATATTACGAAAAGGGTAACAAATAAATTTAGCAAAATTGTATATCTTTTGAACACGTACAAGCTTTTTCCCTCTTACTCTACACCATTGGCATCAATTTATTTTATTTAAATATTTTGCTAAACAAACAATAAACGAACATTTACAACAACTCTTTTAGGCTATTAATTTATTTCTATTTCCCAAACTTTATTATTTCACATTAAATTAATTGAATTTATTTTAAATTTCATGAAAACTTTTACAAAACTTTTGCACAAACAATTTATATTTTATGTATTTACTATATCAAATATAAACTTAAATATTTTTTCCACTTTATTAAAGTTGTATAAATTATATATTTATATATACATAAGATTGGTATAGTGAAATATATATATTATCATGTATTTATTTAAATCCATTTATGAAGAGCTATTAAGAGATAAATGAATATATATTTTGTATAGAGGTAGAGTCAATGGTAAAAAGAAATGATAAATAAGTTGATCCTGCTTAAGGTGTCGTTTTGTATGTTACGAAAACCGTATTGAACCGCCAACACTTAGAAAAATCATAACAAAAAAATAAATGTTTAACACATCCACAACAAAACTTATTTTACTAGAACGTATACAAACTAATCGTTTCAATTAAAATACTTGCAACTCAATTATTAAAGTAATCCATAAGATTCAATAAGTGGAATTTAGTTACTCTATCAATAATATAAAAGTTCATCGGCTAATCATTCAATATAGCACATGCAACCTCTAAAAGCAGGTTACAGAACCCTGGTTTTTCAGTTCTGTTGCAAGCATTCGCCGTAGAAATAAAGGATTCAATGACTACAAAAGACTTTCTATTTTTCCATCCTTTCGCGTGTATCCTCTCAACACTATCTAATCCTTTCATAGTTCTAGCATAATGCATTACATGAGTACGTGTAAGATGTCACTCCAATGAAATAAAACAAACTCCTTAATGAATTTGAAGTGACCGTTGGCGTTCAAGATTTAAATCGTTAAACAAGACTTTTAATACACTTTTAATGACTTACTAAATTATAAAGAAGTATTTTTGTTCTTTGAATAGTGTTTTATGTAGTCGCCAAAAACCTTTAAATGCAAATTAAAATCGCTTAGATAAATGGATTAAATAATAAATGATATCTATTACAAAACAACAACATGTTCAAAAATTTCTACACAACCTACCAAAGTACCCACTAACCCATCCATCACTCGCCTAATTGTTGTTAGTAAATGTTAATTTGTATATATTTGTTAGAAATATAAAATGTTCGCCTCTGCAAAGTATGCTAAATAAAATGAATTTTAAACAAAATTTCTATTAATATTAAATAAATAATATGCATTATTATTAATAATATTAATAAACCAAATAAAAAATATTTAAAAAGGAAAACTGTAACAAAACACAACAATTTTGTCATGTCTGTGTCAATGTTACAATATATCAAATATGAAATACATTTATTGTACTATTCTTATTATTGTTTGTATTATATTCTAAACATACTACAACTATCATAAGATGTGCTTATTTATTGCTGTTTCCATTACTCAATTTCTTTTTACAGAACTGAAAAATCAAATAGAAACGCAAGTAAATGAGCTAAAAACCCAAATAGAGGGAAAATGCGTCATGCAGTGATATGTCAACATAATAAATTTATTTATATAAAGAAATAATTTTATTAAATATATATAACATAAATTGATTATATAATAATGATATGAAGGAAAGTAGCAGAGATCATAATGAATATTTATAAATTGATAAAATATTTCAATAACATAATAAACTCTAATAAAAACAACAATAATATACGCATACATAAATAATATATAAAAAATAACTGGCGGATTATATTGAAAAATAAAGAGTTAGTACATATAGCAAAACAAATATGGAAGTAAAACTGCTGAATTGCATGAAAACCAAATAATGCTACACAAATATAAAAAATAAAAATGAACACTTTACATTAAACAGAAATATATATACATACATACATATATATACCTATACAATAGTCTATACAGATCTTGTAAGAATATTATATACAAAAAGAAAATATATCTATATATATGGAAATAAAATAGACCTACATGTATAGTATATATATACCATATAATACAATATAACACAATATATATATATATATATATATATATATATATATATATATATATATACATATTTGTTTATGTACATCACATACAAAACAGTTAAACTCCCATTAACAACAAAAGCACTACTACAGCAACTCTTATTATGGAAAAATAAAAACCAAAAATATATATTTCAAATTTCAACTTTTATCTATAACTAATTACAACTGGATATAAAAAAGAAAAACAACCAATCATACTAAACTATATTAATAAAAACAAAAGAAATATTTAAATAGTAACAAACCTTTATAAACTACGTCTAGTAAAACTTATATTAACCTCTTAAAAACCAAACGAAACCAAAAAGCTGGCTAATCTTATGCATCTTACAAACAACTTCTACCACCACCACCACCACTACTAACTATTACTACTATACCATAAAAACAATTTTGTCTATATACAAGCGGAAAAGAAACCGGAAGCAGTTATGTATTATTTCCAACAACAAACAGAAACAACAAATATATATATAAAAATGCCACCAAAATCAATTTTTTTTTTTCATTAATCTAAGCAACTTTAGCAAATTGTTGATGTGATTGGCTCTTCTAACAAAATTGACTCTCTCTCACTTGCTTAGTAGTTACATTGAAATGGAAAACCAACTACACTAATACCTACAAACGAAATTTCTAAACATATACAAAAACATAAAAACAACAGCTGCTGCTTAAATACGTGCTATCTTTCTCTCTCTCTTATTTTTTTAGTAAATAAAGCTAATTAAATAATATATTTTGTAAACTCTACTTACAAATTGTCCGTTATTTTTTGAAAAATAGTTAAATGAAACAGAAGCACTGCGTTTAAGTAAAGTAATACATAAAATAAAGATTAATTGAAATAAAGCCTTTTAAACAAAATTTAGATGAAATTAATGAAAATCATTTAAACAAAATAATTTAAATATAACAAACAAACAAAAAACCAAACTCTCTAAGGAAACAACGTTTAAGTAATTTAGAACAAAAATAAAATTAAATTAATAAATTTAAAAGGAAAACAAAGACGAACATTTTTAGTAAAATAAACAAAGCATTACTTAGGCTGTTAATAAAAATTTTTAAAATCCAACAAGAAAATTTAAATGAAATATTTTACTAAAAATAATGTTTCTAACCAAACCGTAGCTAAGCCGTATTAAAAATTTTGTTTTCTTGTAAAAGATCTCGATCTTTCAAACAGCTGCTAGTCTGTTGATTACTCTTAATAGTTATTTTTATTAATTCTTGTCACTATTCTATAAAAACTTTTATTAAAATATTATAATCTCTTCTCTTTCTCTTCTTTTGATCCTGTGCTCTGAGATATAATTTTTTTTAAGAAACTTAATCTTTGGTGTTGATGATTTTGTTCAAAATGTAAGTAAATCTTTTGAAATTTTTGTCTTTACTAAATACGTATAATTTTCTAAATGGCTATTTCTAGTTTTTAAGTTTTTACTTTGATCTCCTTCTTTCTATTTACGCAATTTCTAAGATTTATTTTCACGTTTTATGGTGCTGTTTTCGGTCATATCAAGTAAACAACTTTTGTGTCTGTGTGTTGTTAATGTGAATTCATGTTATTTGATGTAAGATTAAGTGGAAAAATATCTTTCTTCGAAGCCCTTCCTTAACTTAAGCATTTACAACTCTCATTATTAGATGCGTTTGTCTTAACTGCACTAAGAACCTGGGCCCTCCATTCTTCAGTAGAACATGCTTGTATTAGTTGCTTTCGACCTTATTTAGTTAAACGATTTACAGTTTCTGCTTCGTGACAAAATTATATTGTAGGTCAAAGTTCATATCACTTATTTGGTTTTCTTTTCAAATACGTTTACAACAGTAATGTTCAATCACAAATTGCCTAAAAGCACAAAATTACAGCCAATTTTTATCGAAAGTGAAAAGTGTGTGGAAGATATTTTTATGCTGAATTGAGATTAATCGCTGCAACACTTTTCAGGAAAAACATTTTATTGGTGAATACAAGAGTAGTTCATTAATCTTTTCTAGGTTGTAATGCATATGACCTCTTTTGCCTATAAAATATTATTCGCAAACATTTTAACTTAATTTTTAACTTCTTTTTGTATCGTAAATGGCAGTATTTCCATTTCATTTCTATAGAACTTACTTGGCATTGCTATCCACCAGCTAACAAACCATAACATTCTGCATTTCTTATCAAATACATGTCTTACCATATGTTGATGCCAATACGTTGTACGAAATGAAAGATACAATGTAGGACTCGATAGTAGTAACTGCACCGCTGTAATTATCTACTTCAAAGTAAAAAGTTTTCAGTTGCAAAACTTTTCAATAGTTTGAGTAGCAGTCGGCGTGTTTGTCAACTTCAGTTTTATATTCTCAAAAGCGTCTGTTTTATTTAAGAAAAACAATTCAACTTCAATATCTTTAAATTTCCAAATAAATGCAAGCAGAAAGTTTAATTTTTATTTTACTTTCATAGTTTTTTTTTATTCAAATGGTATATATAAAATTTCTGTCTCTTAAACGAACAACTAGTTCTTTTAATATTACGCTTATTAATAATTATAATTGTTATAATAATTATATTTTTAATAGGGGTTAATCCTATTTTAAATGTTTTATTAAATTGTTATATTATTCGATGACGTATAAATCAAGCAATTAGTAAAAAAATTAACTTGCTGATGTGTTATTAAAAAAGGTCTTGCAATAGTTGTAGATGCCATCTTGTGTTAAATGTTAATTTTGTTTGGCATTTAATATATTATAATAAATACCTCTGAATTCATTCCTGAAGATATTCTGAATTCATTCCTTTGATTATTATTAATAATAAGTTGATATCTGTTGGCTTTATAATTTTTACTACATAATCACTGGTTACTAAATACAAGCTGGTGGTAAATCACGTCATTCGATATCTCTAAAATAGTATTGAAATTTCGATTGATATTGAATGCTGTAACTTGGCCCCTGGTTGTTAGGGAGTTCAAAAATAATGCGTTCATCCGAAAGAATACATATTTGTTTCTTGTGTATCTGATTGAGTTTATTCACCACCTGAAATACTTTGTTCTATTTTTTTATATATCATTTTAATGAGTCTTAACTTGAGCACAATACAGAAAAATTTGTTTCCTCACTAAACACACTTCACAAAATTTTCATACATATTCTTTGGTATAATGAACGAAGTACAGAAATACTGACTGCACAATTTCTTAATTAGATGTTGCATAGTTGTTTTAGCTCAATTGAATCCTTAATCGCTTAAATTTTATGACTGCAAATTGATCATTCGTGTCTGAATATAGCAGAAAACAAAAACTTTAATAGCATTATTTTCCTAAGACTTTCTTACAATATTCAAACTACTATTAGCGATTCCGATATCAGGAATATATGTAAAGACAGAAACTCTAAGGAAAGGATTTTATATTAATCGGTAGGTTTCCACATTGACCCCTATTAAATTATAATAGTTTTTGTAAATGATTATAAAAGATTCCGCGCTACTTAGAAGCACTTGCAATATATTTCACCCCCAAAAACCACTTTAAGATTTCATTAATAAATTTTGTAAACGTTACTTCAACAACAACAAAAACACTTTAATATTTCTCATTTAAAGAGGAATGTTTATAAAAAGCTAAAGCTGATTTGTGATAAGAATTAAGTAGATTGGAAAATTGAATTCATAATAATAATAAAAAAAATAAATAAACTCTAGTCTTAGAAAACCTAGAATTTTTATAAATGTAATAGATTAAATGCGTGCAAAAAGCTGTGATAGTTTTAAAAAGTTGCCAATAGTGAAACCATTAAAACATAGAAACATACACACAATTGCACTTCACATAATATGGTAAAGCGTTTATATTGCGAATTATTGAAACAGAAAAGTTTGCTTGATGGATTTTTTATTAGATGCAAGCAGATGTGTGGCCTGTGTTGTCTGGCAATTAATTGGTACAGATAGTGCTTCTTTACAGCAGCATTTGATGTAGTTTATAGGAAACTTTAGGTAATAACAGAATGCTGACTACTTTAACTCTGACGCAGAATCCAACGGTTCCATCTGTCAACACAGTTGTTCCTTCTGTAAATTACGAGACCCGGCGGCGCTGTGTCATATAGTTCTTGCTGATTTTTTCTCTAGGGACAAACCTTTCGCATCAAGTTTCGTAATATAATTAATGTCTAAACGAATCATTCACTCTCTGGGGTAAACAGAGTATTTGAAAATTAATTCTTTCTTACTTTGCAAAAGAGAAGAATTGTATAAATTTAATAATATAATCAATCATTATTGTATATACGAGCATGATGAATTTGTTTTGTTTTGTTTTTTTTTCTCTTAATATTATAGTATACATATTACTTTTTTGGTATATATATATAATGTCATTGTATGTATTTATATTATATATATTATATTTATATTATATACACTTAAGTAAAATACAACATAATATCTTTTGACAATTTAACTATTTTAATCTCCTATTGTCTTTCTCTCTCTTTCTTTCTTTCTTTCTCTTTTAAATTTAAACTAAATCTCTTGATGTATGTGTATGTATGTGTAATTTTATATGTAAATCTACTATGATCACAACAATACAACATTACAACATTTATACGCCGTATCAACAACACCAAAATTGCAAACAACAGCCGATTTCTTACAGTGTACCAATATGACTATCTGTCTCTGTAAATGTATTACTACTTCCGGTATTGAAAGGATTATTTCGAAAATATATAAGTTTTTATTATTTAGTAAAAATGCAAACAAAATTACAATTTGCATATCAATAATGTACAAATTAAATAAATTAAAAATATAGTTAAATTTATATGTTGATAAGTAATGAACAAGATATAGCAGCTTTTACTTTGTGTTGTTGCTTTAGTTATGACAATTAAAGATTACTTGTTAGTTTACTATACAGATATGTGTGCATATAGCAAACAACTCGATTATTAATTATTTTTTGTGTATATGTTAATAATAAAAAATAATAGCTAAGGCCATAACGAGTTACTAACGCCGAACTAAAGACGATCAAATAAAAAGAGTTGTGTAAATGTTTTAACTTGTAATAAATTCTCTTAGCACTTTGTAAATAAAAACTTTTCAAATGTGGTAGTGTATGATAACTTATAAGCCACTCTTAAGAACAAGTTTCCTTTACTTTCGGTTTATATCTATCTCTTTGGTAACTCGATTACTTAAGCTTTGATGTCATATTAATTTTGTTGCTGAAGCTTACAAAAACTACTTGTTTAGAGTTAAAAAAGTTCTCAGTTTTAAACTGCCTTGACGTATTTTTCTTTAAGAAAAATACTAGTCTTAAAATAGACTAAGAACTTGCAGAAAACAGCTCTGCCATGAAGAGTTTCAATAATACATGTAACGTAAAAAAAAGACTTGTATTATCTCTCATTAAAACGTTGATATTAGATCTTGTTCTCTCTTTTCTTTTCTCTTCTTTTCTATAACATATTTCCAACTCATTTGTAATAAAATGGCTCTAGTTATTAACATTTTCCGAATAGCTTAGATTGCTTTAATAATAAAATATCTAAAGGGTTGATGATTAGTTAAGCTTTATAGTATTTAAAAGAAAAACTAAAGCTTTTGAAAGTTTTTGAAGGCTTGTTATTATTTTACTTAGATATTAAGCCTTAATAAGGCCATAAAGATATTGTTCTTTACTTTAAAAAGCCAGCTTGTAATCCTTCTTTGATATTCTTCGCTGCTTTTTCTCTTCCATCTAAAATTTTACATTACAGCAGTTTGATTCTGTCTCTCAATAATTTATAACGTTATTGCATTACGTTTTTCCCAATTTTTCTCTTCCGATCTTAGCTTAAGGAAATATTACTTTTGCTTTATTCTCTTCTTAAAATTTCTCTCCAGATAGTAAAACACTTTTATATTTTCTTTTTCTTACTCCTTAATTATCTATTTAATAATATATTAAAGTAAAGTAGCAGTAATATTATATAAAAAATAATATAATTATAATTAAAAAAAAGCAAGCAACCCACGTTCTAAAATAACAAAAATAATGTTTTCATATTGTATAGAAAATTAACATAAATATTTATAACTTTGTTTTATATACATATATTATTTATTTTCGGTTTATTTATTATTACAGAATAATAAAATATATATTTATAAATGTTATTGGAAGATAAATAAATAATAATTTTTAAAATTTTAGAGAGAAGAGAAAACTTATATATACATTTAATAACAAAAGAAAGTATAGGGACTTAATAATACAACAAACAAAACAAAATTTAATAATTTAAAAAACAACAAAAACAAGTAAAAAACATTTAAAACATTTATTAAAAATAAAACACAAAACAATACCAAGAAAACAAAACAAATAATTATGTTCATGTAAAAGTTATATACAAAACAAACAATTAAAAATATTATAATGTTGAATTATTATTGTTACTTTGAAAATTAAAAAAAAAAATGAAATAAAGAATAAATTCAATAAAATTATTATATAAATTTAAAAAATATATGCGTGTTTCGTTTTTTATATGTGTGTGTATGTGTATTAGAAGTTGTGCATTTCCATTTTATTTTCTTACAACTCATGCAGAATACCAGTTACATGACATACGCCAACATAAAAAAGATACGACGCCTACTCTTTTTTATCCCACAAACTCCAACAGAAACTTTATTCTTAATTAGCAAACAAAACGATGGGTCTTCTCTTTGATTCAACTTTCTCTTTCTTATCCTTTTGAGTCTCTTCTTGTCTAGGAATCACACAGCAACATTATCAACAACTTACACATCTACAATTACATGTGTGTAATTAGTGTAATTAAGAAATAACATATTATTAACTTTGCATATCCTATTAAGTGTATGTTTTGTTTTTATGCGTCTATAAAGCTCTTGCTTAATTTCGTATTAATACTCATACTCGTACTCGTATCTATTTGTGATGTTAACATTAAACCTAAACACAACGCTCTTCTCATAAAATACTTACATATATATTTCACGGTAAGTTTGTTTCTTTCTTTTTCTATATATTGCCGGTGTTATTTCAGGTGGTTGCGGTTGGATATGGAACATTTGTAAATAATTTTTAAAAGAAACGCACAAAACATTCATTTGTAGTGAGTGGTATGTATGTAGTAAACATTTTCATTATGATTTCATAAACTTAAAAGTTACAGCAAATACAAATCATTATGTCAAGACATATAGAAAACATATTAATTTTTGTATAATTTTTACCCTTGTGACACTCTTCTAGGAATAACCGAATTTGCTTGCATTCTCGCACTACAATAAAGTTTATTCACAATCATGTGAACTACATGTTGTCAGCTTGTTCTATTGTCTTCACTTTCCAGCAACTACAAATTAGCTACTTTCACATGATTTCCATTCGTAACAAAAATCAAGCCTTCTTCCTTGCAAACAAACTTCTAGGCCAACAGTAATTTTTGTTGGCTTCATATACAATTTTCCATAAAAATTTTAATTTTCCTCATTGAATTTTCATACATATTCTTTTACTATTTTGAAAAAATTTAACTTCAACCTCATTATTTAAGAGCGTCATATCGCCATTGGCACTGCGATAACGATATATTCTTCAAAAATATATTTTATTTATTTCTAGACTCACTTATTTCTCATATAAGTATGAAATAAAAATATAATTTTACTTTATACAAAACTTTGTCTTGGACAGGGGCTAAATTACTGCAATCGACATCAGTCGAAATTTCAATACAATTTAAACGATAACTTCAATCGATATCGAATGCCATGATTTGCTTCCAGATCTTGCTGAAATAATTTACATGTTACATCAATTTCATTGATTGGTTTCAAAGTAATTTATCAGCAGTGATCTAATAATTTTATGTATTTCAGTATTGATTACTCGTCTCATTTATATATAACCGGGTTATTGACCTCAAAACTTTCTACAATATATGCCTGCCCTCAGAAAGGGTATTTCGTTTTTTTTTTTGCGAAGATGTTAAGGAATAGTAAAATACTAATATTTTCCAGGTTTCATTCTGACCAGATTAAAATCGCATCGATTGTTCAAAAATATGGAAATATCGATAGAATGCCATATACATGTTTCAAGTAAATTAACAAAAGTTGAAAGTGTTCGGGAATTCGACAATCTGTATATAAAATCCCACCTAAAAATTTATATCAATGACTGCTTAAAACAGCACTCAATATATATTTATGTGGCGGCTCCATTAACAATGAAATACTTTAAACAACCGGTCGAATATTAATTAGTGTCACTTATTAGAATCCTTCATGTTTTATTCGCTTTGCATCAAATCGCTTGTAACATTTTAGCTAAGATACTTCTTCATAAAAATCACACAACTTTATCTATGTGCAAAACTTAAGAATTAAATTATATTGCTGCTGCAAAATTGTAAACAACTTAAATGTACAAACGCTACATATACAAATTAGTACATTGTAGAATATATAAGTAAATGTTTTACAAAGTTAAGAATTTCAAAGTGATTCAAAGGTAAATATCATTAAGTGTATGCTGTTGTAGAATCCACAAGTAGTGACATACAACAAATCACAAACAAATCTAAATCTTAAATATGTACAATGACATTGTTTCAATTTTATTTAAATAGCTCAGCTTTATTATGATTTTGTTAATGTAAATATATAACAGCTATATAATTTGCACTGCTTGAAGAAAAATACATTTAAATAAATTTTCATATTTATTTACAGCCAAATTAAAAAGACGTTTAAGTGATGCTATCAAAAATTGTTCTTTTAAAAACTTATTTTAATTATATAAATGTTTCTGTTCAAATTCAATGAAATACTTTTAATTATATGTAGATAAATACAAAATATGTTATTTAAATTAAATCTATAATTTCAAATAATTTGGATGACGGTTTCAAAATTCTTAAATAGAAAAAGTTAAAATAATATATATAAATACAAACAAATTAGAGCTGAATAATTCAACTGATTGGCGCTGTTTTACAAAAACATAAACTTAAAATTAACACTTAAGAATTTAGGAATTTATTACATGCATATGAGATATACTAGTTTAGTGGAAGTTATTATGCTTATTATTTATTGCATATGGTTATATGACATCATTATTACTATTCCATATATATTTAGAAAAAAATAGTTTTAAAATGCTATGATTTCAGTGAACATATTCTAACATTATTTCAATAGCTCTTGCATAAATATAATTTTAAATGATACTAATGCGCCGCGCCTGCAGTTAAAGGCCTATTTCGCATTACAATAGAAAAAACCAAATTTATGAAAAAGTTATTCAATACCAATAAAAATCTAGCGATTATGGAATTTATATAAAAGTATATGCTTTCTTTCTTATAATATGAAATTTATTTGTTAAATAAATATCTATATGCATTTCATTGACGCTTTATACCAAATCTTCAGTAGACTCTAACCACAGTTTTAAAAGTTGTTTGAGGGGTTTTGGTTTGTATAAGTTTCATAGCCTACTACAATTATTATAATGTGGTTTTTTAAAATCATTTGTGAATTTTTATAGTTAATTTATTAACAGAATTCTCAGATGGTTTACAAAAGTCTTTTAATAAGTTGAAAAGTTTGAAACTTTTCAAAACTGTGGCTAAAGTCTACTGACGATTTGGTATTAAGCGCCAATGAAATGCATATAGACATTGCTCAACAACACAACAAATAAATTTCGTATTATAATAGAACAATGACAGTATGTCAAATAGTTGATTTATTAACAATTTCCTTTCTTATGCTATTAAATTTCTTACAACACTATTCCTCTTTTTTTGGTTCAATATTTCGAGTGCTTTTTTTCCGGATATATTTTAGAGTACGTCCAACTCAAACACTAAGCCATATAAAATATTCACATGATTATGGAAATTCTTAAATGTTCAATAAATTTTATGACTAAAATCAATTGTGAGGTAAAACCTCTCTTGTTACATCATTTGCATAAGAAAAGGTCTTAATACTGCTATAATTCGAATTTCTGAACAGATCACTAACACCTTAATTTCATAAAACTGGTGATTTCTATCCAAAAGTTAAATCCACAGTTGTACTGCGAACCATATCCTACAGTTTGTAGCATTTGTAAACTCAAAAAAATCATAATATAAAAACAATATTGCTAGCATTTTTACCAGGGGCTTCAATAACAAAACTCTGGCATAGATGATCTTTGAGACCAAGAAAATAGTAGTTGAAATAGTTACGTTTCTCAATAGCAAATATTTTAATATATTTTACAAATGAAATCATAGCTTCTACTTCATATATACTCGTATATTAGTTGCCTTTTTCTCAAAACATTAAAAAAAAATTTTATGTAAAACTTGATATCGAAAATTTAAATGAAACAACTTACATGCATAATTAAGTTAAAAATGCAATATTTATGAATTTATATTAAGATTATGAACTGTATATTAAGTAGATAAAAAAATATTAACAAAAAGAAAGTAAAACCAAAGTGTGAGTTCGAGTTTATTTATCTATAAGATTACGAAAACCATAGAGAAGTAGTAAATCCTCTATATACCAGCTAGAAAAAGTGAAGCAGATATTATTAAACTTTACATGTATTTGCAGATCAAATGAAACTTCAATAAACAACGACATTAGTTTTTAGAAAAATATATATATATACAAATTATATAAAAATATTTAAGAAAGAAACTTATAAGAAATTTTTGTTTCCAAAATTATATACAAAACTAAAATATTACAAACTAGTTTAACTGCGAAAATTTCTTCAAAAAAACTATTAAGAGCATGTAGCGAATTATATAACTAAATTTGTTCTAATAACAATACTAATTATATATAGTGTTTGAAAAAAATTTAGTTTACTTAAAACGATATGAAATCTATAACATTAGAAAAGAATAAAAAAAAATTACTTAACTCTTGTTCCACTCTTAAACAATCTTTACTCAAGCATTGAAATCTTAAAAGGGATGTGCAAATAAATTTGCCTCTTAATATATAGTTAAATAAATCATCTGAATAAAAAAATGGTTGTAGAAAGTTATACAGTAAAAATTAAATTATTTATTTCTTAAGAAAAATGATTTCAGCGTCTGATTATATATATATATATATATATATATATATATGTATATATATATATATATATATATATATATATATATATATATAAATATATAAATTTATAAATGCAACTCTGATATTGTTTATTTAAAGACGTACACGTATACTTATATTTCAAAATTTCTCAATAAAAGGAACAGCAACAGAATGTCCTTTTAGACTTTTAGTATTTGAAGCATCATGCTCCAAATACTACGATCTGGATCATATATAATTTCATAGAAAAATATTTTAAATTTATAATCCGCTTATGTGATAAATTTTTTATAAACATTTTTGAAATAAGCGGGATATATTCGTATAAGCTACTTGTGTAGCTTAATGACTTCATTGATTTATATATTCCCGGCTTAATAGAACATGTAAAAGCGAATTTTGCTATTATCACTTATATCGCTATCAAATGCACTGCGATAACGATATATTCTTTAAAAATATATTTCATTTATATTTACATTACAAGGCTTCTCATATAAGTATGAAATAAAAATAAAATTATATTTTATACAAAACTTTGTCTTGGGCAGGGGCCAAATTGCTGCATTCGATATCAGTCGAAATTTCAATACAATTTAAACGATAACTTCAATCGATATCGAATGCCATGACTTGCTTCCAGATCTTGCAGAAGAAATTTACATGTTACATCAATGAATATTTAGAAAATACACTGGACTGTAGATTAATATTTTGAAATTTTTCATTATATGTACATAAATAATATATATATATATATATATATATATATATATATATACATATATATAATATATCAAAGTTTACAAACTAAATTGAACACTAAACAATGAATTAAAAAAATCATTTAAAATACATATTCACCATAGCAAATATTTATATGTTTTCTATTTTGCTTATAAATTCAAATACAAATTTATAATTGTAGTTGAAAAAGTTCAGTTTGTTATCATAATTTATATTAAATATTCAAACAACTAGAGATTAATTTTGTTGCCCTCTTTTGAAATGAAATAATAATCTATTGAATCGTGGCAACGTGCATAAATAAAAATCAGGACAGACATATGAAACGAAAAAAATCAAACATTCACACAACTCATATGGTCATTGTTCATATACACAAAACCAAACACTAACAATTGATAATAATATTGATATTTAGTTTTATTTAAAACAGTGGCATCTAAGCAATTATATTTAAAATCATATACACATTTTTACGCAACTCATCATATTCATAATAACGAATTATTGTGACATAGTTCACATTTACACAAACAAAAAGTCCCCTTTTAAAATAAACTAAATTAGATTTCACGTAAATATAATAACATTAAAAAAGCTGTGTACGTTGAGTAATAAATTAAGGTAAAAGGTTATGTTTACCAATTAGAGGACTTGAAATTATTATAAAAATTATAATCCGATTATAATTGTATTTCATAAACAAACATTTTGCATATTCGTACGATGGCGGCATGCATAGTGAGCGAGTAAAATGATAAGGTCATTAAATCCTGTGCTACTTGTACAAAAGTACACAGAGTTTCATAAGATTTTTAATAGTTTGTGTTCTGTACTAAATTAATATTTCTGACCCTCCTTAATAAAGTAATGAAATGGCCGGTCAGAAATTTGTATGCCATATTCTATCAAGACAGAAGTTATTATTTTAATTGTTATTTAAAAGCTAAGATACAACATATTAAAATTTGAAAAATTTTAAATTTGGGTTTTGGCAAATTGTTGCAACAAAATTTTGTATCTCAATTTGCGTATAGTTGTACCACAGGATCAGGCGATTAAAAAACTAAACTTTAATATAACTTTTAATTGCTGATAACTCAAATTAATTTCAATTTGCTGAACAATAGAATTTATTTATTATTTATATACAAATTTAGTTTTTTTTTGTTTTGTATGAAAAAGGAAATAATTAAAAATAGTGTTGCATAGCAACAGCCAGAGTGTCCTTATCAGTTTTATCTCCCATGTATGTAAACCGAAATGTTCATGGCACTTGATAAGGGGAATAGATACATAAACATTCACTTACACACACACACAACATCATTTTTATATATGTATGTTATGTTAATTGTGTATTTACTAAAGCAAAACAGTTTTATAAAATTATATAAATAAAAAAAAGGATATATAAAAATTATATTGTATTGAATTTATTGTTATATATAAATAGTGTAAAAATCAAGTGAATAATTATAAACATTTTACCACAAAATGAATTAAAAAAAATCATATTGAATGAGAATTTATTATATAGAAAATAAAAATAAAAAATAATAACGTTTTTAATAAATTTCAATAAATTGATAATTAAACAAATAAAACTTATTTTTATTACATATAACAAAGTGCTTTTCAAAAAAAAGGTTTGCTTATAAAACTTTTTCATTTGTGGTCTATTGAAACAAGGGCACATCCTTCAATGATTAAAGTCATCATTTTGTTATAACAACAAGATTATGTTGCAGATATTATTTTCATTAACTAAAATTTATAATTACATTTGTCAGCTATCATTAGAGAAATTCAGTCTTACTTGGTGATACCAGAAAATATAACAAACTTTTAACTACTAATTTTGATACCAAATCAGCGTATTTGATATCGGTAACAATTTATCTGTCATGTTAACAAGAGTCTCATTAGAAGTCGAATATCTTTTGATATATCATCTATTCAAATTTACCAACATATAATATAGTGTTTCCTTTTATTTATGTGTCACATAAATTTTCTCTCTCAGTGTGCTCAAATAACGTTATAAAACTGTCTGTCTTTATCGATTTATGCATGCATGTTTTAGTGTACCAAATTCGGTCAATATCCTTGCAGAAATTATTGGAGTACATGATCCATTTTAAGTAAAAAGGAGTAGTTGCAACATGGTCCGATGTAATGTAAACTTGGACCATGATGACAAAAAAAGATATTTGGCAATACTCGCAACACATGATTAAAAAAAAGAAAAATACCGCGGGGTAATAGCATGAAATGGTCTCCAATCTAGTGTTCTGTGGTAATCGTGAAGTAATTTCAAAACTAACCCTATGTTAATAATGTGCGGAGTAGTTACTATGACTAGTTTTTGTTTTACTCCGCTGTAATGTTTCTTTGGATTACATAGTCTTCTTCTAGGACATTGGAAAGTAAAATGGAGCATGTTTTTGGATTACTTGTAGACTAGTCCTGGTCCTTGTGGAGTACTATTTACATGCGTGTAAGGAGCAGTCTCGATTTCTACAGGGATATATATTTTCAAACACCTAAAATCCAGCTGAACGTCCTCCTCTCCTCCAAAAAGAATCGTAGTAAATTTCTAAATGGATAACTTTTTAACTACGATGGTCTAGGTTGTATATAAGATCCTGTCTTCGCACATTTTTACTGAGCTGTTCCTACTTGCTTGCGAATCACTTACCTTCCTCTAAAATCACATGTTTTATTATATAATAGCATTCAGGAACTTTGAAATTCTTATGGCCGCTTTTTTATGACCCCATTTTATTTAAAATAAATCTTTATACTCGAAAACTCTTCCGCACGTTAACTTTAGAAATAAATCATCGACAGCAATTATAAACCCATTGTAAAAAATTTCCATACACTCGTTTAAAGAGTTTTCCACCTTTTCGAAACCAGCTTATAAAGCCTTTTTCCAACAACCAACAATTTTTTTGCAATCTTAATAGATAAAGTGTACAAAAAGTCTTTCTTCAGATATTCACATTTAAACAAGGACATGGCAGCCTTTTAAGTTAATAATGTCATAACACACTTTTACCTACGCACATTGAAAATAAGTGCATGGAGGATGGAAACTATAACACTGAATAAAACTTAGAACATGTACGAAGATTCCTGCTTCATCATATCATATGAGAAAAAAAAATTCGTACATGCGAATAAAATTTAGGCTACTATAGACCATGACATCGTCAAAAAAGGAATGAAAAGCTCGTACCTAAAAACTTAATAAAAGTAGAAAATTGTATGAAAACAAAAGATTTATTACCACAAAACAAGTTTCCATTTTCAAAAGGAAAAGAAAGTCATTCAGTCACTGCTGGTGCTGTTGCCGTTACCATTAACAACCGTGTAATTTTAAAAGAAATTGCCAACGGCGACGGGCTGCTGTGCATTGTGATAAAAGTGTGGGCATGTGCACGCACACTTTTGCAAATAGTTGACATGGAAAATGTGCCATTTTCAAGATTGGAGGTTAGCGGGAATGAATAAATGAACTGCAATTGTTGAACTAATAAAAAAACATGAATTTATAATGGAATCATGCGTTCAGGCAATATCGTAGAAAATTTGGTATACATATTCCATATGCGTATTGTATTGTTTTTAAATTTACAAGCCTGCGTGTGCGTTACTGCAATTGTGCACGTATATGGAAATGTATTTATCAAATGTATAAACAGAACTTGCCACCATAAGTTATATTTTGAGGAGTCCTGTCATACAAGTGAAATAAGTAACGAGAACTCATATATTATCCAAAGTAGTCCTTGGGGCGTATATTAAGAGAAACCAAATTGAGGTCATGGTATATCACACAGCGAGAGAGTAACTTTTATTAGGTTGTTGCTGGCATGTCTGGATTATAGCAGGAATGGCTTTTTCAGGAAACCGTATATACGTGGGTACCCGGAAGGACTAAATTCTCCACATTATTTAAAGCTTATGAATAATTTTACTAATAAGTAGAAAACCCATTCACTTCAAAAAGATTGTGCTTTTGTTTCATTAGACTAACATATTTTTCACTACTGGACAATCGATCATATTTCCCTGCAGTTGATATCCCAAGTAGTCCTTGGAGCGTGTATTAAAAGAAATCAAATTGAGGTCATGAAATTCCCACAGAGAGAGAGAGAGAGAGCTAAAATTGGTTTTTAAAGCAACCGTGTTTACGTGGGTGCCCGGAAGGAATAAATTATTTAAAAAATAAAACGCTCCACATGATATAACTCTTACGAATAATTTTGCTGAAAAGTAGAAAACTCATTCACTTTACAAAGACTATGATTTTGTTTTATTGGACCAACTTATTTTCCTGGAGATGATGGTCTAGTGGTCGTGATATCAACCACTATTGGCAGGATTGTTTGATATATATTAACTCAAACTTCTCAGTTAGTACTTCTCGTTCTATTGTTTTGTGGTTCAACAAAATATGTTTTGAAACAAAAGATTTATATTTACCTTAAGTCTTAAATAATACAAACTTTCATTCTTGTTTAACGTTTGTTGTATGTCATGCTTATTTTAATACGTTGGTTGTAGTTGAAATTAAACGCACTAAGCTAACATATTGTGTGTGTCAGTTCAATATATTAAGACTCTTGTGTCTCAAGGATTACTGGCCGCAATATGCAAGCAAACTTAATATATTCAGTTGCTTGGTGGGGAGGTGACAAAATTTTAACAAAATTAATTTCAGCTTTCGTATTGTTTAGAACTCGACCTACTAGTTTCACTCTGTTGTACCCTCAAATATGTTGTACTAGTATTTGTAGAAGGGATTATAATGGATTGAAAATGCTATTGCGTGTGTTGCTTCTGAAGTATAATTGTATTAAAAGCAATAACAGCAACAATTTAACTAGCAAAGCCATTCACTAACAACATCAATATGATTAGAAACAAAACTTAACACAATTCACTGCAATCAGTTACATTAACAAGGATACAGGACATGTTGCAAATTCCATTCGAATCTCTATAAATACGGATTAGAAATATCAATTCAAAGTCGTTTCGGATTTTATTGGAAGCTCGTGCAAACTAGCATTATGTGACAGAGAAAATACAAAGTTTAACTGATCTCGAGGTGACTTCTAAGCATGCAGGCTGATTTGATTTATATTATGCTTATTTGATTTATTTATATTATGTTATATAAATTTTCGCTTAGAAGACCACATTAAATAAGTTGCGAACAGAGTTAATATTTTTAATTTCATTTGTGCAATAATTTTAAAAGTTTCCTGATGCTTATGAACGTTTTTTTAATGAAAATATATTTAAATGATTTTCTTAGTTAATAGATTAAAAAATTGCTTCAGTTGTTGCGGCCTAAGACTATTTAAAAGTGAAATATAAAAAAGATACCTTTTGCTAATACGATAATTATAATCATTTAATAATTTTAGTATTTTAAATATATCACTTTTAATAAAAAATTGGAATTGAAAACGAATTCGTATATTCAAACTTCAGCATGACATATATAATTCTCAGTAATAATATAAAATATATTATGCAGATGTTTCAATGTGCATTCGAAATTTGCTACAGCACTTTTAAAATATCTCATCTCAACTTAAAATCTTCTGCAAGTACATGTCAAGGATGTAATTAAATTAGAATAAGTTCATGAACAAATTTCTTTTTTTGACTTTCAGATTAAAAAAGTCAAATGTTAGAATTGTAATTTGCAGCATGCCATATCAACACACACACATCCACATATATGCAAATGTGTGTGTATCTGGATACATTCAAGTGCGCATATAAACCGATATACCGGGTAGTCCAAATTCAAGTATTTTTGACAAATTTGTCCAGAAACCACCAATTTCTTTCGCAACGTGGGGCAATATTATACGATGGGTTTCTATATTCTATTTCTTAAAGAGATCGCATTAGTGGCTCAGCTTGGGCTGAAGTGGGACTCCCAGGTGCATTTTGAAGAAAAAATATGACGAACTCTTCAAGCCACGTATATTACACGAGCAGGTATGTTACTGGCAGATTGTTAAAATATCAGATAGACAAAAATACTCTCTAATTTCAAATGGTACTTGAACATACACCACCCTGTACGTAGATACGCATTCATTAAATCCTCTATGAAACAAATGCAATGCACATGCGAGTGTGTTGCTTTGCGAAAGTCATCTAAAAGTTTTTGACAGTAATTAAAGAACTTTTATACAATTTAGAAGATTTTTCGTTTAGTTGATTGCTTGAATAAAATCTTTACTTCCATTTTGTTTCTAATACTTTCTATAGTTTATTAATAGTGATGATGAAATTGTCGACTGTACTAATATGTAGATGGAATTGTAACATAAATGAAGGTGGTGATAATGACGGTGATGATAATGATGTTAGTGACGATGACATTTTAGTTATTGTGCAAATCTGCCTTTACATCCATGAACTGTTCTTCTGCCATCATCATGACATGATACAATTGAATTAAGATTCACTTTAAAAGTTCTTCTTAATTTATTTTCAGAACTTATTGTTGTAGTTGTTGTTGCTGTTGTTGCTATACATATTCGTTTTGTCATTTGTGTACAATGAACAGAGTTCAAATTGAAAATGAAAGAAAAATAAGTGCAGCAATATTTGGAACCAAAAGCTGCACATAAGCAATAGAAACAGCAGCACTTTAAATAAAAGTTTAAGAATTAATTATTGTGAAATACGTATATGTGTAACAGAAAATCGGAGCTCTGCGAACTTTAACAATTTTCGTATAACTTTAAAAGTTTTATTTCGTTGGGTGGAGCAGAATAGAATATTGCAAGTAAAAGTTTTTGTTTATAAATTCAACGGAAACATAAACATTTAATAAATTCAACATAAATTCATTTTATTTCCTTAAAATCGTAGGGTTTTTTTTTCATTGCTGGAGTAGCCTTTTACCCCGTTAAGAATACAATAGCCAAATTTGCCAAATTTGGAGCTTCTCTGTAAGATAACAATTTACAGAAAATAACAAATTAAAATTTTAGGTTTTTTATCACAATGTCTCAAATTATTGTCGGCGTATGCACATTAAATAAAGTAGTTTCAAAAATAAAAACCTTTTTTTTCATATTAATTATTTATAATAAAAAATTTGGGAAGAGCTGGCCTGTATCCAAAAAGAGTATTTTTCAGAGACTCTGGAAAAGGATAATGTTTGTAAGCATTCTCCTTTTTCTATGAAATTAATTTTCCGTTTATTAGATATAGTGAAATCAAAATTAGGAAACTTATTCGGAAAACTTATTAGGAAACTTATTCGATACAATATTTTAAAAACTTTCTTGCAAAAGTTTATTTATATTTTATTTAGCATTTTTCTAAGTAATTCAACGTAATTCAGAATAATTTCAAAAACTAAGAAATTTAGTTTTGATCCATAAAAAATTTAAAGATGGTTGTTTTTTAATTTATGAAAAAAGTTAAAGGCACTTATTTTTAAGTTACATATAAAACTAGTAAAAGTCAAAAATTTTTAATTTCGAAAATTTTTATCAAAATCAATAGATATTTTAAATCTTTTTGAAAACGATGAATTTTTTAGGCCCTCAATTTTGTCGGTAATTTCATATATAAAAATAAAAAGTTTATTTTTGAATTATAAAAGAGAGTTTAAGTATAAACTTGGAAAAAGCGATTTCTTTCAGAATGTTTTTCTTTTTAAATATATATATATATATATATATATATATATAAATACATATAATAATTAATGCTAAATTTTTGTTTAGTATCCCCCACTTTGTCAGTAGTTGCCAAAATAAAGAATTTATTATTTATTTATTTATACAAAAATATTTTTATTTTCAATTTATTTTACAATAGTTTGTTATCTAATTTAGCTTCAATTTTATTTTATTTTAGAAAATCAATGATGCATAATAACAAAATGTTGCAATAAAATTCTGGATTCAAATAAAATCGTCGATCTGGAAATAGCCAATAAGTCTAGCAGATGTCGATTGCTTCAAAGCGGACTGTAACCAACTTCTAGCGCAAAAGATTCCATTCCAGCTTCACCGCAGTTCCTATTAAAGAAGAAGATATGAGATATAATTAGGCAATAACTTTAAAATATATCATAAAATAAATTTACAAAATTGTTTCTATTTGATATACATGTACTTATTGCTAAAATCTTATAGAATTATTTATGATTATGCGAACTAATAAAAAATTAAATAAAAATTATTATTTGTTAATTGTATGAATTTATTTAATGAATAACTGAATATGAAATATAAATAAAATGTACAACAATTGAACTTATAAAATCGAAGAAATTTTAATTGTGTTTCTTTTCAATGAAGACCGATGATTTTCCCCCACAAATTACACATTATGTGAACAAGGAACCCTGCAAAGATCAAAATAAAAAACCACACTATTTTTTTCTTTTGACATACATACAACACGGGTAATATGTAATTTGAGTGTGCACGAAAAATACCAGGCCATGAGAATTCATAGCAAGGCGACGACAAATAAAAATGAAAGGAAACTGATGAAATTTTTTAAATTGTCATGACGTCACTACATTACGTTTGTTTATTTTTTACATACAAACACGCAGTATGTATGCAATTTGGATGTGCACGAAAAATACCAGGCCATGAGAATTCATAGCAAGGCGACGACAAATAAAAATGAAAGGAAACTGATGAAATTTTTTAAATTGTCATGACGTCACTACATTACGTTTGTTTATTTTTTACATACAAACACGCAGTATGTATGCAATTTGGATGTGCACGAAAAATACCAGGCCATAAGAATTCATAGCAAGACGAAGATAAGGAACAAAAATGTAAGAAACTGTGATTGCAATTATGAAAAAGGACTGCCAGATCCTCGCAAGTTGATCTTCAACAAGGGAAATAATGTGTAGGTATGTAGCAAGGAATACGTAAAGTTTGCTTACATGTACATATAAAAATTTGCATAATAAACCAAATAAAATGTACAAGTTTTTTCGGGTAAGGATCGATTGATTTTCCCGTAAATTATAAAATATGCGTGGTAGCCCTAGAAGTGTAAATTTCAAAACCTACCAAAATACTAGGGTAACAGCATGTTAAGAAACTCACTTTTCCAAAATTATTTTCAATACTATTGTCACCGCCCACTCCTTTCTTAAATAAGAAATAACAATGACGTCATTCCAACAAACATACTCTTCTTTACTTACATGTGAATGCATGTAAGTAAAGTTTCTCATTGTACTGTTATATCAGATGAGTACTAATTGTAAACAGAGCTGAAAGGGCTGCCATATCAGTAGAAGTAAAACATAATGGAGGGATTTATATTACCTATATGTTTCGTATGCAGCAAATTAACTTTGCATGTATGTATATAGAGTTTATATATGCGTATACATATATTTATCTACTTATAATTAAATAAATTTATATATCTTCATTTATTTCTTATGTGTATGAATTTAAAAAAAAAAATCTACATTAGTACTTTTTATTTTATATTTTCAATGAAATCCCACACGATAATTTCCCCACAAAATGTGAATAAAATCAGCAACGGCCAAATTTGAATTAAACGCAATTTGTATGTAATTTGAGTGTGCACGCAAAATACCAGGACATAAGAATTGATAGCAAGACAACGATAAAGACGAAAAACTAAAATCGTTAACACAACTGCGGTCGCAATTATGAAAAAGTACTGCCAGATCCTCGCAAGTTGATCTTCTGCAAGGGCAATATATAAGTATGTATTAAGGAATTAGGTAAAATAAAAATGCAATTTCGCCAATGCAAAGTTTTATCTGTTATTTAATTTTTGTGCTATTAAATTCACTATAAGTTTTATTACATTAATATTGATAAATTGTACATGTACATATAAAGATTTGTTTATTATATTTATTTAGAGTTAAGGATTGATATTATGTATCATATATTTTTTATTTGTATGAACTTAAAATAATTGGATATAAAAAAACAAAATGTACAATAGAACTTATAAAATCTAACTAATTTTATTGGTTTTTTTTTCACTGAAGATCCCTTTGGTTTTTTTCCCACAGCATCTAAATTCAACAGCAAACGTCAATGAAAGTTCTATATATTATTTAATTTTAATATGATTAATTCACTCCAAGCTTTATTATACTCGTATTAATATCAAAAAATTGTATATGTACAAATAAATATTCGTATGATAAAAAAAATAAATATCTAATATGTATAATTTTTTGGATTAAGGATTATTGATTTGATTTTGCCATAAGATGTAATTAATATAATTCGAATGGTAGCCCTGAGATTCTGAATATCAAAACCTCAAAAAGTAACAGGAGCAAAATATGTTAAGAAATTCGCTTTTCCAAAATTATTTTAAATAATCTCTACATCGCCTATGTCAATCTTAACCCTCGCCGAACTGACGAGTTTTGCAACGCTTCCTGACGGAGCACGTACAATTGTACCTTCATACATGTATTTATTACCATCTATCTTTTTCATTTAAAAATTTTTCAAATCAGCTTTTAATTACATATATATAGCAGAATATTGTTCAAGTAATAGCTAAAATTATGATTCAACATTAATTAACACATATTAAAAGTACTCATATTTTTCATTATTATTATTGCCAGTGTAAACCTTTTTATAACTTATATTATATTCTTTTATTAATTTTTCTTCATACATATTTTTTGAAGGTAAAATTGTATCTTCACAGTTTGTAAAACAGTTTAGGCTCTATATCAAGGGAAGGAGTTGAATTTCTGTATGGAAATTTCATATATATTGTAACAGCTAAAAATTTTTATATATGAGATGTAATATCAAAATAAAAAGTTACAATTGTACCTCATCAGTTCGACGAGAGTTAAATAAATATAACAATGACGTCATTCCAGCAAACATACTCATCTTCTGAATGATCTGAATGTATGTAAGTAATATTTCCTATTGTACCTTGTATTGTATATCAGATGAGAACTAATAAACAGAGTCGAAGGGGCTGCCATATCAGCAGAAGTAGGTATAATGGAGGGATTTATATTATTACTATGTTTTATATGCAGTAAATTAATTTATCATACATATATTGTAGATTTTATATACATATAAACTTATCTACTTATTGTAAAATATATATCTTCACTTACGAATTGGATGCATACATATGGATTTCCGCATATGATACATACAATAATAATAATATATATATATATATATATATATATATATATATATATATAATATTGTATAAGTTAATTACTTGATTTCATGTCTGTTCGCTTTGTATATTATGATGTGGCGTTTTGATTTACATAATTACATCATTTTATATTATATATTTAAAAAATTTTATTGCAGAAGGCCAAATTTTTGTTGAGTGTCCTCCACTTTGTTAATAGTTGCCCAAATAAAGAAATTTAAAAAGAGATATTTTTATTTCTAATTTAATTTATACTTTGATATCTAACTCTCTTTTAAATTTATCTATATAAAATTTAAGTTATATAGAAATGCAATTTTGCCAACGCAAAGTTTTTATTTGATCAATTCACTCTAAGTTTTATTGTATCAATATTATTAATAATTGCACAAAATCGTAAGAATAAAAATCATAAATCGTAAGAATAAAAAACTTGCAAGATAAACGAACTATATTAGTATATGTTTCATGATTGGTTTTACCGTAAGATTTAAGTAAAGTAATGCGCGTGGTAGCCCTGAAAAGTACCAGGAGCAATACATATTAGAAACTCATTTTTCGAAAAGTAATTTCAGTAATCTCTACTTTGCCCATGGCTTACTTAAATAAAAAATAATAATGACGTCAATCCAACAAACATACTCTTCTTTACATACATGTGAATTATAAGCTGAGCTGAAAGGGCTGCCAAAGCAACAGAAGTAAAACATAATGGAGGGATTTAAATTACTAAAATGTGTATGTGCAGAAACTTAATTGCGTGTTTGTAGATTTTGTTTGTAAATTTTTATATGATTTCGGTATATGAAATTTACAATAATTATATATATATGTATATATATATATATATATATATATATATAAATATATATATATATATATATATATATATATATATGTATATATATATATATATATATATATATATATATGTATATACATATACATATATATATATATATATATATATATATATATATATAAATATATATATATATATATATGTATATATATATATATATATATATATATATATACATGAGAATATATATGGTTTAGTGTTTGTTCCCTTTGCATATTATGATGTGGCGATTAGATTTACATATGTATGTACATAGTTGTATAGTTTTTAAATACAAATAAAACGGAATATGCAATCTCTTTGAGAAAAACAAGTTAATTAATATACATACATTTTTGAAAATACATTAAACTTTTTGAAAAGAATTATTTGACAATTTTGAGAGGTGGTTTATTCTCTTTTTCCTTATTTTGTTCCCTATATTTAATATCAATTTTCTACATTTGTATTGTCTCCCACTTCGTCAGTAGTTTCCAATATAAAGAAGCTTATTTTTCAATTATAAAAAGATATTATTTGTATATTTAATTTATTTCATAGTTTGCTATCTAATTTAGTTTCAATTTTATTAATATATATATATACATGCATATATATCTAAGTGTGTATATAGCTGGAAATAGAGATATTTAAAATGAAATTTCGCTAATTAAAAGCTTTATTTATTATTTAATTTCTATTTGATTAATTTACTCTAAGTTTTATTATATTTATATTAATAAATTGTATATACATATGCAAATCATATATGTATGGTATTTATTTCTTTCCTTCCATAAGAAATAAAATAATGCACGTGGTAGCCCTGAATATCTTAATACCAAAACATTATAAAATACCAGGAGCAAATCTTTTTAAGAAACTCACTTTCTAAAATTATTTTCATTAATATTGACATAGCCCTTGTTTTTCTTATATTATAAATAATAGTGACGTAATTCCAACAAACATACTCTTCTTTACTTACATGTGAATGCATGTAAGTAAAGTTTCTCATTGTACTGTTAAAATCAGAAGAGTACAAATTGTAAACAGAACTGAAAGGGCTGCCATATCAACAGAAAGTAAAACTTACTGGAGGGGTTTAAATCACTATTATGTTTCGTATGCAGCATATTGTATTTGTAGATTTTACATACATATAATCATCATATATATATATATATATATATATATATATATATATATATAGATATATATATATATATATATATATATATATATATGTATATATATATATATATATATATATATATATATATATGTATATTTATATATATATATAAATATATATATATATATATATATATATATATATATAAATTCATTTATTTATTTATATAATATATAAAATATCATCACGAATTTGAATATAAAAAAAAAATAATATATATATATATATATATATATATATATATACATACATATATACGTACAATCGAACTTTCCAATGGAGATCCCTTTGATTTTTTCTCCACAAGGACCAAATTCAAAATCTAACGTAGTTCGTAAATGTCATTTTAGTGTGCACAAAGATATTCGGACATATGAATTCGTAGTATCACAACGATGAAGAACAAAAACAAGAGTAACTAACCAACTGTGGTTGAAAGTACTGTCAGAACCTCGCAAGTTAGGCTTTGGCAAGGGAAATATATAAGTGTGTAGCAAAGGAATAGAGTGAAATTAAAATGCAATATTGCCATATTCAAATATTATTAAATTTTTATTTGCTTTATTTAGTCTAAGTTCTATTATGTAATTAATATTAATTATATTATCGCAAATTCTTTTATGGGCTCTTAGGGATTTTGCCGCATTTTTGTGTATGGTAGCCCTAAAAATACCAGGAGAAAAGCATTTTGGAAACTCACTTTTTTTAAACTATTTTCAATATTAATGCAATTGCCCATTCCTTTCTTTCTTATTAAAGAATAATAATTACTACATTCCAGCCATACTCTTCTTTACAGGGCTGCCAAATCACTGAAGTATAACATAATAGCGGGATTTAAATTACTAATATGTTTCATAAGCAGCAAATTAATTTTGCGTGTGCTGTAGGTTCTATATATAAACTTATCTGTATGTATGCATATTTTCTTATATTATTACTTGTGATTAATTTTTATTACTTATCTTACATTTAATAAGTTTTAGCGAGAACACTTTAAAACAGGCTATTTCATATGGAAACATTTATTTTAAAACTTATTTTACGTTTGACACTACTGACAAACCGGAAGATACTAAACAACTAAAAATAAAACTTTGCTTTGTTGGAACAAAAAAGAAAATTAAAGCCATACTGTTATTCGAACTATACATAGAGAGAATTTTTAAAATAAAATATTGATATTGTTAAATATTTGTGGAGCCATAAATACAGAAAGTTTGACGAACTGGGACATAACTGTGGTCCACCGGGAAGCAGGTATATAAGCGAAAGATAGCCAACTCTCATTTAGTAACCTGATTCGACATCAGATGGTTTTTATTCGAATACTGATCCCAATATACATAAATATGAATATTCATCCCAACATTAAATACATATATTTTACTTAACATTCTGTAGGATGCATTATTAGTATAGAGTGCTTTCATAAAATTGGTTGCTACCTAACAGCCCCTGTGGGTCATTGGAGTGTCAGTCCAATTGTCGTGGGTTCAATTATCGCCGGATACTGAGCATGTTTTCCGCAAACATGCAAGTCGCCCCACGAACTGTGTTTGGTATGAAAATTAAATAAAAATTTTTTTTTTTTTTATTTTACTATCTTTGGTACAATTATAAAATATTAAAAATTTTTTCTAGGTTTACATATTTTGAGAATTTACTTAAAAAGTATTGCAACAAATATAAACTTAATTTATTGAATAAAAATATCTTAAGATTAGTATTTACATTGATACAGTGTCAGGAAAAAAGATAGGAAAAACCTGGTGAAAAATTAAATAAAAAGAATAATTCCAAAACATACCAAATTTTATCAACAGATTATGCATCTACTTAACCCATTAAAAACTTATTTTTATGAAATATATTTTGCTTAGATAAATTTGACCATGAGAGGAGCTTTTGATTTTTTTTTTAATCAAATCAAAAGATAAAATATGTTTGATTTATGGAAAAATATCTTCATGCTCTTCTTTTCATTTCATAAACAACTCTAGAATAAAAAATAATTTTTTACTTCTAAATTAGAGCTATTTTGCAATTTATTTAATATTTTTATTTTGCTGGCAGTTATTTGTAAGCGCTTTAAATATGAAGAAGCTTATGCTTCTGTCTTATTTTGTTGTCAATTTTTCTAATTTATGCTTTATTCTGAGCGCTACCACTACTGATGTTGTCTTGCGTAAAAATGCTTGGCTATGAACTTCTTTCTGGCTGTTTGTTCTATAAAAACTCTACTTAATTGAATGGACTTATTAGGAATTATGTCTATTCCGTAGATTGTTTTTAATTCAACTAGATGTATATAGAGTATATAATATGCTCTTATATATTTTGCTATAGATAGAGTTTAAGCACTAGTGTTCGGAAAGGGCGTCTGTACAGTCTGTTATAGATATTCGCCATTATTGTAAATTACTTCCTTCTTTCTTGCTTAAATAAGCTTATTTATGATCTGCTGTTTGCAATTATTTCTTATTGTCTTAAATTAAATGACAGAGCAGCACAAGCGAAGAGAAATTATTTAGTTCAGAAATTAATTTTCAAAGTTTTTAATATATTGATATGATCCGGATACTACAATTCGGAATTCGAGTTTTAGGTGTTCTTATGAAATACACGGTTTAACCAAAAGTAATATACGTTTATTGTTTAATGATATACTCATTATTCAGTAATAAAATACATAAACATTTAGATTAAGTAACCACGTAAGGCAAACAACTTATAATAAACTCTTTATATATTTAAAGCATACAAATTTAATAAAATTTTTACTTGTTTAAAATCTCTAAATCTTATATAGAATACGAAGGAAAAGGAAAATCTTTCAATTTATTTATCTGATCAAATATAACTACACGAAACTCGGTTTATTCTTTCAAAAGTTATTTTTTCACACTCTCTTGTAGGTCAAAAGCATGGAGCAGCACAGCAAACTACTTTTGGTTAAAACTATCTGTAGGTTGTAGGGATGGCCTTAATAGTGAATCTATATATTTTTTTTGTTTTGTTATAAATTATATATAGGCTTCCTTAGTTATCAAAAACTATTTGATAAAGATTAATAAGCTTCCTTGTCCTGGAGCTACTGGCAGGATGCAGGATACTAAAATATCTATTGTTCGACAAAGAGGTCCTTCTTTCAAATTATTTTTTGCAACTCTTTAATTAGAACACCCCTGCAGAAATTATTGGAGCACATGATTCCTTTTAAGTAAAGAAAAGTAGTAACAACATGGTCCCACGTTATGCCAACATGGACCATGATGACTAAAGAAAGATATTTGGCAATACTCGCAACACATAATAAAAAATATACAATTATAATTGCTTATATTCCGCGGGGTAATAGTATAAAATTGTTTCCAAATTAGTTTGCTGTGGTAGTCCATGGAGTATTGACATGAGGTAATTTTAAAACTAAAGCTGTGTTAATAATGTGCGGAGTAGTTACTATGACTAGTTTTTGGGTTATTCCAACGCAATGTTTTTTTTTTGGACTACGTGGTTCTCTCCTGGGACATTGTTATGTAAAATGGAGTATGTTTTTCTCATATATTTGGCTTACTTTTGGACTAGTTCTGCTGCTTTGTAGAGTACTCTTTACACGCGTGTTAGGAGTAGTCTCGATTTCTGCAGGGACAAGCTTTCTAATATCTGATACTACCGCAAATAATAAACAAAACTTCAGCCCAGTCCAAGAAAAGTACGTGTCTTTTACGAAATAGGACACCAACTTTTATTTTGCAAATGACAAAATTTATTTTATACCCAAATTTTTTTCATATGTTGTTATATATATTAATAATTTTTTTATTTATTTACAATCAGCCCAATTATGAATAAAAATTCCCCGGGAGTTTTTTCCCTGTTTCCTTATTCTAAGTAAACTTCCCCGGGAAATTTCTCCCTTTTCCCTTATTCTAAACAAACTTCGAAACTGGGAAATTCTTGCCGGGGAAAAATAGCTATTACGAATGTCTTAAAAATAGGGAAAATTATGACAAATTTTGCGAATTATTCCGTCAAAGATTTGAAGAGGATTGTGTTAAAAAAATGTAAGTAATTTAAATTTTTCATTAAAAATTTGATAAATATCTCGATTCGATCATAGTTTTAGGTCAAAAACAACAAATAAGAAACAGATGGAGATCCTTATGGACGCAATGCAGTCCCACCCAGATGTTGCCCGGAGATGGTTCAAAGGAAGCAAAGAGGATTTAAGTGCAATATGGCGCAATTTAGTGGCGGAATTAAACGCAGCTGGGCCACCACTTAAAAGTATCGACGAATGGAAAAAAGTATGAATTATTAAGTGCCAATAAATTTTCCTTTCAGATTCAGAACAAATGATAAATTTATTTTTCAGGTTTGGTGCGACCAAACTAAATATGTACGCCATAAGGCGGCACAAAATTTAAAATTTTCTCCGGCAACTGGTGAAGGCCCAAACATGGAGCAGGGTTTTTCTGCAAATCAGGAAATTATTTACAACCTGATTTGAACGAGACTCTGTGGAGGGCGTTTTTAAGAAATTCGGGTTAGGCGCATCTGGTGTAGAAAAAACGCTTGAACTATTGTTGGATTCCACACCCGATGATGAGACTAAAAGAAGTGGTGTTGTTAATGAAGCTAACATTATACTTTCACTTCAAACACTTTTACTTTTGAAATTTATAAAATTAAATTGATAAATTTATAAAATTTTTTGTAACATTAGATTAAAACAGCTGACTTCGAATGTTTCGAATTCTTTCTCCCTTCCCAGACTGTTCAGAGTTGGAGGATTTTATTTTTGGGAAAAACTTATTCCCTGTGAATTCATTTCCCTGGGACTTTTAAGAATTAGGCTGAATATTTATATCGAGATTTATTGAAAAATTTGAAATACGTAATAAAGTAATAATAAAGAAAAAAAACCGGATTGAGATTCAGTAATTAATAGTGATATTAAAGATATTAAAAAATGTGTGCCTTCAGTCGCAGTTAATTAATTGCTTTATTTTATTATTTTATTACCATTTTGCTAGGAGAAACTTTAGTGTTATATTTTTAATTAACTGAGTTTTAAACATTTCAAATACAAACTAAAATTAGAATATCACATTATATGTATTATATCACATGAAAGTAAATCTGGTATTCAAGAAGTGATGCTGTTGGCTGAAGCAGTGAATACAATACTACGACGCCTGAAATTCTAACCTCCTAATTCACAAAGGATTGTTAAAGTTAATGAATACTTTAAGGGATATTTAACCATACAAAATCCATACTTTTAAGACACTTTAATTTTAATAATCGTTTATGAATTAGGGCGTAAGAATTCTACTGCGCACTTAGTCGTAAATATGATGGCGACTTGGTCTGATCTTCACTAATGCAGCTCGTCTCAATGACGAACATTCATGAAACAAAAGCTAAATTGACAATTTCACAAGGGGTACCTCTTCGCAAAAAAAATTGACTTTTTAAAAAGTCTTCCGGAAATGGCAAAATTTTTGTTGGCACCTTTCTTTTTACCAGTATATCTCCAAAACAAATAATTTTTAAAAATAAAGAGAGAAGTTTATTTTCATTTATAAAACAAAAGCTGAAATTGAAAATTTGCCAAAAGGTGCTTTTGAGAAGAGTTCTTAGAAAGCTTCCCTGGCTACTTTTGAGATGTTGCAATAGAAAAAAATTCGTAAAACCCCATTTTGTGACAACCGCTAATTAATTAGGGCAGTCTATTTATTTACAGTACCCAAAACTACATAAATCAACGCTAATCACGTGAGAGTCGGTTGATGCATTTAATTATTTTGACAGTTTGGAAATTAAAATAACTGTATTCTACCAAATTCTCATCAGACCTCTGATCTCAAAGAGCTCAACAACACAGAATAACAAATCACGTTGGGAAGTTGTAGGGATTGTTTTATGCTCAACCGTTTTCCATGTTTTTTTTTGCTTTTTCTTGAGAGGAAAATATTTTATTGCAATCCTTTATTTTTATTTTTTATTTAAATATTTTTGGAAACACTTTTTCAACCTATTTTATCTTGATAAATTTGTATATTTTATCGCACGTTGTGCCCAGTGGCATATAAGGCAGCTCTCGTCCAGCAATGATCTGCCAGTTGATTTTTAATAGCTTATAAACCAGTTTTAAACAATATTTTCATCATTCCAGAACGATTACGTTGGTAAGTGAATTTACTTTTAATTATTTTCATATCGAGTGCTGCAAAAAAATTTCCTGGTAAACTATTTGTTGTCTATAATTTAGTTAGATTTTTATTTTTGTAAACAACTTTTAACTATTAAATTTTTTTAGTTTAATTGGATTCCATTTAAAACAAGTTACGTAAAATTTAATTTTCTTTTGCTAAATAAGATTTTTATCCTTCTTGTGCCATCTATAAAAACTGTACAATGACATTATGTACTCTGGAGCCCACAAACAACATTAACAGGAAAAGTAGCGATGACAATGATTATGATGATGACGTTGCTGTTGCTTCTGCTGCTGATGTTTGTTCTAGCACTAGTGCTGGTGACGATGATGATGTTGGCGATAATAACATATCCTACTACAACTTCCTTCTACACGTGCACATGCAAGCGCACAGGCAAATCTATTGGCCCCAAATGTGTTGTTGTTAGTTCCTGGCAGCAACAATACGCTGCAGTGAATTTGCCCAGAAACATGAACTCGCACATGAACAGGCCACTAACTAAGCGAACACGGAAAACATGGAGACAAAAAGACAATAAAAGCGGTGGACACAATATATAAATAGAACAAAAAGTAACTATTTTAAAATTATGTAAAACCATGTTACCAAATGCAGCAACAACATTTATATGGCAGTCAACCAGTGATCCATTCACCCAGTCAGCCAACAGCCATTCAGCCGAGCAACCAGCCAACGAACTAAACAAACCAACAGCTTCATTGTCATCATCTAGTGAGGCAGTAAAATAAGGTATGCATGCTTAACGACTCGGAAGGATACCCTTTTAATTTACTTTTGTTTTTATTACAGATTGTCGTTGTTTCCATATATTGTTACCGTTATAGTTTTCTTACATGATTTTAGAAGTTGGTAGAAAAACAAAAAAAAAAAACAAAAAAACTTACATGCACCACACACTTATTTGTATATGCAAAACTGAGTGTGTATGAACGTTCTCGTATCAGTGTCTACTAACACAACGATAACGGAAGGGAGCATACAAAGTGCTTTATCAGCAAAAACTTCTAGATTGTAGGAAAAGAACACTTTAGCAAAAGTGTACAACAACAAAAAGATTGTATAAAGTTTGCACCCACTTAGCGAATTTGTTTAATAAATGACCATACAAGTACCTGAATATGTGTGTGTATCTGTTTAGAGTGTGTTGCCACACAACAATCAGCTTGTTGTTAAAGTATGTGTAAACAAATATTGAGAATGTGAAAGATAAGCATTTTGATGATACCCTACACTAAGTCATGCAAAGTAAATGCAAAGATCAAGAGATCATTTCAAATAAATAATACCGCGTTGCTTCGTTTTTAAGTTTCTCTAAATATTTAAGTCACATTTTAATTGGGGAAGGAGTGCTCTTTAGTAACTATTTATATTTTTTTAATATGTTGCATATTATTTTTAGTTCAAGGATTAGTTCAAGGATTTATAACCAGACTAAACTTTTCAGTCAGAACTTTTCTATCGCATTTGATATGTAAATGTTTTAAAATTGCAATCGTGGTACATCAATATGAGTTGTCTGGGGAATATACAACTTAATGTAACCTTACCGATATTCTATGGGAGAAAGTATGTACCAATAAAGCTGATATATATCAAGTGTTATAATAGCAAATTTATTTGTGGGGTGGTTAAGCAATGTCTATATGCATTTCATTGGCACTGCATTGCAAATCGTCAGTAGACTTTAACCACAGTTTTGAAAAGTTTCAAACTTCTCAACTTATCAGAAGACTTATAATAAATATAGTAGACTATAAAACTTATACAACCCAACAAACAACTTTTATTCGATATGAATTTATTTTATTTTTCTATTATTATTGTGGATTTTCATTTAAATTCTCAAATGGTTTATAGAAGTCTTTCGATAAGTTGAGAAGTTTGAAACTTTTCAAAACTGTGGTTAAAGTCTACTGACGATTTGGTTTAAATCGCCAATGAAATGCATACAGACATTGCTTAACCACTCCACAAATAAATGTCCTATTATAACACTACAATGACAGTGTGTCAAATAGTTAATTTATATCAATTGTTAAATAAAGTTCATGTTTTCCGCTATTTTATAGTTCGAGAATCTCTCGCCCTTCGAATACACAAAAGTGACACAGCAGACTTGTATCTGCTACACTTTAGTGAGATAACAGATGCCGGATAAACTGATTGGGACCATGTATCGCGTAAACCACGTCACTTCACAAAAATTATTTGTAGCAAACACTTGCCACAACTAATAGTTAAAACTTGAATGGTTGAATTATTATGAGAAAAGGAAAATTAATTTAATAGGGAATGTTACCGGATGATATTTCAGTAGGACAGAAGAAGTTATTGCAAGGAATTTGTGCAGAACTAGTTATTGCTTTATTAGATTTAATTATATAGGGTAATTACTCGAAAAGTGTTTTTAATTCAGAGAGACGAAGGACATGGGAAATTCAATATCAGTTTCATTAAATTAACTTATACAGCAGAGCAGAACAACTCATTTCGAAAATCGTTTTCATAAACAGCCTTAGACTGCTGACTTTAAAATTCTATTAATTTGCAATATATCCTTTGTCTTCCTAGGATGCCTTAAACTCTGGAATAGTTAACCCTATTGACTATTAATCCTGTGCAATAAATTTTATTTAACTAACAGTAGTCGCGATCTCAAAAGTTTTATTTGCAAATAATATCTGAAGATGTTTTGAATAACTTTTACAATGATTGAAAACATAAAAAACAGAGCTGATGTCGTTTTTCCACCTCGGAGCTGCGATTTGACACCGTTGGACTATTATTTGTGGAGTGCCGTCAAAGATAAGTGTTACGCCGACAAGCCAGAAACAATTGACGCTTTAAAGGACAATATTCGTGAAGCCATTGGTGAAATACAGCTGCACACAATCGATAATGTGCTTAAAAATTGGAGCGATCGTGTAGGCTACTGCATGGCCAGCCGAGGCAGCCATTTGAATGAATTTATTTTCCTTTATTAACCGGAAGGATTGTACTTGCAAATAAAAAAAGAGATTTGAGAAAGTAATCAGTAGTTTTTTTTATAGCATTTTCAAAAAAAAAAAAAAAAGAGTTATTTGGCGGACCCTGTATATTAGACAGTGGCTTAAAAGAATAACAACAATCAAAATTTTGTTTATTCCAAAGTATATTTTTGTTGTATTAATTTTATTTTAAGTCGGGAGAAATACATCTGATGTTTATATATTTTTTATTGCCGGAACTGTTAATTGGATATAGAAACTTTCAAAATATTTAAGCTTAAACCACTTAACAGAGAAAATCTCATGCACTTATATTTTATTTATTCAAATTTACTTCAACCAAAATACGCATTTAGTTTGTTGGTGTCCTGCAAACATTTTGCATTGTACTCAGCTGCTTCAGTGGTTTATATATGATGTGCTAAATGATGAAATGTTTTGTTTTTTACTTCTCTTTTCATCATCGTCATCTTTTTCTGTTCAGGCAAATGGATACCCTTTGCCATTATCCTTGTAGTTTATTTTAATAAAATTTTTATCATACTTTTTATTTACTTTAGGGTTATTTTTTCTCTTTTTTTATAAATGTCTCTTCTTTAAACAAAAGGGAGAGAGAAAAAAACGAGTAACAAAATTATAATGAAAAATATATATTTGTATGTCCAAACAAACAGTAGTACTGGTGGTAATTTTAGTTGTCATCGTGGTACATGAAAGTATTTGTAATGCTGGTGAATGTTTTCCGCTTGAAGTTGTAGCTGTTATATTGTTTTTCTCTTTCTTTGTTGTTGTGTAACTATTTACAACATCTTTGTGTTTGTCTTGACTGCTTGTTACACGCTATGTTTGCGACTGGCTTTGTTGGCTTGTTAGAGAGTTTGGTTAATGACATGCATCGTTGTAATCAGCTCAGTGATTGCATAAATTGTATTTGAGTACATGTCCTTCAATTATTATAATTTAAATATATATACATCTTATACATCTGTTGTTGTCAGGCGCTGTTCAAAATATGACCAGCAGAGAAGTTATATGGATGTTGATCAAGCAGGTCATTAATAAATATTATTTTCAAATAAATTGGCAGCCATATGAGTTTTATGGATTAAACTTAATTGGATACGATATATATATACATATACGTATGTATGTGTGTCAATATTTCAAAAAATATATAATTTTCAATTAACAATATAAATTTATTAAAAATGCGAAAAATGCCTTACAACCTCCAACAGCATTATCATGTCTATAACAATAATAATCCATCAAATCCATTCAAATGATTCATACGTTATTTTGAGCCATCTGTAGTATTAAGTTCAGGACATGATCAATGTTCCAAGGACTAAGAAAGTATTTACGTCCATTTAGTTGCTAACTTACATATCAGAAGTGAGAACCAGTACACATTTATCGTCAATGCTCATTCGTGTTATTGTTTATCGTCACATGGAAGGCGACTTTTTTTTTTTTTTTTTGTTTTAATCATACATTTTTTTTTTTTTGGAAATAGTATACGAGAATTGCAGCAATACTAAACCAAATGTTCGTTTATTTTACATAGTCCATATATAAGTTTTTTTAATTAATTTCGAAGAACGGTCTTCATACTATCAGTTTAAAATATTGTAAGATTTTAATATGTTACCATTAAATATTATGAACTTAATTGAAATAGTTTGAATATACATAGATCTTACAGTATATAAAAAAATTAATATTAAGAACACAAGTTGTTCAAATATTTTCTAAACTGAAAAGGGAAATCCACAGTTATTTAATGTCATGTTCCAAATTAAAACTATCTGCTTGGAATGGGCTCGACTTTTGATGATCTATAGAAGACCTTGTTAATGATCTTGTAACTGAGGCCACTTCACGGATATAAAGCTCAATATCTAAAACGAGTTTTCAAGGAATTTCTTTCATTTTTGTTTTAAATTTCATAACAATCCAGCTATCCGTTTAGAAACTGTGGAAGTATTTGCTACTAATGGGAATTTTTTATAAGGTGATACAAGTTTAAATCATAATGAAACACATTAATATATTTTTGATATCAATGTGTAAATATGATTTTAACTATGTGGACTCCACGGCTGGCGCGTACAAGGTACAATCTGGAACACCAATTTTCACAAACAGTAACATTCTGACCATCATCGAGACGTATGGGCCAATGATTCCGCCAGCCCATAAAGCGCACCAAACAGTAATTTTCTGTGTATGTAATGGTGTTCCAATAAAAGCTTGTGGATTCTCCTCACTCCGAATGCGACAATTCTATTTATTTACTTCCCCATTAAACCAAAAATGGGCTTCATCGGAAAATAAAGTTTTAAATGGACGAAGTGCACGATAAGTTTGACGAACAGAACCATTATTTTGATTAAAAATTTCCACAATTTGCACGCGTTGCTCAGGTGTAAGTCGATCCATAATGGAATGTCAAAGCAAACTTAACAAAAAGCAACTGTCAGCTGTTAAATGGGTGGTCAAATAAAACAGTAATGCCAACTCAAAGTTGTATCACTCTATAAAAAACACACTATATTTTTCTCTAAAATCACCCACTGTAGGCCGCATTATTTACTTATTCTAACGTGCTTAAAAATATTACGTATACGCAGCAGATTTTATGTGTACACAAAAACTGTTGCATACTTTTGATTTACTAGAACGAATACACTGCAGCTGGTTGCGAATGAGTGATATATAAATACACTTAATAACGTTGCGTATGAGTTAAGTTTTGCAAATCTTAGAGCATACTTTTTTGAAAAGTTGGTGTGTAATAAGCAGCACACAGTGCTGCATAATACATATCAATCGGTGGTAAATATATATGTGGATCTTCTAAAGTGCTTAATGGATTTTAAAGAAAACTTACACGGATGAAAAGCAGTTTTCAATGGCATATTTTGTGAAACCTGCAGGTAAGTTAAATAAAATTTTTCCTTATTTAGGGATGTTAATAACAACCTTCCGGGATTATTTCGTTATACTGTGTTCAGACATGTATTTTTAATTTAGCAATTATAATTTTAATTGAGCAATTATATCTACTGTTTACACATACTCAATTTATCTGACTCAATTATCATTCGACAGCTCATAAAAGCATTATTTTTATTTGTTTCGTGAATAAGTTTTTGCAAATTTTGATTTAAAAGAAATTTTACTTGCATATAATGGGAATATGGAGCTCTGGGAGTCATTGCGATCAATTATTAATTCAAAATTATCAGTGCTTAAAAAAGAAAAAGGAAAACTTTAAAATTTACCAAACTTGAGAAAGCAGCAGCTATTGCTCCTTTCATTATGGCAGCAAAATGCAACTCAAACGTCACCTTCTTCACCAGCCATTTCGTATTTGTTTATTTATTTATCTTTTTATTTTTTCAGTTGCGTTTGAAAATTCAGTTGTTTTTGTTTATAAGTATGCGTATTTTTTACATTTGGCCCACCAGTGTAGAAAATGTTTCTGCTCACTAAACACAGTTTTTAATAAACATATTTATGACCAGGATTGCAATTCGAGTTTTACGCAATTAGTGATAAAATTAACTACTAATTACTCAAATTATTAATTGATTTATTTCATGATAAATTGTGGTCAATTAAGACCCTAATTGCGAAAAATGCCCTGAATGTGCAATTAAGGGGTATGCCTGAACACGGTATTATTTACTTATTAATTAATTTCTTTTTTAATTAATTCAACCAATACTTTATCTGCCATACATGGTTGCACGTTATAAATTAAACAACCAAGATTCTTTTGCCAGCGAATAAACTTGATATATATAATATATTTATATATATATATATATATATATATATATATATTATAATTTAATATAAATATGTATATAAAAGTTGCTAAATAAGTAGATATAAGTCTTAAAAAGATCTAAAATATAGTAGTCTTGTAATCGGATGTAGATAAAAGTACATCTACGGACAACACAATAACATACGAACAGAAAACATGTGCTTATATTGAGCTTATGGACCTTGACAGTGAGATTTTGAACAATAAATCTGATACTTTAAGAAAAAATATATTTAGTATAAAATAATAGAGCAAATATTCCAGATAAATCAATTTGCTCTATTTTTGCTTTTACAAATTTAATAAAAGTATTAAAAGTGACTTTCATTTATGCTGTTTACTGTATCTCTTTGCATATTTGTGCAGGCACATTCGCACAAACAGAACAAACTATTTGTTAAATAAAAATGGAAATAGATGAAAGAACAAAAAACCTTGGATAAGTTGAATTGCACTGCAATTGTTCAAGTGTATTTTGTAACGAAAGAATATGAAAAACAAACATACAAAAACTTTATACGTATCCATATCCTATTTAACAACCAAATGTGGGATTTTAAGTACATTTTGAATACGCACACATTTGTACGACTAGCATCTGTTCTATTCCAACTCAAGCCCATTCAAACATTCAGTTTGGTATGCATTTAGTTTGTACATCCACTGTTGCATGGGCAAGGAGTTCTTTTCTGAAATGGGAGGTGGGCTGTGGCAAAACGAAATTTTCATTCTTCATTCAGAATTTGAAGGGTATTTTTTTTTTAACCAATTTTGCTTTGGTATAAACAAAAACTCAGCAGTTGCTTAGTTGTTTTGCTGCCGAATTCAATAGGATTTGTTGTACTTTCTGTGCCGAATTATTAACGCATTACTGTTGGAAACTAAGTGAATTATCTTGTGGTTCTTAGTAGTTAAGGACCTTCTGCAGAGGATTTTTCTCGTGTTAGAAAAACTGCTAGAAAATAACTTTGATATATCATATTACCTTGCCAAACATCTACTGATATTGAAATTTTTGTTCATCTCAAATTTTAATTAGCTTACTATGATGGCATCAGAAAGCAGTTAAATTATTTTATAAGAAACTAGTAGCGGAATATTAAAATATAGGGTGTTTTTTATAGAGTGATATAACTTTCAGTTGGCATCACTGCTTTATTTGACCACCTATTTAACAGTTGACAGTTGCTTTTTGTTTAGTTTGCTTTCACATTTAATTATGGATTAACTTGCACCGGAGCAAAACGTGCAAATTGTGGAAATTTTTAATCAAAATAATAGTTATGTTCGTCAAACTTATCATACACTTCGTCCATGCAAAACTTTATTTTCCGATGAAGCCCATTTTTGGTAGAATGGATGAGGAGAATCCACAAGCTTTTGTGGAAACATAATTAAATCCACTGAAAATTACTGGTTGGTGCACTTTATGGGCTGGCGGAGTCATTGGCCAATGTGTTTTCAAAAACGATGATGGTCCGAATGTTACTATTTGCGCCTTGTACGCGACAGTCATGGCGGCCACATGGCCGAAATCATATTTAGACATTAATGTCATAAAATTTACTATCCAATTAAGTCCATTTATTAATATCAAAAATAAATTACTAGGTTTTATTATGATTTAAACTTGTAGCACTCTATAAAAAACACCCTATTTAACATGTTTTAACTAACATTTAATTTCAAATTATATTATTGTTTAGTTACGTATTTATAAACCAACTGTCGCGTTTTGTGAATGAAATAAAAGTGTTCATTAATATTCTAACAAATAAGTACGTTGATATTAGTAATAATTGTTTATAAAAATTTAACATGTCGCTCTAAATATATTTGATATTTTTCCAAAGTATGCAAAACCTGAGTCTTATCATTTCAAATACTAATTATTTTTCATATCATTAGTTTATCAAGTAGCTTAAAAAAACTTTTGCAATATTATTTATCATGTAACATATTCAAATTTAAAGAAATAATCTTTAAAAACAATTCAAATGTATTCCCAAATATAATTTATTTTTACTGAATGTGAAAAGATTATTTCGTCAATACGGTGGCAGGTGCATGTAAACAAAACAGGAGTCGTGACATGCACAGCAGAAGGATAATGTTGTCAATAACATGCAGCGAATTGTCAGCATGTCCATATATTTCCATTTTCATGGCCGGCAGAGACAAAGCCACCAAACAATATTTTGTTTAACGTTCGTTATCATAATATTTATAAAAATAAAATACTTTATTTAAAACATTTCAGGGGAATTTAAAAAAAAGTTAATTGTTTGTATAGAAACTTTAAAAAATCGTGAAAAATATGCTTTGAAAACCTAAAAGAAAAAAGTTTTTTTACATTTTTAGCACATTCACTGTCAATTACAAAAAATTAATTTAATTTTTAATTAAGTTGTTATCAAGTTGATGTCTCCGATACTGGTAAGAAATATTAGGTTACAATGCGTAGTTTCATATTGAAATATTGAGAAGCGGTACTACAAATATTTTTTATTATACATACAATTTTTTCTAAAACATCCGGAGAAGAATTAAATTAAAATTTGTGTATTAAAAATTTTTGAGCTTTTTGCTAAACAAATAATAATGAGATTCATTAAAAAATATCTTGAGTTATTTGGAAAGATTTCGGGATACAAAATTACATAAATAGTTAATACAAATATATTGTTTAACTTTCAGGAATACTCGATGTATTAGAAACTTCAGATATAAATCATATTCTAGGCTTATTGATATGTTATTGTGAAAAGTTTTCCCTTCTCACGAAAACTTACGTCAGCCAAGAGTATGTGCCCATAAACTGGATAGACACATTTTTGTACACCAATTGCTTGTTTTTTAAATATATTGTATAGTGTGGCGCAAAATTAATCATCCTATTTAAAAATGCTATAATCATAAATGATATATCTGAATCAGTCAGCCTTACTACACAAGCAGGCAAATGACCATGGAATAATCGTTTAGTGGATTTGATACAGCAAAACTTACGGTCAATTTCAAAGTTGTGTCACGGCAACTATTCATATAGACCGAGTCACAAGAACCTTACAAGACGAGGCCACAACCAGAGTGGTGGTTCTTTCATCGTTGACAACGAAGTATCATCAAGGTGATGACGTGATAGACAACTGGACATCACTAAAGGGGTCCTACAGTAAATTCTACCGAGAGACTTGCACATGTTGAGTAATAAAATACCAGCAGCGCATAATTTAATGCTTCCTGGTTATCAGTCAAGTGTGAATTATTTTAGAGTCGTCCTCAGACCCAACTTTGACGAGGTCGATTTTGATTCCAAAATCATCCTGTGCTACGAGTATCAGTTCCATTCAAGCAGTACATAAAAAAATATAATCATTTCTGGTACGCTGAAATAAAGAGCCGTTACATCCCTACAAATTCACAGCAAAAATTGAAGGTGTTCACTCTTCTCAAAAACATGCTAAATAAGGAAGTGGCATCCATCACATGATGAAATAGTTCATTATATTCAGCTACTAGATTAACAGATGACATTTTCCAAGTCCATATAAAAATTTCTGTGGCATGAATTGAAATTTTTTTTTTATTTAGTACGACATTAAAAAAACCTAAATTGCATGAAAAATTTTACGCAACCCTGTACTTTAAGTTCTTCCACAGCTCATATTACGTTTATAAAAGGACTACAAATTAATTAGTTTGGCTACTAAGACCATTATTTATCCTTTATGTCAAGTTTTGTTTGTTTTTTAATGCAGGGTTGTCTAAGCAAGTGAATATAATGGGCACACCCTTTTCAAACTATAAGACAACTTGATGGTTACGTTTTAGATTTTTCGATGGTAGAAAAGTTAAATTATACTTCTTTAGCTGTCCACGAAATATTAAAGGTTTTTAGTAATATTTCACCAACTTTATTGGTGTAGTTTACCCGACAGCAAACCCTTTTTTGTAAATATTCTTTTATTTCGGAACAAAAAATCTATGTTATATAATTTAAAATTATACGTACCAACAAACCTAACAAAAGTTTAATTAAACTTTAATGTTCGTTGGCTTAAAATAATCTCTCGAAATTTGTTAAAGAGCCTTCAATATGTAGCACGAGTACTTTACAATTTTTAAGCAGATTGCAAAGAAGGGAAACAATTATTCCTTGTTCCACTCAAAAGTTGCACAGCTAAAATACTAGTCTTTCCAGATGGTGGGCACTTTCTCTAAGTATTTGCTAGACACTGAGCAAATTTTAGCACCATCAATAAAATATTGTATTCAACTGTCTATTAGGGCATTATTTGTTATATTTAAACCTACCAAGAGTGTTAAAAAATGATGTCTAGAATAACAAAATATCACGTAAGAGCATTATAATAATATTAAAGCAGCCAGAATTGAAAATATTTTGGTTTAAAAGGTTTTAAACAAAAATACAGACCCGATTTAAAGTCGTATGTCGAATGCTGCCTTCTAATTTCCATCTATTGTAAACATGGAATTTACTATTATCGCTATTTACTAATTTTTCTTTTTTTCTCTGGCATTTATTTAGTTGGTGTTCTGTATTTTTTTTTTCTCTCTAAAGCAGATTCAATTTTTGTATAAAAAATTAATCATACTTTGTTGTTTAATCCTATTATAGAACTGGACGGGCACTTAATCATCTTAAATTGACTTAAAATAAACATGATTTTAGCATTTTGTGCAAAGTTAATATTATTTTATATAATTCTCTTTTTTTTCATGTTATGAAAGTCTGTGTTTAAATTGTGCTGCTTTTTAACTTTAAGCAAAAATAAAGAGGAGATGCACTCATCTTTTGACTTACTGGCCTCCGAAATTCAATTAACCGTGTTGTTAAAAAGCTTTTAAGCAAACTGTTACAAGAATATAATTGGAAATTATTACAGTCTTACTCGGAGACTTGTTAAACTCAACATTGGCACTCTTTCGTCATACACATTCTTTTATTAGTTTTTGCCTGACGCTGTCGGCAGTGAAGCACAGTGTAACAAGGGAAATGATTCTGCAATTTCCAAGAAGTACTTAGAAAATAATCTAGAATAGCGCTGAACATTTTTCAAGAACTGTAGTCATATTGAACTCAACAACAATGTTACATGAGCTGTCCGCTACACTTGCCCATATATTTTATTAAAAAAAAGTTTAGTAGCTGTCGGCATACCTTGAAGTCACTGTGCGTTATCAGCAAGAGTCATGTAGACATCATCATCTTTTATATTCTATGGTGATGAGAAATGAAACATCTAAATATGAATACTGACGCATGCATTTTGCCAAGTAGACGGGTACACAAAATTTGAAATTTGTTAACAACTAACTCAAGTGTCATTTATTAACAACAAACAACAAGAAAAAAGTACAAAAACTTAATAAAGGTATGAGAACAATTATCTGTAAGTGACGGGGGAGATGAAACGTTAAAAGGAAAGTAACATTTTGTGTTACAAATGGAAGCATTTGAAACTAAATTGCACTTCAATTTTTGAATAAAGCGAAAATGTGTCAGGTAGTGGTATTCTATTAATTCATTTACGAAATAGTAGCGTTAAAATAAATACTTTTTCGACACTAAAAAGTCTTAAATGACGTAAGACTTTTTTTATAGAAAATAATAGTTCTCACTCAATGCAGAAGCTTCGACATATGAACGTATTTTTATATGAAAACGAATGCTGTAAGAATTACGCCCCCCGGGTAGTAGGCCTTTAAGCGAAAGATACCCAACTCTCTCTAATAATTTATTTGCAATGTTCTACTTGGGTAACAGAGTAGCTGCCTGAAGACCTGCATCCTTGTAAGCGAGATAGGATTCACTATATATTTAAAGGAAAACTAACTTGTATATGATTTTTGGTTGCCATCAGCAGTATCCAGGAATGTGCTTCAGCGAAGCAATTCTGTATGTCAAGATATCGGGTGTTTTTTATAGAATGATACAAGTTTAAACCATAATAAAGCATAGTAATATATTTTCGATATCAATAAAAAGGTTTTTAATAGATAAAAAATTTTATGATATTAATGTGTAAATATGATTTCGGCCATGTGGCTGCCACGGCTGGCGCGTACAAGACGCAATCTGGAACACTAATTTTCACCAACTTTTCGCAGCATTTGCGGCCGTATCTCGCCGATAACTCTTCGAATGTTGATTTCCAGGTGTTCAATTGTTAGTGGTTTATCGACGTATACAAGTGACTTTACATAACCCCGAAGAAAATAATACAATGGGATTAAATCACACGATTTTGGAGGCCAATTATTGGGCCATCTCGTGAAATTATTTTTTCGTCAAAAGTTTCCTTGAGTAAATCAATTGTATCGCCCACATTTGGCTCCATCCTGTTGGAACCACATATCAGCAAGATTAATGCCAGCTAATTGAGGTACGAAAAAACTTCGAATCATATTCCTATACCGTTCACCATTGACAGTAACATTCTGACCATCATCGTTCTTGAAGACATATGGGCCCATAAAGCGCACCAAACAGTGATTTTCTGAGGATATAATGGTGTTTCGACAAAAGCTTGTGGATTCTCCTCACTCCAAATGCGACAGTTCTGTTGCTTTACGTACCTATTCAACCAAAAATGGGCTTCATCGTAAAATAAAATTTTGAGTAGAAATTCCAAATCAATATAAATTGTGCTTCAGCCCATTCGCCAAATTGGCGGCGCATTGGCTTTAATTCCTGCACAAGTTGAGTCTTGAAAGCTTTTAAGCCAAGATCTTTGCGTGAAATCTTCCATAAAGTGGAAAGACACAACAACAGTTGCTGAGAACGGCGACGAATTGATTGATTAGGATCATCTTCAATGCTTTCCTGCACAGCGCCTCATTAAGCACTGTGCGGCGTCTCACAGGATGCACATTATCTGTAACAATAAATGTGGTCCGAAAAGGATCTATTGTTCTTCGAATTTGCAGCTCTGAAGGACGATTATGTAAGACATAAGACAGGCGAAGTACAAGATAAGTTTGACGAACAGAACCATTATTTTGATTAAAAATTTCCACAATTTGCACGCGTTGATCTGGTGCAAGTCGATTCATAATGAAATGTCAAAGTAAACCGAACAAAAAGCAACTGTTAAATGAGTAGTCAAATAAAGCAGTGATGCCAACTCAAAGTTGTATCAATCTATAAAAAACACCCGATATCTTTTTATTGCTCGCTATTGCAAGAAACAATTTTGCTATGAATTGTTAACAAAATTTCTTATAAGAGAATGAACTTGCAAATAAAATCATATCTTAAATATTTCTTAATCTAAAGCAAAAAATTTACTTGTGCTACTTGAAGTTCAATTCATGCAAATACGCGTATATAAAAATCTGCTGCAGCAAAAAAATTTGTTTCCTTTTCTTATATTGAATAGAGAAGAAGAGTGCAATATTTGCATAATATAAGATTTTTTAAATTCAATTATACCATTGAGTTGTCTTGAAACAAAAGTTTCATATGGAAACGATAGTTGTGTGGTTTCTGGCAGAAGCAAAGTTTGTGACATGCCACAGTGGCTGGATGTTGAAATATGAGTTGAATTTCTTATTAAATCAGAACTTTTGTCTGTACTTGGTTATAGATAATTTACGCCATCGATAAAGAAAAAAATTTCAAGATATTTTTAATAAAATCTTCATCGAATTCGGTTTTTTTTGCTCCTTGTCGTGGACTATAACTTAGGGGATGGCCCCATTGTGCGAAGGAGGAATTCGAACTTCCCCAACTAAGGCGTAGCCTTACTGGTCAAAACTATATATTTAGCCAGTGATCTGCTAACAATATAAAAAGATCTTTGAAAAACAATCGCAGCTGCCAAAAGAATTTACGTTATATATATCATAAGGCATTTTTGTATTTAACTTAAATACTTTTTAAGTCGTTTAATTTCACTTTTGCAATGTTTTGATGTTCTCACAGTGTTTGTTCAACTTTTGTAAAGACATTAACTTTTCTTCAATACCTCGCTGTTATATTTTTTGTTAAAATTTTTTTATTTATTTAATTTTTTTTATATCAAATGTTGCTCTCTGTATATCCGTATAAAATTGTATTTAACTTTGCTTTGTAGGGTTTACCACAAAAACACGCGCGCTAAGACAAATGAAGCTAAATAAGCAGATTCTTTATATAAAACGCCTTTTAACAGAAGCACACGCACACATACACGCGCAGACACAGATACACACAGAAGTATCCATGTATGTATATCGCCACAGAAAATGAAAAACGCAACATCTGAATGAAAATTTAACTGTGACTTTGCTTGAAACATGCTTGAAGGATTATATATAAAAACGTGAATAAAGTAATTGAAATACTTTGATTCCAGTTGTCCTGAAATCACCTGTCTCATGACTTGTCAAAATGGGAATGATGCAAAAAGTTTCTGAGTTGCAAGAGATGAATACAAAGACATCCTGAAACTAAAATAAAATCGTTTACAAAATTTCCTCATTCAGCGTAATATTAGAAGATATATTATTTCTAATAGGCTGCTCAAGAATAATTATTTTGGCGGGTTTTAATGAAAAAATAACTGTGAGTGGTAAGAAGAACACCACTACAGGAGTATCTTCATTATATCAATTGACTCCCTTCAAAGACAAAGCCGGTATCTCTCATATAATATTGCGGAACTCGAAGCGATTATTTGTGATTGGAAGCAAGCACGCGACGTGTCCTGTTACAGATCAAAAATCGCTACTATTTTCCAGTAATAAAAATTTTTGTATCCTTTTTTAGTTATCCAGCTTATCGCAGCTGTGAAAATATCTTTCATTGAAACAAGTTTTTCTGCTTCTCTCTTAAAACTTGTAAAATGTTGGATAAGGACGTTTTAAATTTTTTTCGACGATATAAACCAAGACATATATAAAGCAGTTATTTCCATTAGAGATGGGGAACGCTTATGTGACAACTGTTAATAACAAGCGTTCGATTTTTATATCTTTACTAATCTTATCACATGCATATGAGACATTAAAAGTAGCCAATACTGTCCTGGGTTACTTCCAAAACCTCAAACATTTGCTCAACTGACTTTTCGGCCACTCTACAGCTTTGTCAAAATCAATTCACTACTGCACCTTTCCATATTTAACTTTAATTTTATCATCTTTTGCAGTGTGATAAGCTGATTAGATAAGCAGATAAAATAATTGCAGCATTCTATCAGTCTGCTTTCTCTCTAAAAGTTGTTCATGTCCCACCATGAGTTTCTTTTATTGGCTTAGGAAGATGTTGTTAACATAACGTGAGGTTCCTCTCATCAATATATTTCAGCCTTTCATATTCTCTTAGTACATATTTTGGGGTACGTACTAGCTCTTTTTTCCCAAAATCTTACTAAAACTTTCAAAGTGATCAATTGAGGGGCTTTTGCTGGTTCATATGCGTATTTCACTGTGGCTAGTGCAAATCATCAGGGAAGCTTTACCCAACATTTCCTAGAATAACTAAAGATATTCATTTCAAACTTCTATTTTACTAAGTGAGAAGCTTAAAACAAAGATCAAAGTCACAACAAGAACTCACTGATCAATTTTCCTTTTTTATTTTCTTACGTTTTATTCCACAACTGGTTGGTTTTTTGCCGACGCATATTGTAGATGTAAGGGAAATAATGAACAACAACCAATAAAAACAATTTACTTAGAGTGTTGACAACATAAGTTGTTTTATTTTGCACAAGCGCTTGCATATTTAAATTAGTATATATTTTGGGGGTTTTAAAAACTCTTCAATTTTAGTTCTAAAATTTAGTTTTTTTCATATTCTCGTCTACCGAATGTCGTATCAAATAGATATCTCTCAACCATATCCATTATCTTCGCCAATGGATCTCAACCGTGTCTGAATATTATTTGATATTTGAGTTAAAGTTTCGTCTATTTGGTAGACAAACTGGTTTAAAGCTTTCTCTTGGCATCTACCACAAAGTGACGATGTTTGTCCACATTCATGCGACAAGATTATTTTTATGAGATACTTAATAGTTTTCATTACTCACGGTACCATCTTTGCCATTCACTACACACTCTGTTAACATGCAATTACACAAGTTCACGAGAACAAATATTAAACCGCTGAGCTCACAATCTTGCTTAGTTGGTTTGACTTGTTTTCCATTATTTTGTTTTATTTTATTTTATTTTATTTTTTTCGCTACTTTCATTTTAAATTCGTTTTTTTTCGTTCCTTCAGAGACGCAGAGAAATTTGTGTAATGAAGTTATTCAGCTCTATTGTTTCTTTATATACATTTTCTGCCATTTTTGCATGCAATAATCGTGGTAATTTAAGTGGAAAACGCGTCAACTTTTACGCGTTACAATCGCTCTCAGTATCATGTTTTCTACTTCAGGACTCCAAGGAATAAAACCTACTGCACACAATGGAGAAGTCACTAGTAAAATTTAAGAACAATATCTTGCATGTTTGCATGCAATCTCAGCATATTATCACGAAAAATATCATGTGGCAGTTACGTGATATTAAAACGAAATAAACAGTAGGGAAAATTCATACGGTGGTACGTATCAGAATCGAAATTGATTGAAATATTTTTAGTTGCTACTGATAATCTGTTGGTTAAAAAACTTGACTATCAACAACAATTCCAAGACTTCTATTCTATTTTAGCGTATGAGCGTAATAATTACAATTATAATCAACTTATGGCGAAGACACACCACTGGTTACTAAAAGTACCATCAGCTATTGATGTCATCATGTACAAAAACTTTTTTATATAACTCTTCTTTATCAATATTTCAGAAACTTCAGAGAGAAACACATATAGGGTCGGCAATCTAACGTTTTTTTGTTTCAACTAGTGCTTATTTCGTGAGTGGTAACACTTAGCTCATGTCTGATTTGACAGATAATTAGTTTAATCCTTCCGCTGAACGAATATGGTTGTGTATACGCTTGAACAACGCTAGGAAATATTGCCTGCGATCGACTTGCAGAAGATGCCGATTTTGCCACATAAAAAATCATCTTTTCAGATGAAGCTCATTTTGATCTTGGTGGGAATGTAAGCAAGCAAAATTGTCGCATTTGGGGCACGGATTTTTCTCCAGAGGGATAATTGGGACGTTTTTCTTCGAAAATGAGCAAGAAGTGGCCGTTAGAGTCAATGGCGATCGTTATCGGGCCATGTTGAACGAATTTTTGTTCACAAAAATTGCAGAGGAGGATATTGGCAACATTTGGTTTCAACAGGACGGCGCTACGTGCCACACAGCCGAAGCTACACTCGATGTTTTGCGCCCCGTTCTTGAAGATCGCATTATCAGCCGCAGAGCTGATGTCATTTGGCCACCTCGGAGCTGCGATTTCACATCGTTGGACTATTATTTGTGGGGTTCCGTCAAAGATAAGTGTTACGCCGACAAGCCAGAGACAATTGACGCTTTAAAGAACAATATTCGTGAAGCCATTGGTGAAGTACAGCTCCACACAATCGATAATGTGCTTAAAAATTGGAGCGATCGTGTAGACTACTGCATGGTCAGCCGAGACAGCCACTTGAATGAAATTATTTTCCATTATTCACCAGAATACTTTCAAAAGTATATAAAGACATTTGAGAAAATATTCAGTAGTTTTTTTATAGCATTTGAAAAAAAGTTATTTGGCGGACACTGTATAATATATAAAATATGTAACGATTACTATGCAGGCACCCAAGTAGAGTCTAGGAATCTATGCAGGACCGTACTCGGGTCCAATTGTTGTTCCTAGACACTGATATATCTTCTCAGGTCACTTACACCAATTTCTGGTAATTCTGATATGTTACTTAATATAAAACTTATGCAAAAATCTGCACATTCTTAAAAAGAAAGGAATATTATTTTCTCTTGGCAGTTAAAGCAGAAGTTATCATAGAAAAAATAAAAATTTATTTATACGTGTGTTATAAATAAAGAAATTGTTGATAAGCTCCGATATATAATAACAAAAACATTTTAGCTGTTTTTTGTGCAAATTCTTAACCTGCAGAAAATTATTTCATCATAGATTTATTAGCCATATAGAAAAGTTTGCATTCTGAGCTACATGCAGCTCGTGCAACTCACAAATCTTTTAAGTACTTTTAATTAATAGAAATGACTTAAGGATAAGGATAAACAATGTTTAGAAAATAAAAGAAAATTAAAATTAAAAAGCAGGGTAATAATATACTGCCGAGAAGCTTAAGGGCAAGTAAAGCTTCCTATTCTCGATAACAACACAAATAGTACAAATTGCAATAGAAGTAAAATTAAAAGTAGACATCATGTTGTCCGTGTAAAAGGATAAGAGCTTAAGAGCATCAACAATATGCTCATAAAAAATATAATTAAATTTTCTTCATAAATCTATATGCAAGCTAGTAATCCTGGCTGTAATACTTATAAAGGAGTTATTGTACAATTATGTATTTTATAAAGGAATAAACTGGTTATATTTTAGTAAGTTAATTACCTCTTCATTCTATATAAGTTTTGTTTTTATTTAAATTGTGCAAGCTTTTCACATATCCGTTGTGATAGCTGCAACATAGCAACAATGTAATCCAGTCGGTCTTCCGTAATAAAGATTGATGCGCGTAATGGTCCAGGACCATATAGAGAAACAAAATACAAAACTTTCATGTAGCAATCTGTTCCTAGTGCTCAATTACCAAAAACAAGATCAACTTATGTTAAATTGAACTAATATTCATAGGCTAATTGTTCGAAATTAATTAAAATCTCAGAAAGACATGATGATAAATATTCCAAGGCACACAGGAAAGTCAACATCAGTTTTATTCAACTTACACAGCAGAGCAGAACAGCTGTTTTCGGAAGTCGCAACACTTACGTTCCTATGCAACCTCTCCAAAACAACCTTTTTGAAAATAATCAGGAGGCTGCTTCAGTTTTCAGCTTTAGAAATGAAGAATGCGAAAATGTTTCTCTGTACGATCCTGGACCATCACGCGCACCAATCTTAATTATGGAAGACCGACTGGATTACACTGTTTCTACGTTGCAGCTATCACAACGTAAAACTGAAGAGCTTGCACAACTTTTAAAAGAATAAAACGTACTGGAACCTGGGTCAAAGGTCAAGGAATATAGAAATATAGAAGACGACAGTCAGACCTTCAAAAATGTTTAACTGTTGATGACTCAAAAACGTTTTCCTATTGTAAGGACAGGAAGATGCTCATGGATCAGATAAAAATTGCGTACGATCTTAACGACTGGTGGCTATTCACAGACAGCTCGAAACCAAGTTTAAAAATAATATATAAGACATATAAGCCGAAACAAAGGCTTTATTGAGTTATTCTCCAAAGAATTCATATAAAATTATAAAATTTGAGTTAAAAATTTAAATTTTTAGTCCTAAGGGAGTCTTTATGACCTATTTTTGATATCTAGACACGTTCAGATAATATTGGTATATTCACAAAAGTTGTTTAGCTTTACCGTGGCTATAATTTTTCCAAATATAATGCATGAAAAATTAGGATTTCCTAAAAATTATGATCGAAAAACCGAAAAAAAAATTTTTGTTTTCAAACTTTTTAAAAAAATCAATGAGACAAAACACATTTCTGTCATAAAGTTTTAGCAAGAAATATTTAACGTACTCTTGGCTACATTTTTACCGAACATAGTTAAGCGATATTTTTAAGTGCTGATTAGTTATTTGGCAAAAACTGATAACACCTTTTTTTGGGCATCATGCCAACATTGGGAGTCTTTGGAGGCCCATAAAAAGAAAACGGTCACCAACTTAACCAAACTGAGTATAGGGTTTTACTACATTTTAATAGTATAATAGAACCCATATAGTCACGATCTAGCACTTTTCAAAAAGTGTTCATTTGTCGCATACTGTATATCGGATTCTTCCAGCCAACTACTCTGACAGAGATTTATTTACTTAATCTTTGAAGTGTAGCAGAAACAAGTAACTGCTAAGCAATTTTTCGCACTAAAACTTTTCTAAAATAATTTAATTTTTAATATATTCTAGAGAATCGATATGATTCGTTTTATATCAGTAACTCTAATTTCTTGTGTTTATTTTTATTTATGATGAGGACTCACACAAACATGTCTCCGAAATGGGTGCATGTTATATTATAGTAAACAATTGTTAGAATGTTTTCAATTTTATGTAACTATTTTAAATAGATATGATTTTTTTGGGTAAAACGAACAAGTCTATTTCAACGTGCTGGCAACATCAATCGCATTTGCAGATGTACCCTCAGGTGGTATTGCGTAGTGAATTTCTTTGCTTCTGTCAGTCTCGATATTGATGAGGTGTGCTGCGGCAGCTAAGCTTGTAGCAGTTGCATCATAATTATTATCATTTTTTTTTGTTGTTGTCTTGGATCAGCACTTAGAGTATGAGTGCAATACATTATGCTAGAACTAGAAAGGAGAGCCTTTGGTCATTGGAAGAAATTGAAAGAAATTGATATCCATTCACACAATCCTGTACTAGTGCAGATCGAAACCAGTCGACCCCATATTCATTCGTAGTCTTGTGTTCCCTTCTTAGGCCGAACCCTAGGACTTGCTTGTATTAATATCCAGCACGAGCTTATATTTAGAATAATAAATTAAACAGCTTCAAACTGAAATATATTTCCCAATAAAATTTAAAAACTGTCTATTAGTATGACTGCAAGTAGAGATGCTGATAACAACAATAAAAACTTTGATTAGTTTTTATTTGCCAAGCATAAAAAACATTATAACGTTTTGTTCTCTCTGCTTATTATAATTTTATTTTGGATAATTAACAGTCTTTTAATGGTACATAAAGTTTGAATAAAATAAACGTCATTTAGAAATAACATTTCGTACTTAATAGCCAAACTAACGAACGTAATTATGTCATGTCTTTCTTTCTAATTGATGTGTAGCTAACAAATTTCTATTGTATCAAATGGAACATGAAAAAGGATGATGTTGTTTTAAACTGTTAGACAAAAAAAGTGTACACGTTTTTGTCAAAAGAGCATAACATTCTGACTACAACTCTTTCTGAAAATTGAGAAACTTAATTTAAACAATTCTGCTTTTTTAATTAAAGTGGCTGATAATTGTGGTTTCAAATGGCCATTTAGTTAAAATAATAGCAATAGAAGCAGGCTTTTTAATAGTATTAATCCTTAAGTGGCTTGTCATCGCATTAAAATATATTATCCAATTGCTTAAAAGCAGAGAGTATATTTAAACATAAAGAGATATTTTAAACCTGTCATTTTGGAGAATTTTAAATTTAAAACAGCCCTACACACACTTCCATTAATCCGAGTTAGAAATTTTTGTGCCTAATAAATTTTTTTATAGTTTTGAATACCTTCACTATATTAATATAAGGACATGCTTAAGCCTAAACTTAAGAGCAGTCTGAATATGTTTTGACAAAAATAATGTGTGTGTCACCATCGGCTTAGCATTAATACAATTCTCGTATACTATTTCATAATGAAAATTCCATCAATAAAAGCTTTTATCACATTTAGCTAAACCATCTAAAAAATCGTTAGAGGCAAAAATACACACGGATAGTGATGATGAAAGTGTAGCGGCTTTCAACAACAGCTGTTCTGCTTTAATGTTGAAATGGAGTAATTAAGTTGAAGTTGACATTAACTTGTACCCTGAAATACTATTTGTATATTTTTGAATTTAATACGTTATGAAAACTGCCATTTTAATATCAAATTATTATTATTATTACTATTATTATTATTATTATTATTATTATTATTATTATTATTATTATAATTATTATTATTATAATTATTATTATTATTATTATTATTATTATTATTATTATTATTATTATTATTATTATTATTATTATTATTATATATTTCATTTTATTTATATATTTACTTTTTTTCGTCTTGCACTAGTACTCAGGGGATGAGCCCTACATGTGTCTAAGATTAATGTCAGTACCTATCAATTGGCCTACCTGACGGTGGTCTTAATACCGGTTGAAATTAATGTTCACCACCACCCCTGTTTCTCTCAGGGGTCACACCTGTGTGGCCCTCGGGTATACAAAGGTTGCAATCTCATTCATATGGTACCGCCAAACCATAATCTTACACCTTGCTAAGGTGTTCGGGCCTATCTTTTAAACTCTTGTTACTTCCGAGCATGTCGTCAGCACCGAGAGGAACCAAAGGTCAAAGTCATAAGACTTATCCCTCCTGACACTCCCAGCACCAACAACACACCACCACTTTTGTAACGTCTTCTGATTCGCAGCAGCCCATAGAGGCCACCATAGTGTAAATATGCCAGAACATCAACTCTTCTCTGACACCTCTCCCAGCTACTCGTGGTATTAACCCACAACCACCACGTGGACTCAATGAGGACACCTCAACCAATATCTGGCCACAGAATCTACCAAAGTCTCATCTGTGGGGCTCAAACAGATCCCGTGGTGCCAGTGTGAGGAAACTGGTTGCGCCTTGAAGGTCAAACTAATATAGGTTTGTAACCTACTATTGAGTTTTGATCCTTTGTAATGGCGGGACCCAGGTATCCTTCCACCTGTATTTCTTTTCCTGACACATAGGCAAAAGCCTAATACTTTTTGTACACTTATATGCACCCCCGTTTCTCTGCTAATTCAGAGATAGGGCAGTAACATATAAGTACTATGATCTATCGGGAAAAGCATCGTCAGAAAACCAATAGCGCTCTTCCCCGGAAAGCACTGCAACAAGGCGTTACGATTGACCAAGTTGCCTATTGCGACCCCCGAGGGGCCCTACATATGCAGTGCACTGAGCCAGAACTAAAAAAGAGGGGACAGATGAACCACAGACTAGCAGATATAATAGGAGTTGTTGCTATTTTCACTTCGCGCTGAATATTTTGCTACCAGATATCGCCGAAGTAGGGTACTGTATTTTGCTCTTTTAGTACATGAAGATGTTAACTGCTGTCATTATTGGTCATCAAGTCACAGTTAACACAATCAGGCAGTAATGAAAGTTAGAAAAACTCGACAACATATTCATGATTGAGTGCGAAGTCGAATTCGGGATTTAAGACATCGTAGTCTTCTGTTGACTACTTCAGCCAATAGTGAAAATAGTTTGATATAAATACCCACATTGAATTGTTATAGTCTTGTTTTAATAAATATTAAAATACGAATATAAAATGATTACTTAAGAAATATAGAACAATAAGATTTTACAAAACGTTTGTATAACTTTTTCAACATATAATTTTCGGCTAAAATACCTCTGGAGTAATTTCTCATTGAGAAGGATAATAGTCTGTAGTATTAGTGCATCGGAACGACATAGTTTAACATGATAATTTCTTTTCTTTGCTAACAAATACTGTTCACTTGTTTTTCAAAGTAACAGACGCCAACATGTATTTAATGGGCACTAATTGTACAAGTGGCCAACAAGAGAACATTGCATGAGGTTACTTGATTACATAAGCGCCACACACACACACACACTCTACCCTAATATCTGTGCCTTGATATGCAAATAACACACACAGACTTATACGTGTAATCGTAGACTAACAAAATTAAAACCGCAAGAGTTTTCTGCATTTTCATCCAAAATGAGCTTTTCCATGAAAGAATAGGTATGGCAACCACAGAGTCTGTGTCATGCTCTTAATCATATCTCATGCTACCTTTAGGGACCAGAAGCCACTTGTGTGTGTGTGTGTGTGTGTGTGTGTGTAAGACAAAAATATTTCACAGCATTGAATGTAACGGATCTTTTTTAAGGCCAGAGGTCATTCTGTCACTCATACAAATACATGCGTGTAGATAAACTTTAATATGAACCATAAATAAGGATACGCACTCACAAAATATGTCTGTGCTTATGAATAGATGTGCAAATATACTCATTTTAGTTTCTTTACTACTACTATTAAAGTATCTTCCGGGATATTAAATTGGATTTGTGCAGATTTCATATGAGTGCTTCAAACATTTTTACATGTTATTGGTGTAGGTAACATTAATCCAATTAATAAGCATGTTAATGAGGTGAAATAGAAATTTTTGTTAGTCCTTGGGTTTGCAAACAAAACACATATACAACCTCCGTTAAAAGTAGAGTTTATAGTTGTGAAATATATAATATCCGGTTATGTGCTTATAAACAATGAAATTCGTTGTATCGTTATTTTTTCAAACAACAGAAACTTAATATATTAAGCCAACAATCACTCCAATCAGGTATGGGAATTCCAGTTGGATGCGAAATGTAGGATGTTTGAGTTGGCATCACTGCTTAATTTGACCACCCATTTAACAGCTGATAGTTGCTGTTTCTTTAGTTTGTTTCGACATTTTATTGTGGATCGACTTACGCCAAAGGAAAGCATGCAAATTGTGGACATTTTTAATCAAAATAATGGTTCTGTTCGTCATATTTGTCGTGCACTTCGTCCATTCAAAATTTCATTTTCCGATGAAGCATTTACAGAAAATTACTTTTTGGTGCGCTTTATGGGCTGGCGGAGTCATTGGTCCATATGTTTTCAAAAACGATGATGGTCAGAATGTCACTGTATGTGAAAATTGGTGTTCCAGATTGCGCATTGTACGCGCCAGCCGTGGCGGCCACATGGTAGAAATCATATTTAATCATTAATGTCATAATGTTTCGATAGAAAACTTATATTGATATTATATTTATATTGATATCAAGAATATATTACTATATTTTATTTTTATTTAAACTTGTATCACTCTGTAAAAAACACCCTTTATCAAATGAGTCTTTCGCGATAAATTTGAAATTTCATTTGTAATCAATTAATTATATATTTATGATTAAGCAGTTTACATTTTGTGCTGTTGGTTGTAAAATATTTTAACAAGTCAAGCTTGCATATAGGATATTCTTATACCTGGACCCAATACAACTACTTAGAAGTCATATAAAATTCAAGCACAAATTTCGAACACAATTTTATGTGTTAATAGCCACAATATTAATTCAATATAGTATTATTATACGCTAACACAATGCTTATACACACGAATTTATTTCAAATACAATCATAAAATACATGAAGTGTTACCACAAAAACGGATTTAATGATCCAGTTGAATTGAGAAATAAAACAAAGTGTTTATGACTCATCAATAAACATGTTTACGCATTTGTAATACCTATTGAAGCCACTATTTGTGCCCTATAACCTCATTCAAATACCCGAAACGGCTACTCTGTATGCAGCGTATCCAAATTACCAAATTTTTCATAAATCTACCGCATATATCCGATGACATGGCTGCTGTTAGCTTAAAGGACCGCTGTAGTTTGTGGATTGTTCATATACACTTGCATTTATCAAAACATATACAATACAACAATGCATATACATTTACCAAAACCCCACCAGAAAAAGTCTAACGATGTGAAATTGCATGATCTCAGAGTTAGTTCATATCTACCGTTGACCTGTTGAAACCACATATGATTTCCAGATCATTCAATTTAAATCAAAAGAAATCGATAATCATAATCATATAACGCTCGCCGTTGATAGTGAAGCCCTGGCCAAATCGTTCTCTATTGAAAATGGGCAAATGACGCCGATATCCAAATGTCTACATCAATTAATGATGGTCACAGATCTCATGTAATTTGTAGCGTCCTAAATTCGAAAATTTTGCTTGTCCACGTAACTATTCATCTAGAAATATTCCTCATCACTGAAGACGAATTTTAGTTGAAATTCGAGCCAGTTTATTGTACCAATTTTATGAAACAATTTTGTCATTAGGAATTTTATCATTGAGTGTCATATCCATCCGCGACAATTACCCAAGACAGGCCGAATAAATTGCAAATAATTTGACTTAGTTAGCTACAACGAGATGGCCTTTAATAACTGCCAAAGTTCGGAAGTCCTTTTTGGAATCAATTCACAAACTGATTCAATTCATATCTGCGAATCCATAGATGAGTTTCTGTTGAATTAGTGTTGTCATTACAAAAAAATATCAGCATTTAATTAAACATCAAAGTAACGATGTAATGGCATTGGAAATGGGCTCATATAACACATCGTTTAACCGAATCCCCTTTTAAAAAACAACAACCAACAAGATTCTAATTTCCAAAACGTGCACAACGTAAAAAGGCATGAAAGGTAATTTTGCGTCAAGTGAACAAAAGAAGTATACAAATTCAAACAACAACCATGGTCCCACATGACACACACTAATTTGCTTGAAGCATCTCAGAATACATCCTCAAAAGCTACAGAACTTAAGGAATCAATAATCCGTATTGGAGAACAACACAATAAGGAAGTGAAATCAAATGTATATTCGAAAGCTGATTGGATTAGGGAAAATAGCACGCTCTCATCAACAATTAGCAGTGCCACTGGCAATATTAAGTTGCCAGTAAAACTGGCTACAGCCAATCGAATCATGAAAACTAGAACCGCATGCATAAAGTCAAGCATTTTTTAAATGAGACCAGACCCACTTAATGATTTACAAATCAGCATGTTAAGCTTTTAAATATGGTCCTGGCTGCTGATGTTACTGAAGGTGAATAATGATGAAGCAGCAGAAATATGTCTACGCTCAATATTACGACTGTAGGATCTTTCGCTCGCTCTATATTTTTAAACAATAGCATACAATCATTAAAATGTGATCCAGAATACAAGTACATCACATTTCTTTGTAGTTCCAATGAAATCGGTTTCTGGGTTCCCCACAATTCACAAATAAATATTTTTAAGTAACAAAACTAATATTTTATACTGTTTCCGCCATATTTTTTTCCTTGATTCTGAAAGATAAAGATGATATATTTCAAAATGCTTGGAAATACATTAGCCTTTGCAATGGCCTGCAACTTTTATTTGGTATAATTACAATGAAAATAAGTTTATTGTGAAATACTCTAGTTTCTTCAATTAACTCTCTTTATTACCTTTTATATACTTTGAAGTATGGAATAAATATTTTTGAAAAGCTTTCTAATTATTAAGAAATCATGAAAATATTTCTCTTGAAAACAGAGACAATATGACTTATAAAAAAATTTAACTTCAACCGACTGTCACTCATGAGTGAATAATGCTGTTGCTTACTAATTTTTGTTTTGAAATTTATTCTTTTTTTAAGTATTTGGCTCGATATGGCTTATTACCAAAATAGGGGGGCAAGTTAATTAAAAGTTTTAAGGTTCAGCTTTATTAAAAACTTATAAACTTAAAAGACTTCTATAGACCCCTCAATAATAATATATTTACTTACAACAAATCTTTTCGTGACATCAAAGCTATTGGTTTTCCAAAGGATTGAACTCCTTCATAACCTCGAGCTAACTCACTTTCAGATTACGTAGCTCCACACTTTTAAAATATATAAAATCCAAACTCAGAAATTATACTAATAGAATTTTCTTTGATGCAGGACGTGTTACATAATTTTGGGCAAAAAATTGATGTACAAAGTAAATCTGAAATAAATCATTTTTTAAAAATTATTTCACAATGTTTGGCGGCGGTAAGTATTCAATTTAAAAGAATAAAACTTTTTCTTATGAAGTAGAATATCTTAGATATGTTTGAGGAAGGAACATGCAATACGCAGAGCTGTATGATATTTTTAAATTATTTGGAACAAAAAGTTCAGAAAAATAGGACATGAAGGAAATAATTAAACGGTAACAGGGGTATGAAAACAAAAACGTGTTAACATCAGGTTGATACAGTTCTCGGATTCTTTTTCACAATAAAATTTGTGTAAATAGAAAACTGTTATCACATTCAACTAAGCCACCTAAACAGTGGTGATAAACACAATCTACACATGAGCACTGAAGATGAAAGTGTTGCGACTTTCGAAAACAGCTGTTCTGCTCTGCTGTGTAAGTTGAATAAAACTGGTGTTGACTTTCCTGTGTGCCTTGGAATATTTATCATCATGTCTTTCTGAGATTTTAATTAATTTCGAACAATTAGCCTATGAATATTATTTCAATTTAACTTAAATTATTTTAATTTTTTTTCTTAACTCTCCACGGTGCATACGCAGAATTCAGCTTACTATAGTCCTATGTGCTAAAGTAGTTGCAGACCGCACGATTCAGAAAGGCTTCTAATCATAGAAAAGATATTATGCTCCGTCGTGAATGTCTAACGTATATCATCACTTGATGGCATCAGGACTATTAATAATGTGTCAGCAACTTTTTGCATATATTTTCAAATATAATAATTGTTGTGTGTTTTCTTATGTTTCTTGCCGCTGCTATTATAATTAAATATTGCTTTTTGTTGCTACTGCTTCTTATACATATAAAAAAATTCAAATATAATGAAAGCTTTTTATATTTTTAATTTATATGAAAATCATGTTGAAAACAAAACAAAAACTTGAACGCATATCCCATATTATGACAAGATAATATGCGAGAATATTGATGAGGGGACGCGCAGTAAGTTGTCTAGTAGAAAAATAAAAACTTTCGAATTTATCAATAAAATACATATGAAAGCTCCCACGATTTCAGAGGTGGTTTGGTTTTTCATGTGGGTTACACATATAAAAAGTTATACGGCCTTAAAATCGAATTATTTTCATAATTTTTTCCTAACTTTTACGTAACAGAAAATGGTTTTGGAAAAACAAATATAAAAGATTCGTTTTTTAATAAAAATGCTTGAATTTATATTTTGTTTATTCAGAAATGTAGCAGAAACAATGAAAACGTCCTAAAACTTAATTATTTATAGCAACACTGTAAGAAAAATTGTGAAGAATTTAGCCAAAATATGTACTTTAAACAAAAAAATAGTCCGCTTGATTGGACCCGAAAAACTTAGGCACATCACAAAACGACTTTTATGCACCAATAATTTTATTTTCTGATATATGTATATATACCAAAATATGTATAAGAAGGTTTAGGTGTTTTCTATGCCAACTTTTCAGATATAATGATTTTAAAAATCATCCATATTTGATATTTTTATTAAATTTATCAGTTGATATGTTTAATGTTTGACAATGTATGATAATAGGCTATGTTTTAAATCAAGGAATACCAAGTAGGATGACTCTAACACATATAAAACCCTATACTCTAATATTTGGACACCATGTGAAACTAACCCTTTGATACAAAAACGTACTTAAGCGAAAACGGCCAAAGAGTCGGGACTGAAGTGCTTTATATGCCAAGCTAAGCCTAAAGATAAGAATACACTTAGCATTACTTATTCTCCCAACGAAGACTATTATAGATAAGGAATTTCACCTTTACATTGTTTGCTTAGATGCTTTGAGTGCACGTTACACATTCCGTATCGATTGCTTCTTAAGACTTGGCAAGTTAGGAATAATAAGAAAACACTGTACAATAAAAAAAAACAAATTCAAGACAAATTTCGGTCTGAGGTTGGATTAACAGTTGATAAAGTGAAGTCTAATTTTGGCACTAGTAATGATGGCAATACCGCTCGAAAATTTTTTAACGAATTAAAAAAATCGTCCGAGATTACAGGAGTTAATGAAAATTGATATATAACTTGAGTTTAATCTCAAAAACAGTATCCTCTGGAATACCTATAAATATATCGAACTTTAAACAGATAACGGAGAAAACTCGAGAAATATATTTAAATAACTATTGATGGCATATAACATCAACGTTGCATAAACTTCTTATTCATGGTTGTGAAATTATAAAATATTTTGATTTACCTTTTGGTAATATTTAATTAACTGTATGAAATAAGCATTTTGTTTCAAATGTTTTCTTGATTTATTTTAGAGAGAGAGAGATGCTTTCTGAAGATGCTTCAGAATGTCTACACAAAACAAGTAGAAAGAACAGACTTGAGCACAGTCGAAAAAATAGCAGAGAAAATTGTAATCAGGATTTATTGAATAAACTCCAAATTTCTTCTGATCCATTGATTTCATCTTATAGAAATTCTATAAATACAAGTAGTTCTTTCACCAATAATCAAGATATCCGTAATTACATAATAGTAGATGAATCTTTTAACACTGATCCAGATTCAGGAAATTATTTTCGTGATTGAGAAATTGTTTACAATTGTTGTGTTATTTGAATTTCTTTGTTACTTTATTATTAATCTTAAAATAAATATTTTTTATTCTTCTAGTTTTTTTACCTCTTTTTGATTAATAATAAACACTAATATTTTTAAGCTTAAGGTCTCTTTATTTTTATTAAATTATAAATTGTGTTTCGATATTTCGTCACTCCTTTGTGTGACACTTTCAGGAAATTTATTTTTTTTTATAATTTTAATAAAAATAAAGATACCTTAAGCTTAAAAATATTAGTCCATATTTTTTATATAAATATGTTTTTTATCTTAAATAATAATTTCATTTTAAAATATTTAGTCTTGTCAATTTGGCAACCCTATTCATATAATGTTATTTGAATACCGATGGTTATTTTCAAAACTGTAAACAAAAAAATACTAAAAAGTTTAGAATAATGTTATATGAAAAAAGGTATACGGTATTGGTTATATATACGGAGATTGATTGTATTTTATAAAAAAATTTTACCAGGCTTTATCGTTTTGTATGTGAAATGATAGACTAAAATTCAAAAAAATAATAATTACTGAAATGGGGGAATTTTCGGTACTTAATTATCCCCGCAAGGGATATATAAAAGTGTTTCTAAAAATTTTAATTCTTTTTCAAAAATAGTAGGCCAAGAGAGAATGTGCCAAAAATTTCATTAAGCTGCCATAACTCCTTCGATTTTTTTTTCCACTTTTACTGTGGGACGTGGAAAAAAATATTATTAATATTATGTTTCAATATCATGAATGAGTTTAGTGTATATATATCCCGATAACAATAACAAGTTTTAACCAACTTGCACTTAGGATGATTTGCCACGAAGGGGTTAATATATAACGTTTACCAACTACTAAGATTACTCATATAGTTTGCTTAAATTTTTAAAATTTAACTGTATCTTCTGGATACCAGCATTTACGTCACTCATTTAAAGCTTAAAGAAACACAAAGCAGCGACTCTCTGCAGCATGTTCGCACCGTAAGGCTGCTGCTTTAGCCAGCAACATATTTACTTACAAGATTGTATGGCAGATATTAGCTTTAAATGTTTGTTTAGTGGTTTATGATGACACAGAAGCAAACTTAACTCGTATTAGGAAAACTCTGCACACACACACATCCATACACATCATGCGATATGTTGTTTATACCATTTCGTGCGTACCAGTATTTTGAAGTGTTTATTTGTCTCCACTGTTATGCAAATATTTTGTGAAATTGTGTGCGTTTGCTTCCTTCTAATTGTGCATTATTTTGTTTTCGCAAATAACTTTTCCAACATGGTTATTTATATGTTTTTGGCAGAGGAATATATTTGCGACAGAGTCATGTGTGATGGAATATTCATTTCTATAGTCCCACACTTGGCTAATGATTCGAATCATTCGTTCTTTCTCACTTTAATTAAAGTTGAATTAAAGTATGAAATAAATTTGATACAAACGAAGTATATTTAAGTTTCTACCGACTTGTTTCTAAATATTGTCTTTAGGTTTTGATTGTTCGAAGAGTTGAGGTTCCAGAGTGCCTACTAAACAAATTTTGTACATCAGATACCACAAATGTGTGCGCAATATGTTGTTTGATGGTTATGTTAGGATTGCCTTTTTTATGAGTAGCAACTAAAAGCGGTGTGCAAGTACAGATGGTATCAGTATGCATATGCCACGAAACATTAAAGAAAACAAGCTAATAAACCCTTTAATTGTTATAAGAAAGATATGTTGTTAGTATTTAAATACAAGTTCTTAAGCACTGATACCCGTTTACGTTTTTAAGCCACTGTAAACAAATATGTTCTTTGTGTAAAATATACCCTTAAAATGGAAAATACGTTTAACAAACTCTTCATCCAACTTGATTACGAGTGTTCAGTAAAATTTCTATGAACTGAAAATTACTTGCAACACTTTTTACGTCCTCGCGAAATCTAATACAGTGAACTCCCGATAATTCCTAATCGCAAGGGACCGACCATTTCTTACGAATTATAGGGGTTTTCGATGTAGCGGTGTTTTCGATTTAACGAGGTTAAAACAAAATGAATGCGAATTAACGGGGTTTTTCAGTTTATTTACTAAAACGATAAATTTTTAACTTTTTTGCATATAATGGCTTTTTATAATTTTTTTTCCGATAGTAATGGGCCACTAATCGGAATGTTAGACTGCCGGTATTGTGTAAACCATAAAACTAAAGACTTTTCAAGCTCTGGATATTCCGGTAGTTTTTCCCGCTTTAGCTTACTGCTAAATAAATTCTCTTTTTTGAAGGATTGAAGTAAGAGCTAATGGAGAAATTTTAAATCGCTTAGCAACGTCAATTTTTTTCTCTCCATTGTCAATGCCAGCAAAAATTTGTTGTTTTTGTAACACCGACAGAGTTTTGTGCGTGCGCTTTGACATTTTTCTTTGTTATTCATGTAACAAACTTATCTTAAGAAAATAAACACAGGCACAAACAAAAAATCATTCTTTCCATGTTTCTATTGCTTTTTATTACGAATTATAAGTGGTAGTTAGAAAAATATTACGATTTATAAGAGGTAAAGAAGGTTTTACATATTTGAAAAAATTACGAATTAGCGAGGGGACCAAAATGTATAGAAATTTTACGAATTAACGAGATTTTTTCAAGGGACCGACTGTTTATTACGAATTATCGGGAATTACGATATATCGGGGTACGAATTATCGGGATTTGACTGTAGTATGATGCCAAAAATCATAAACAATACGATATACGAGGTCTTCTAAATAGGGTGAATTTTTTAATATAATAGACCACTATAATATAAAATTTATTTTTTGGGTGATTAAACAACGTCTATATGCATTTCATTGGCGCTTTATACCAAATCTTCCGTAGACTTTAACTACAGTTTTGAAAAGTTTCAAACTTCTTAACCTATCAAAAGACTTCTATAAATTATTTGAGAATTTAAATGAAAATCCACAAATTAATTTAAAAAATCACATTATAATAAGTGTAGCAGGCTATGAAACTTATACAAACAAAAACCCAACAAACAACTTTTATTCGATATGAATCTATTTTATTTTTCTACACCTTTATACAATTAAAAATCCCTTGGATAACAATGAAAGTATTTACAAGTCAAAATAGAGTCAGATCGAATAAAAGTTGTTTGTTGGGTTTTGATTTGTATGAGTCTCAAAAATATTTTCACGTTTTTGACTAATTTCTGCTGTTGAAAAATTTAATTTAAAAAAATTTATTTGAAAACGGTATTGATATCTGGAACCAAAAAATGTTGACAGCAGAATACAGTGATTGTGCTCTCAGATTGAAAAACTTTATATAGATATTTTTAAAAAAGATCGAAAGTGATTCAATATTCAATGAAAACGATGTGAAAGTGTGGAATATTATTTATAGATCTTTTTTCCTTTTTCTTAAGAATTTGATGTCCTTTCACTTATTGTTAAAATTATATAACATTATCCTACGAATATGTTATTTATACATTGAAACTGCAGCTCTAGAAATATTAGGAGAAGTCATAGTTACTTCCAGGAGAGGCCACTGTTTGCTGGTTGACTCCTCTGACTGTATTCAATATAAGTTTTGTGTTCATAAAAACTACTGCTACTACTTCCACTCACAATAACCTCATTGTAAACTTAAATTGTAATACAAAATTAACAAAATTTGACTGCCACTAAAAGAAATCAAACACCTTTCGAAGTATTTTTCCTTAAAGTTTTTTCAGCATTTGTGTTTGCAAACAACAGGAATATCAACACAAAACTCTACAATTAAGTAAAGAAATGGTGTTCATAAAAAAGGCAGCGAGTTTACTAAAACGTATTCATAACAACTTTTGTTTCTGTTTCGTACTTTTTTGATGCAAAATGTTTACGCTGCTGATATGTATGCTGTCATTGAAACATTCAAACATGTTTGGAATGCTTTGAAACAGTTTTGATTTTCACTTTATTTTATATCTGATTCGCCTTTATATTACTCCAACATGGTTTTCATTAAATATTGCTCTCTTCTTCATTACTTTGATCGTAAAACTAAAGAAATACTTTTCTGTTAATGCTTTAGTATTCATTTTGTAATGAGAGAGTGATACACACTCATCACTCGACCCTGAGAAAGCTTGTGAGCCACTGTTCTTGTGTCTGTGCAGGTCCTTAATCGTTACTAGTATTTTAATAATCGAAACATTTTGCTTAGTACGCCTTCGCCTAAGTCTATTTAAATGAAAAGCTTGAAAATAATATTCAAAACAACATATAGAATTGAACACGTTTTCAAAAAACAATATTAATACTTATTAATATTTATATAGGCTAATTGTTCTAACTTAGTTAAAATCTCAGAAAGACATGATGATAAATATTCCTAGGCCCAAAGGAAGTCAACATCAGTTTTATTCAACTTACACAGCAGAGCAGAGCAGCTGTTTTCGAAAGTCGCTACACTTTCATCTTCAGTGCTCATGTGTATATTGTGTTTATCACCACTGTTTAGGTGGCTTAATATTAATACCTGATTCCAAATAATACTGTGCATTTATTTGATAATTATTTCCAAGGCATTACAGGAATATTATTGCTGGTTTTCTCCAGCATATTTTAGGATAAATAGCAAAAATAAATTTAATAACATTTCGTATGTATACAAAATGAGCAAACAATTTGTATAACAACTTTACCTACGATTTGGTAATGGATACCTTCTTACCCACATTTCATAAATGGCAAACACAATTTGCTTGTACCTCCACATCATAATCATATATTGTAAACTGTTTCATTTTGCTTGGAATTTCAACAGGAAAATGATTTCAATCACTATTAGGAATATTGAATTTGAAATAAATACTTACTTAACCCTGTTGCAGAAAGCTTTTGTATATATGAAATTTACATATGAATTGTGTACTGAAATCTTGCCAGCATAGTTATGCAGCTTTCCGTAAAGGGTTTCGTTAATGAATTTGTAGTTAAGAAGACTCAAAGCAATTAGAAAATATTTATTGATTGGCAGTATGAAATTTGAACCAATTTCAAATTGTATGAAACAAATTAATTTCATTTCACAACAGAGATTGAAGTTGATGTTAATTAAAATTTATACGTTTATGACTGTGTGTGTTTGTGACATAAAATCTTAGCATGTGTAATTTGGTTTGTAATCAGAACAGTTTCGACTATATGTCAGCTGGTAGAGGTATTCTAAATAATTTTAGATCCTCAAATTACTCTGGTGCATAAAATGATAGACCAACTATAAAGAAAAATTATAAAAATATACGTTTTTATATTTAAAAAAGGATCTTATTTTTAGAAAGGATCTTATGAAACAAAAGTTTTTCTTTTATTACAAAAACCAACAGTAAGACGAATATCATCCATTTTAGAGGTGAAGGATAATGCTTTCCAAGATCTTTATATCTCTAAAATACAATTCATTTGTGATTTTTCTTAGTCAATTAAACATACAAGTATTTTATTTATTGTGTAGTTAAATAATACTCAAACAGTGATTGACAGTTTGTGTTTAGACTTAAAGGATGTACTATTCTAGAATCAATAGGAATTACACTGGTGATAAGTCTAAGAACCCATCATGTGCACGCATACGGACCCACTTGACCTCATAATAAATAAAACATTTTTGTCTTTTATATCTCATTATATTTGGCATCTGTTGATATAATATAGGGTGTATTTTATAGAGTGATACAAGTTTAAATCCTAATAAAATATAGTAATATATTTTTGATATCAATGAAACGGTCTGTATTGGATAGAAAATTTTATGACATTAATGTTTAAATATGATTTCAGCGTACAAAGCGCAATCTGGAACATCAATTTTCACAAACACTAACATTCTGACCATCATCGTTTTTGAACTCATGTGGATCAATGACTCCGCCAGCCCATAAAGTGCACCAAACAGTAATTTTCAACCAAAATTAGGCTTAATCGGAAAATAAAGTTTTGAATGGAGGAAGTGCACGATAAGTTTGACGAACAGAACCATTATTTTGATTAAAAATTTCCACAATTTGCACGCGTCTCTCTGGTGTAAGTTGATCCATAACAAAATGTCAAAGCAAACTAAACAAAAAGCAACTACCAGCTCTTAAGTGGGTGGTCAAATAAAGCAGTGATGCTAATTCAAAGTTGTATCACTCTATAAAAAACTGTTTTGAAAGTTACAATTAAGAAGTTGGAAAGTCTTGTTCGAAATTTTCTTGACAGTGCTTTCAAAATACTAGCGAGAAAGATTATGTTCAAATATGTCTCCTGCATAGGATTTATATTATAAATTTTTTAATGATGTAGGGTGAGTTGTTTTACGACTTAAATATTCTTATATTAGGTACAAATTGGCACTGATTATAATCATAAGTAAACCACGAAGAGTGGCTTAAGAAATTTGTTATAGAAGCATGAGAAACTCTTGGCAGCTTTAGACGATAAATATCCATCCCAAATAAAGACAAAAGATTTCTGAAAAAATATCTTTAAAAATAGGCTGGTATTATCGGGAATATTGTAATTATTTGTTATCAAGTTTGTCAGACTGTAGACTATTGTGTCTAATGCTGCTGCTAGTGTCAACATAACTTTTTGCTGGGTTATTTCAAATTATTTTTCACATATTAAGTGAAAGAAAGAGACATATTCAGAAATTACTTAAAATTATAAATTTCAAGTCTTTTCCGTCACATAAATGAAAAATTACTTTACCAACACATTATTCAAGATTAGAAAAGCGTAAGACGATTAATGTAGAATATTGTACCAAAAAAAGCAATAAACTAAAATATATTTACGAGTATATGCTGGAATGCATACACAGAAAGAAAAGACTCATTTCAAGCATAGTTTTATATTCTTATTATTTTTTGTTCAAGAATATTTCAGAAGTTATAATAAAAGCAGGACTACTTGCAAAATTATTCCTACAATTTTAAATCTATCTCAATAAGTTTATTATTAATTTCGAGGGAACGTTATATTTTTTAATTTTGAAGTGATTAAAGAAATAAAGTAGTTATAAGCCAGCAACGGGCTTAGAGATATAAATATAAAAAGTGTAGGAGAAGTTAAATTCATGGAAGCATCTATCAAGTTGTGGTATTATAAATATTATATTGAGTCTATTTCTCAATTCTAAAAGATCATTAAAAACTACTTAATGGTACGTAAATAATTATAATCGAGCGGATATTAATTCGTTGATGTCTGGCTTAACTTGTAACTGGATGTCGAGGCTATAACCGCTAAGCCAGTCCTTAAGCATCTTTAAGTTGAACCTTATCATTAGAAAATGTGTGTTTTATATGAATACACTAACACCATAAAAACATGAAGAACTACAAGAATATCAAGCCTATTTATAGATGAACATTTCTCTATGGTCTAATTGAACAACGAAAATATGAAATTTTAATTAAAGAATATGTGAAATTTATTTATGATAATTAATCGATACGTTTGTCTTGTATAATAAACTCCTTCATATAAATGAATTCAAAATTAGAAATTATAATAATAACTGAATTTGTAGTTCCTTACTTGGCTTAAGAAATATCGTTATCATGGCAGTTGTAAAACTTCCGTGGTTCTTTATATCACGCAGTTCCTGCTGTTTTTCTTTCCTTTCAGTGTATGAATAAAACATCGTTTATATGAAAACAAACAGCTTTGAAAAACTTAAGATCATTAATAATTCATCCAGTTTCTATATAACTAGTATTTATTCTTAAAATTATACAATCTTTTACAATGTTTCCTATAAACTTAAACTTGCTTTTGAATTAGATTTTGTCAAGCGTGAAACAACCCAATTCAACAAACAAAAATCTAATTTGAGGTCATTTAGTTATTCATCGAGCCACGTACGTACTCTATTTTAAGCTCCACCTAAATTTTATGTAAAATTCTATTTGAGATATAAAATTAAATATTCATTAATACATTTATCGCTGACAGGCAAACTACAACAACGTTTTCTCTACGAAGGTCCTAACTTTTTACCATTTTTCTATGCCACCTCATTCTGCTAAACTACAACTGTCACAAGCTTAACAGAATATAATTAAATATTTTGTGATTTGATTTTAAGTCTACTAACCAGTAATTTTTTTTACTATATTCTTAGTAAAAGCTACAAAGTAACATTGTAATTAAATAAATTGCATGTCTTAGTACTTTGAAGGAGGCACAAGTAGGATGAAAAATACAACAGAGAAACTAATTTAATTAAAGCTAAGCCATATTAACTTAACATCTTTTAAATATTTTAAAATGAAAACACTAAAATTAAGCTCGAGTTTTAGTGTTAGTGCAAGGAATTATATGAAATAAGAAACGCAACTCTGAATATAAAAATTTTTAAGAAAACAAAAATAACTATAGAAGAGTTGTTTAAATTTAATAAAATTTAATTTAAAGTGTTTAAAAAGTAAGTAAATTTAAAAACTTGTTATACAAACGAACACTATTTTTATTGTTTTTAAGTCCAACATTTGCTTAAAATCGTTACATTTCAATCCTGCAATACAGTTGCAATTCAAAAGTTTTTTAAAGTATGAGCATAAAGAATGAGTATAATGTAAAGATTTTCTTTAGTGTCAAATGTTTCACCATATTTTATAAAGTTATCTTCGTTAGAAAATTTTGAACAAAAATGTCTGTGTAGCCTACAGCGAGTTAAAGTGAAACTCTAAAAGCCTTCCCATCTCTTGCAGCAAAGGCTCAATAAATATATAAAATTTGATCAAAATTAAAAAACAAAAAACACTTGAACATGTTTGGGAAAAAAAACTAAATTCAATGTTCCCTAAGATGCAAATGTTGTATCCCGCCGAGAGAGTTTGGTTTCCGTATTTACACGTTTAAGATTTTTCACCTCAATGTTTGACTACAAACACAATATGCAAATTTTACTTAACGTCTATTAAGAAGCTGTATTACAAGTGCTAAATGGTGTTGACATAAAGTAAATACGAATATACTAAACAAACAGATCTGTATATACATGTACACACACACACACACACACCTCACACACTAGCGCACACACACATGCTAAAGTATATTTAAACTGCAGGCCACGCTCTAAAACATCCATTGATTTTCCAACAAATAATACCGAAACAATAAAACTTAACTTGAATATAAACTTTAACACATATATTTTACACATGCAGTGAACACACGCACACATACTTACATATGAGATTGGAAAAAATAAATATGTTTACCTGCTATTAACACGTGCTCGGAAGCCTCACATCAAACCGCACAAATTTGCTTGTAACAATAACAAGTGAGTTGAAGAAATCTGTAAGAATACAAATTTTGAATTTACTTGCAATTTATCAAATAAAGTATAAAATTTATAAAATAAAGCAGAATTTAATACGAAAAAAGAAAAAAAAGGAAAGAACTGCAACCAAATATACTTAAACTGTTAAGGTCTGTTAAGGTCATAATAGAAACAGCATTTAATAAAAAATAAAAGGAGCAAGAAATATATATAAAAAAAATTTAAAAGAACGTAGAAGTGCTGAAGAATAAAACATGACTGGTTTTGCTTTGATGTTTTGTAAAACTATACCCTCAATACACTTCGAGTCCTATTCAACTTGCGCGTGTATACATGTATGTATGAGTAGATGTGAGTGTAGTTGTGGTACGATACTGCATATCCTATTTGGTAACGTACTCGTATCTGTTTATAAGTGTGTGTAGGTATTTACGAGGGTTTAGCAGTGATGATCAAAACAAAGTAACATTTTAGATTAGGGCTTTAGCGGCTGCCTTTAAAAAACCTGGTCCCACCACAATAAAAACATTTCAAAATTATACAAAAACACACGTTCATATACATATAAATTATGAAAATGTTATAAAAAAAATATTAATAAAACGTATTGAAATGCTAATACTTAAAGCTTTTAATAAAAAAGGTTTTGTAAAAAAGAAATCACTTTTTAAAACACTCTTTAGTTATGTCAAAAGGACAAGACCTTCTGGATTGTGTTCGATAGTTTGTAGAATCCTTGAAATTGCCCATTTTGACGTACACTGTTGGAAGTGTTGGCGCATATGGACGAGTGTATCCACAGCATACTTATGCATCCGTACATGCTACAAGATAATGTATGCAGCCCATTATGTATGTTTACTTGGACCAAAAGCTTATTGAATTGCAAATCAACTAGAAACGCATAAATAAAATACTTCATTCTATAAACACATTCATTGACATAAACACATGTGTATGTGTGTATGCGTGTGTGTGTATATTAACTGACGCACAGTTATGCAAACAGTCAATACATGCACAAGTAAGTGTATGAACATACTATGTGTCTTAAGTAATACGAAGAAAAAAGGCAGCAGCCCAAGCCCTGTGAGCCAACACACAATGGGAGAGAAACCAAAAAAATATATATACATTTAAAAAAAGAATTAATTATTGGAAAATATTTTTTAGCTCTAAAATGTAGTTTTGCTTGGCTGTTTCTTATGCGCATTTCTTCACGGAGCTTTCTACCACAATCCTTCAGAAAAACCTTTTATAAAGGGTTATCCATTTTGCGATTGCAAAAGTAAACGTAAATAAAACACATATAAAATATTTTTTTTTTTATGATATTTCTTTTTTATTACAAAGTTTGAACGTTGACATTATGTGTGAAACACTACATCGTTTAAATGACCACCACGCGAAGTGTTGCAAGCATTGATTCTTGAGGTAATTTGCGACCACTTTTTGACACATTTTGGGCGGTATCTCAGCCATAACCCCAAAAAAAAAAATTTTATGGTGTCAAATCGCATGATCTTGGTGGCCAGTTGATATCGCCACGACAAGAAATTACGCGGCCAGGAAATGTCTCTTGCAATAAAGCCATATTCGTTAGAGTTGTGTGGCATGTGGCACCGCCTTGTTGAAACCACATATTCTCCAAGTCGTATTCTTCAATAGCAGGTAAAAAAGTGTCGTAAGATAGTCCTAATTCCTGAGAACGACGAAGAATCGACACATTCAGGTCTTCAGCAACACTTTCACTTACAGCAGCGATATTTTCAGCGGAACGAGCGAAACGATGATGCACAGGCCTTACAATATTTGTAACCACTCCAGTCTCTTCAAATTTCTTCACAATTTCGCCAATTGCTTGCGTAGTTGGACGATTATGAAAACCATAATCTCCTCTTAAAGCACGATATCTGGCTGTTGCAGAATCGCCATTTTCTTAGTATGTTTTGATAATTTTTATGCGTTGTGTGATAGTTAAGCGATCCATTTTCGTCAGTGTCAGACTTTCAACTGAAAAGAAAAAAGTTGGTTTAACAACTTAGTTTGACAGATGTCGAATTCCAGTCCTATACTTTCGAAACCATGAAATGGACAACCCATTACAGCTCGGCCAAAAGAAGTCATCCGATGTTGTTTGACTCTCAACGCCGCCTTCAGAATACCGGTTGTGGCTCGCGTAGAGTGTGCCGTTGCTCCGTCCTGTTGGAACCACATGTCCTCTAGGCCTAAGTCTTTCAGTTGCGGCAGAAAAAAACTCGGTTATCATGGCCGTATACCGCACACCGTGCTCTGTCGTTTAACCGAAAAAAATGGCACGATGACTTCTTCAGCGTGAACAGCGCACCATGCAGTCCCTTTGAGCGAGTGTAATAGCTCCTTGTGCATCACTCGTCGAGTTTCGGTGCACTAAAAGCGATATTTTTGCTTGTTCATGTACTCGCTGAGGTGGAAATGAGCCTCATCTTCGTCTTTGAGACTGAGGATGGGGAGTATATCGCCCATAGCTTCAATTGTATGCTACATCTGTCTATTTCACAAATGTCAAAACAGATTTGACATTGACCGCCATCTGCCAAATGAAGAGCATCTTCCAATAGAGTGATTTCTTTTGGCCCACCTTGTGTTATTGTAAACTTCTAGACAAACTATTGAGAAGCTTAAAAGTATCAAAGTTAAAACAAGAGTTAAAATAATCGCTTGTCTTTTTATTTTCTAAATGAATCATTCTTCAGAAGATGGCTTTTCTTTGAATTAAGTCTGCTTTGAATTTTATATATTTTATTTTTAAATCAGCTGGGAAGAACTGACCGACTTCAATATTCTCACCCTCCAATTCTTTGTGGAATTGATACGCCAAATATTAGCAAAAGTACTACTTTTTCTGTATTTTAACAAAATATCTTTTCAAAAATGTCATACTTATTTTTAGAGTATTTTAATTTCTTCCCACTGTGCACTAGTTAGAGTTGTATATCTCACTAACGTAAGTGGCAGAAGAAGCTATTGCTGATGTTGAATGTTGTTGTGGCTTAGAAGCTTTGCAAACGATAATCCTGAATCAGACTTATGTGGAATAGTAATTGAATCTTTATATCCGCGTTGCAGTTGAAAAAATTCAATAATGAAAAAGCTAAATATTTGCTTGTTTGTAGCTGATCCACGTTACGCTGACTGCGTAAAGGGGTTTTACTTCAAACGTTTTTATTAATATTTTATTAAATTATTTTATTTTTATATTTTTTTATTAGAAATATTCTTATGCCGTAAGCAGAGTCATAGTGACCCATGCAATTCATTACGTTACTATAAGCGAATAATGAACACAATACAGTTGGAATACCGAAATCTCAGTTTCACAGCGTCATTATAGAAAAAATGGTAATCAACTAACTGGTTATTGAGTTTTGGTAATCATGGACTTGTGTGCCAGCCCAATCCTAATACTTTTCCGCGAATCTACAGAGAGAAGCTGCGTATAATACGGAGATGTTAATACATACTTGTGATACAAGTTTAAATCATAACGAAATATAGATATTAATATTTAAATATGACTTCGGCTATGTGGCCACCACGGCTGGCGCATACAAGGCGCAATGTGGAACACCAATTTTCACAAACATTAACATTCTGACCATCATCGTTTTTGAAGACATATGGGTTAATGACTCTGCCAGGCCATAAAGCGCACCAAACAGTAATTTTCTGTGGCTGTAATGGGGTTCCAATATTTCGACAATTCTATTTATTTACGTACCCATTCAACCAAAAATGGGGTTCGTCGGAAAATAGAATTTTGAATGGACGAAGTGCACGATAAGTTTGACGAACAGAACCATTATTTTGATTAAAAACTTCCACAATTTGCACGCGTCTCTCTGGTGTAAGTTGATCCATAACAAAATGTCAAAGCAAACTAAACAAAAAGCAGATGTCAGCTGTTAAATGGGTGGTCAAATAAAGCAGTGATGCCAACTCAAAGTTGTATCACTCTATAAAAAAAACACCCTTTACATAAAAATATTACGCAATTAATTAATATGAAATACCAACACAACAATTTTAAGAGTCTGAGTGGCATTAAAATAAAAATTTAAATAAACCTACGCAATCGTAGAAATCAGTATAACAAAATGAACCAGCGTAGTTTCATAACATTGTGCCTTAGGATACTTCCCTATAGTCTGGATATTAAACTAATTTGATAAATAAATCATTTATTTTAACATTATTTTCATTCCAAACAATAGAGAGATGAAGTGGCGGTTTTGAATAACATTCCCGATATTATTCCTGAACATGCTTTATATTAATGCTTATCATTAGATATATAAAAAGTTCATAGGCCGAGGATTTCAATCTATTTATTTATTGACACATTTCGTAGCACTGAGTTAGAGTCCATAAAGATTTCTCTTAGGTAACAGCTCTTTACGATGGAATAAGTTGATGCTTGACCGAAGAGAATATCTGATTGAAAAGAGCAAAGATCGTGCCTAATGTGATAAACTATACCCACTTCTTTGGGGACTTTGAGGTTGCAAGCTAAACCGATGACTTGGCTGTGAGGACAACAAATTCGGTATATATTCAGTATTAATGTTTTCTGCAATATTTTGAACTGCATATGGTACGTTGTTTTTGTAAGCAATTTTAGTGCCATAGATTAAAGGCCGGGGCACATAGAATCCGTCATACGTTGTGCGTCAACTTTTTCAACTGACAGCTAAGTTGAAATACACGTTCTCTTATGAGCTTGATCACATACAATACTTCTCCGTCAAAGCAAAGGACAAAGTTGGGCAACTTTTAACTTTTCACGTACGTTGAGTACTTTGACAACCTCTCTCTCACTCTCTCTATTTTTTCAATACACGTTCGAGCTTTGTGTGTGCTCTTAAAAAAACATATATATGTATAAAAACAACTGATTTTCAATCCGTTAACAAAGTACTCATTGTGCCAATCATATCCGCCAATCCTTTGCTGTCAGTTGAAAAAGTTGACGCACAACGTATGACGGATTCTATGTGCCCCGGCCTTAATTCTTATTCCATCGTTATCTGATTGCTGAAGAGTTGGGATGACTACTTTGCGCTATAACATGGGGTGGGTTTGTAGTGTTCGAAGGTGAGCATTTCCATTATCTGTGTTACCTTGATATAAGTATTTATCCAAAAACAAAGATATTTTTAGCGCTTCAATCTATCCTCTTTTATATAAAAAACTAAATTTTATAAATTTTTTTATATTAACTTTTATATAATTACTTCTGACATCTGTTTTAATTAATTGTGTTTATATTGAAATAAATATATTAAAATACTTCCACTGAATACTCACAAGAAGCGGAATGCTTGTATAGCTGTACCTTGAATACCATCAAACTAAATATCTCATATGCGCAATACCTTAGGTCTGTTTAAAATGGTGTATTAATTTATATCCTACTTAAGTTGCAGTAGTAACTCCTTCAGTACAACTACGGGATTATGCAACAATCATCAAAATCTTAAGAAGATTTTAGTTTTGCGTGTAAAATTTTTCCCGCCACTAACTCAACTGATGATTTTAAGTAATACCATTGAACTTTACTATTGTTGGCAATACGTACATGTTGCTATAACTCAAGATTAAAAGTGTTATCAGATTGTTAGATTTTGTTCATTGAGATTTATATGACAACAACAGTATGCCACCCCAGAAGGAGCTCTTATTAGAGTAAAAGTTTAGTTTTTTATTTTTGTAGTGATTATAAATAAAAACAAAACATGAATTTGTTTATTTGCACAAAAATAACATCTACAGATATCACTTTACATATTTGCAGTGAACTCTTGTAGAAATACACACTCTAACAAATATTCGTGTACATGAAATTATAACAGAAATATTCAAACATATTTAGTGCTTCTTAAGTAAATAAGTGTTTGCAAACGAAAACGGAAATTAAAGAATCCACTCACATGAGCTCTTCATAAGCAAATGCTCCAAAGCACAAACTAATACGATCTTCTTACTACAAACACATAAGGCAAAGGTATGTAGTACATGTCTGTGCGTGTGTGTGTGTATAATTTGAGAGCTGAAGTACTTAAAACCAAATTTACAAGTGCAGAGTTTTCTTTATCTTTGTGTGTGTAAGATTTTGTTAGTGAGGAGTTTAAAAAAAAAATATTTGAATGAAAATCGTTTTGATGTTGAACACAATTAATGCTGCTTATCATCCTCTACTAATTAAAACATTAAAACAGTTTGCTGCCGTGCAACACAAGGATGTCTTAGTTGAAAAAGTTTTATTTATCACTAGACATTAGCTAGAAAGATATTTTACATGGTATACAACAACAGATGTACATATGAAATATTGCAGGTCATTCTAAATTAAATAGATCTTGTATATTTTTTGATGCCAACATTAAAGCAATATTTTCGGCGTTTGTGTGTTATTAAAGTTATACAAGTTTTCAATAAAAGTTTGCCAGTTTACTGATGTCGCCAGCTATCGTTCTATCGCATAAATAACATTCAAAATAATTGTTGTTGTTTTGAATGTTTTCATTAGATTGAACTAATGTTCAAGGCGTTGGCGAACAGGCAGTAAGTCTAAGAAATAATAACGCTAGGACGAATACTGTGCAGCAATTTGAATTTAAAATTTTTTATATATCTTAACGTCATGTCTTCCTCTAATTAAGCGTTTTCATTAACTAAACTATTGTAGTCCAAATTAGTTGTATGAAGCACGAAAATTAACTCTAAATAACTAGACAATAATTGCTCTCACAAGGAAGTAAATTAACTTAAATAAAAACCCACATTAAAGTATGATTTTGTAAAGGCTTTTATTTCAATTCAGTACTTAAACGTTGCTTTATTGTACGAAATACAACGTCCTTTAAATGATCGTTACTTAGATCAGTGCGTTTTGAAGAACTAAATAAGATTTTGTTCGAAAAGTCAGCATTGAAAACCTGTTGCCCTAATGCACAGTCAGAATCAGAGAACGAAATAGTGTATTTTTTTAGCCTTTGTGTACATAAGTTTATATCAACGATATCGAAAGAAAAGACATTGAAAAATGTATACATGCCACACTTTACATACAAATACATCTTGAGTGTACAGGCCTGCGCATTGAAGACATTGAAGACATTGAATTCACTTTATGTCTGTATACACATATCCACCGTTCGTATGTTTGTTTGGAAAAGCACATTGTCGGAATTCGAGATAACCATAAGTTAACGTATGGTTGATTATGCGTTAGGTCACAAAATCCCATCAGGGCAATTACACGAGATGTACACAAGTACAGGCCAAAGGTGTACACAACGAAAAGTGTACACAACGAAAGAAAGGCAATGTCTATAATGTACTGACGGTGTACATTGTACAGCGGGTGTACATTAAATTTTCTTGTACACTATTTCGTTCTCTGGCTCAGAATATCTAGACTAAAATCGGACTTCATACAAACAAATACCCAAAATATTTTGCAAGAAGGACCGAGGGCTCCAGTTTATTGATAAACTAGTCACTTTTTTACCAAGTGCATCCAGTTTCTTCAAACTTCTTATAATCTAAATAATTCGTTGTATTTTAAAAATTCAAATTTAAAATTTAAAAAATTTAAGTTTTAAAACTCTGCTTTCATTGGAAAGATTAAAATTTTCATCTAAGTAGGGAACAGAATATTATTCAATCACTAGTTCACGGTAGCCATGTACCCCATCTGATCGGTCCAATTTTTCAGTTCATACAAATTGTTCAGTTCCTTAGAATGGTGACAAATTGATGTTGATGAATATTTCTGCACACTCTCAGCCACAGCGGCATTGTTTTCGATTGAGCACACTGGCTAAAAATGTAAACAGAATGATTTGTCCAACAACTATCTGAATTTCATGAACTTGATTCATAAATAAACGCATAAATTGAGCTGAAGGCATATCTCTTGAAGATATTTTATGTAAATATCTCACAGTTTCATATCCAAACCAGTCTAAGTTTGACTTTCGATTTTGGTATGAGTAGACATTTTCGCTACAGATATTTTATTTACTCTGAATGAAAGTTTGTGCTATTAAATATGACACAACAGCTTCTGAACAAAGTTTCAATGGATTTTGCTCTTGGGCTGTTCATGGCCTGTATCAGCATACAAAATGGTATTTATTGTTTATTTAAAATTGTTATAAGAGAACGTGAGATAATTTATAGGGGATTCACATTATTTTTGGCGAAATTACAGTTGTAAACACGCCTGTTCTATGTTTATTTATTGGCACGTAATGGGTACATGTTAGAACTACTTAGCACGATTTAAATGGAATATTGGAAAATATATCAACTTAAAGTATTTGAAAAAAATGGTACAGAAATATTTAATCCTATTTCTTTTTGCTTTACTTATTCCAACCAAAGATAACTTGACATCACACTACCATGGCCACCTTCTGTCTAAAGGAGTTCACGCCGCTTTTGAGTTTTGTGCAAAATTTTTGTGAAACGAGTAATTTCGACTTGAGGCATCTATTCACAGAAATAAACAGTGTGTGTGTGTGTATGCACGACAAGTAAAAGCTACAAAACCGCAGCTTTAATTTTATATAACGATGTAGTTCTAGTAATAAAACGTTGCTGAAAGTGGACTTAGTTTGTTATCGTGTTGTGGCAACAACAACATTAAACATGACCTCTATGCTCTGATTCAATATGAGCTGCGGTCATATTAAATTCACTGCAAACCCATAAATTATTCCTTCTTAACGTTGGGAAATTAGGTCTGTTGTTAAAAGATTTTCTAAACGGTTTCAGATGAGGCAATATCTATAAAGGTAATTAAAGTGTTCTTTTCTCTGTGTTCTTGTCTCTGGGTAAAGTTACATTCACAGTAACACCCATATTTTTATAAAATATTTTATTATAACTGACAGAAATGAGCCACTTAAGCACATAAAAAGAAATTAAGATCCTACTTATGTGACATACAGAATAGTAACAGCAAATATATCATTATCATTGTTTACACCCTCTTCGGAAGCATCCGACACTATCAGCATATTTACCGACAGAAACTGGGACGTTGTATGTGTTAAATTCATATCAGCATCCTTAGAAGTACACCTACAATAAATAAATATTCCAACCAAACTAAATAACAGTGAAAATAGAAAATTTTTATCTTCTTCGCTTCTGCTTTTGTTCTATGCGAAATGTATAAATTTCTTTTCCATCCGTCCCACAACTAAATGGTGTTAATGTTAATGTGTTTTTTGTGATTTATCAACAAATTTAACTTACAAATATAAGAAAAAAAATTCTACAAGACAGTCCAACGATATGCGAATTGTAAGGAGAAAAGCAAATTATAAAACCATCCATATGCAATTGCCATACATGTTAGGGGATGGTTGCTACGATGGAAATTGATATGGGGGGTGTCGAAACACAATATGAGTGTTGAGTTCATACTGATGTTGTCATGCAATAAAATTCCACTTAACAAAGTGTTAAATCCAACAAGACCAAAAAACAATGTAAAAAACTATCTCTTACTCGCTTGTCCCATGTACACTTACATATACTCGCACGTAGATATGCAGTGCTTAACCCTGCTGTTTGCTGTTTGCACACATGCATGCATGATGGTATGTATGCATGTGTGTGCAATCAAATGTCACAGTTGGCTTAAAGCTATTTATGATCTTTTTCATACAAATAGAATTGCTGTCACAAATATTTAAATTTATTTATTCAGCAAAAAAATTTAATTAAACTCCAAAATCTATTGAATAAAACAAAAACTTTCAGTTGTATTTGATTCAATATTAAATAAAAGTTCTTGTTGCACTCTTCAAACTTGTTCGAAAGAATTTATAAGGGTTTGCCATTCCACTGAAATTTAAGGATTTTAAAATGAATAGAAAAAATATAAAGGGGGAAGAGGAAAACTGAATGTAAAATTAAGGAAAATGAGTAAAGTTCGTACGTTTTTGGGAATTTTCGTTTTTAGCTGATCCTTTTTTCCCAAAATTTTATTAAAAAATTCAATGCTTCCTACTAAGTTTCCATGCACATATTACTGGGGCTAAAGAAGATCATCATCATTCTTTAGAATAACTAAAGATATTCCATCAAACTTTAATTTAAAGTTGATTTCTTTTCTACAAAAGTGTGCAACATCTTTTTCACTTTTTATTAGATAACAGCCACACTCTGTCATTTGAAAACAAAGAATTTATTCGAAATTCATTGAACATCCGTTATGAAAATCTATTGCTTTTTAAAACTCCTCCAAACTGTTCTTTTTTTTAGGAAACATCTGAAAAAAGGCAACATTTTTTCGAGAAAAGAAAACGCCATAAATAAGTCAGAAGTTGAAACAATTTGAAAGTCATAACAGTAACTCATGGATCTCATTTCCTTTTTACATTTCTGGCTGGCTATTCTCCAAGTCTAATTGTAGTTGTAAGAAAAAATAGGAAAACAATAGCTAACAATTGTTTATATTAATATATTAAAGAATTATTTAGAGTGTTGACAACTTTTGTTGTTTTTTGCACAAGCGCTTGATAAATTAATATCTAAATACTTTTAGTTTAATAATTAAACTACTTTTACTTTAAGTCGTTTTTCTTAGGAATTTTTAAGAAAATATCTTCATTTTAAATTCAATAAACGTTCATAGGCTGAGATTCTTATGGCCACTATTGCAACATCATATTAGTTAAGAGCAGGATTTTATAAGACGTCTAAGATATTTGTCTCTGTTGTAACGTTTCTTTAGCCTACTATTATTGTGCTTTATTTTTCTTTTAAATAGAAGTGAAATAGTAAGAAATAAAAACATTTTATAAGTCTGACAATATCCTACTTTTAACTAACATTTTTCTAAGAAGAACTACAGCGAAGGGAACAATATATAAATCGATGAATAAATATACCGGGTTATCCATTTCGTGGCTTCAAAAGTATAGGACTGGAATTCGACATCTGTCAAACTAAGTTGTTAAACCAACTTTTTTCTTTTCAGTTGAAAGTCTGACAATGACGAAAATGGATCACTTAACTATCACACACCGCATAAAAATTATCAAAACATACTACGAAAATGGTGACTCTGCAACAGCCACATATCGTGCTTTAACAGGGATTATGGTTTACATAATCGTCCAACAACGCAATCAATTGACAAAATTTTAAAAAAATTTTAAGAGACTGGAGCGGTTACAAATATTCTAAGGCCTGTGCATCATCGTTTCGCCAGTTCCGCTGAAAATATCGCTGCTGTAAGTGAAAGTGTTGCCGAAGACCCGAATGTGTCGATTCTTCGTCGTTCTCAGGAATTAGGACTGTCTTACGGCACATTATGGCGTATTTTGCATTTAGATCTATACCTACATTAATATAAAGTCCAGCTCAACAACTGAACCCAGCTGACCATTCACAACGTCGTAGATACGTGGAATCGCTGCTTGAACAACAGGCGGTGGACGGCGATTTTTCGAACAAAATTTTCTTCAGCGATGAAGCACATTTCTCACTCGGTGGGTATGTTAATAAACAAAATTGTCGTATTTGGGGTTCTGAAAATCCTCAAGTAATTGAAGAGAGGCCATCCAGAAAAAGTCACTGTGAAGTCACACTGAAGGTGTGATTGGACCTGACTTCTTCGAAAACGACGATGGAACGACTGTCACCGTCAATTCGGAGCGTTATGATAACAGACTTTTTTTGCCTGCTACTGAAGAATACGACTTGGAGAATATGCGGTTTCAACAAGACGGTGCCACATGTCAGTCAACTCGAGCGAATATGGCTTTATTGCAAGAGACATTTCCTGGACGCGTAATTTTTCGTCATGGCGATATCAACTGGTCACCAAGATCATGCGATTTGACACCATTAGACTTTTTTTTCTTATGGGGCTACGCGAAAGACCGTGTTTATGCAGATAAACCTTTAACTCTTGAGGTACCGTCCAATATGTGTCAAAAAGTTGCCGAAAATTACCTCAAAAGAATCAATGCTTGCAACACTTCGCGTGGTGGTCATTTAAATGATGTAGTGTTTCACACATACATGTCAACGTTCAAACTTTGTAATAAAAAAGAAATATGAAAAAAAATAGTTTATATGTGTTTTATTTACGTTTACTTTTCAAACCGCAAAATGGATAACAAACCTCGTATATATAATATATGTTATTAACACGATTTTCTATGTCATTTGCTCACATACTTGTTGCAGACTGAACAAGTTACGTATACGCACCATATGCCGGGCAATGAGTATTTGTAGTGGTATTGGACAAATGAATTTACGAGTAAATGCATGTCTGTAGATCGCCTTATTTATCGAATGGCATGTATTAATATGCGACATATAAATGATTTGAAAACGCTTTCACTGCAGAGATAATATAAACACCCGATGCACAGTATAAAAAAATTCAAATAGAGATTTTCTATAACGTCTTTGTAAGCAATTAATTTTGAATATGGAAATTTATTACAGTAAGATTGAAACTCATCAGAGTCACACATTTACATTTTATTTTTCTTTTAACTCATATTTATTCATGTACATCTAATACTCCAGCTTATATATAAGAGAAAATTGGATTTTCTGTATTCAATAAATATAGTTCTTTACTTTATATTCGATTCCTTGCATTGTTTTTGTTTATAAAGCGTTATTGGGATTCAATTACTTTCCCAAACACCATGGAATTATCAATTCAAAGCACAGTTAATAAATGACAGCTTGCGCAATACATTGAAACTAATATTTATAATGTTGATAAACACCTACAACCACATCTTTTAACATTGACTTAGATAAAAGTCTTTAGACGAGAGTGTAGTTTAATATTCTGTATAACACATTCGGTAATACATTTTCTGATATCAGTGCAGCTTTACTATAACTGAAGTGAGAGCTTCTCGCATCGAAAAAATTAATTATTATGCTTATCAGCTCTTTATTAGAGGGTTATTCATAGAATAACATGATGGTTATTATAAAAATACAACAAAAGTATGAAATCTATTTGTTGGGTGGTTAAGCAATGTCTATATGCATTTCATTTGAGAATTTAAATAAAAAGCCACAAATGATTTAAAGAATCACATTATAATAAGTGTAGTAGGCTATGAAACTTATACAAACCAAAACCCAAAAAAAAACTTTTATTCGATATCAATCTATTTTATTTTTCTATTATTATTGTGGGTTTTTATTTAAATTCTCAAACGGTTTATAAAAGTCTTTTGATAAGTTGAGAAGTTTGAAACTTTCCAAAACTGTGGTTAAAGTCTACTGACGATTTGGTATAAAGTCCCAATGAAATGCATATAGACATTGTTTAACCGCCCAATAAGTTAATTTCATATTATAATGGTGCAATAACAGTATGTCAAATATTTAATTTATTAACACAGGAAAAGTATAAAAAAAATTAAGAAATATATTCTGACTCATCCTGTGCTTGACAGAGTGACGAAAATTTTTTCAGAAACGGGGTACAGACTTTAAATACAAATAGACTGAATAATAGTTCAACATGAATTTTAATATATCCGATATAGTTTTAATAGCCTGACAACTTAAAGTGACAGAACTCTGGTCGTTAAGAATTTTTTTTTAATATAATTTGGTAAATAAATTCGGGGCTTTTTTTCATATATGATTCAATACCACCACCGTGGGCATGGTCTATATTCTGCATGTAAACTTGTTTAATACTTTTTCCATTTTTTTTTTTGACATATGGCGTTAACGGAGACTGGAATATTGACTTTTCAATGTTTCAGGATGTATGGGATTGTGAGCATGAGGCCACCTATTGGTCTGGCTGCATTAAAAGAAATTTAGGTTTGAGTAACTCGCCCCACTTCTCGAAATAAAGTTTTTCATAAAATGGTTTTGCAATAAATCGATTTTTAAGAACCACTTTTTTTATTCAACTAATTAATTTTTAAGCCGATTGCCAGTGTTTTTTCTTTGGTTTATTGTAATTTTAATGATAATAAATTTAAAAATAATGCGAAAATAAATACACACGTACAGTAGTGAAATACAGAAAAGAAAATATGTTTAGGTTATGTTAGGGGCATGAGTTATCCCAGTCCGCTCAAGGATTACACTTAGGCCCCATAGGCCTGTTGTGCACTCTATTGCAAGGAGTTCCCATTCTAGGCAGCCTCCATCAGTATCGTAAAAAAACCTTTGAATTTGATCATATTATGAACCCAGTTTCCTCAATGTATCATCTTAAGTCCCTGCAATTAGAACCCCTAAGAAATTCCATCTCCTGTATAATCTCCTGATTAAATGTTAGTCTTCTGACTTGGCTAAAAGCTGGACAGTAGCACAAGTAGTGCTACAGTATTTCGTCCTCTGGCTGACAGGCCCTGCATGTTATATCGTCAAAGATACCCAATCGTGCCAGGTGATTCCTTAACTCTGTATATCCTGTTATTAAATGAACTAGTCTCCGTAGTGCTGGCCTACTTAATGTTAGGGAAAATATATTTAAATATAAATTATATTATCCTATTTTATCTGCACAATTTTTAATTTTTGGTAAACTTTCTATGAGTTCCATCACCTTTTAATTACTGTACTGTTTTCTTTTTTTTCTGAGTTTGTCTACTGTGCGCCTGTAAATCTTTCTGGATTATTTGTAAATTTATTATCACTAAATAACAATAGAAACAATAAACCAAAGAAAAAAAGCACTAGCAAATATATAATTATAGTTGTAATATTATTGTTATAAATTCAAAAGTTAACGTCTGTTTAATTTATTAATTGTTTTTATGAAGATGATCAGCGAAGACGACAGAAAGACTAGATTGAAAAATATATATAAATATATAAAAAGAATTAAAAACTACATTTTGGGTAATTTTTATATACCAAATATGACTTTAAATTAAATATAATTACACTGTTCAGCAGCCAAATCCACCTTTGGATTTTGATGCGCTAAACTGGAATCCGTTTTCGGTTTTTTTCCATCAGGTCCAGATTTTTTTTATGGGCGTGGCAATTTTTTGCCCCTAAATTAGCCAGGTACGTTGACATATTTCACCCTAACTCGGGAATGAGTCATCCGATTTTAAAAAATAAAACACCAGAAGATGTGTAACAAAATTGTTTTTATTTTAGTCAAATACAGTTTCTCTTTATCTCTTATCATTTTGGAAATATTCAGATATTAATCAAGAAAAAAAATTTTTTTCGTGCGAAGTTCTTAATTTTTTTTTAGATTAAAAATTAAATTAAAAAATTTTAAAGCCAATATGCAACACTTTGCACCGTTATCTAATAGTTACAAATCTCAGAAATAAAAAAAGCTATAAACCATAAATATCGGTTACAAAGTTTACATTTTATTTTCAATTTGCCACAGGTACCCAATGTTGTAATGCTACCGACCTTTCATATGCGTGACGATAGCATTTCGTTAGGTGAACAGGTGAAGGAACTAAAGTACAACGATATTTTGCATGTATCTTAGATTTAAAAGTTATAATATAGTATTTTTCACTAACCTGCAATTATAAATATAGATTCTAATATAAATAAAGATTCCAATATTTATAGCAGCAGTATATGTGGAAAATGATGAACAATAAGTGAGTAATTTTATTTTGATATCGTGCGTGACAAAAAGTTATTTTTTGCAGATCAGTGTAATTACCCTTTAATAATAATATTTAAAAAAATATTTATAAAAAATATAGTTATCGTTAATGATATAATATAACCAATACAATCACATTTTATTCTTTTTTATTTATTTCTTAAGCTTTTTTTTAATTTTATAGTTTTTTTTCATAGTATTTAAAAAAGTTAATTAACTCTTGATATTTACGCACTTTTCTATATACGCTTCTGCTGTTGGTTGTTTATTCAATGACTTAAAAATCATAATAGTCACATCGTATTCTAGATGTGCAGAATTTGTGGCAAGACCATATATAAACACAAAATTGTATGTATGTTTCATTTAAAGTTATTAAGGAAATCTATTAAGATGACGAAGATTTTCTTCCACAACAGCTCATAGAAACCCCTTAAAGTAGCGTCAAGTCTTTTATTCAGCAAATGTTAGAGAAATGGCGTCATCAATCTTTTGATGTTAAATAAACAAAAGAAATTGTTAATTGGAAGTTAAATTTAAATTCAAACGCACTGATACATGTATATAATAAAAAGCGTTTGATCTTAGCATGCCACATCTCTGGCAAAAGCTAAATTGAAAACTGTCATATTTGGCATAATAGTCATGAGGGTTGGCGAATTGTGCACTAACCAAAAGCAAGTTAACCTAAAAATTAAATCACTATTTAAAAAGTAGATATTCCTAAGGACTAGTACCATCATGGAAAGTGAAAAACTTGAATAAGGAACGCTGATAAGATATCGCAACAGCCTCGAAATCCAGTACTCATCCGTTCTGATAATATAATGACCCCAATAAATATTCTAAATATTCCACTTTTAATAAAAAACTTGACTTGACTGAAAAATCAAATATAATATAAATCAAAAACCTTTAAATCAAAACAATGAATCATGAAATTATTTTCGAGGGAATTCACTTGAATTTGGCTTAATTTTGGGAAATTGCGCGCTACTTCACCAATGAAAAACTCAGCCCTGAATGTCGGACATTATCGAGAGCGATCCACCAAAAAAAATATATTGACGTGGAATAGCAAGAATTTATTGTAAAATTATAATATACTTTCAAGGCTTCATATTATCCGCTGTCAATGCAAAAACTTCCACTTCTACTAAAGAAATTCCTTTTAAACTCGTCCCCATACATAAATTTTCTTATGTACATGCGTTGTGTGTAATTTATTACACTTTATCTGGCAAATTAAAGAACTTAAATAAATAGAACAGATAAACAGAAGACCAATTTCCCTGCATCATTTTTCTTTGTTCAAGCGGGCTGTTCATCTCAGTTGAATGCATTTCATTTTAGCTTTACACTTTATCTTCAAATTTCCTGGTTTCCACTCTTTTAGACCAACCCCAGCTACTTCTTCTTCTCTGCTACACTTTATATTATCCAGCTTGTTTTTTCTGCTTGTGTCTATTTAAGAGGTTTTCACACTTAATTTGTTAAGTGGGTCAAATAATCTTGCACACGCGTATCCACACAGCACAATGGTTATTTTCGTTAAGGCACACATGTTTGTCAATAACTTGATATTAGCATGCATATATACATGTGCTCTTGGGTGTGTGTGTGTGAGTTCATACGCCTGTGTATATGCAAGTGTTTTTGTTGTTAAGTAACCGCACTTTTTCTTCTTAATTTAACATTCACAATTTACGAGCTCCTCTTTATTTTTGCAATTCTGTTTATATTCAATTCATACTTGTAGCACCTCTACCGGTTTTTTTTTATTGTTCCACTTGTTCGTTTTTGTACGCAAAGAGGTTAAAGTTCTACCATTTATTGGTTGCATTAGATTTATAGGAAGTTTTGTTTTATGCTACGTGGAAGATGTTCACAAGTCAAGTAACATTTTCTTAAGCAACAAGCCCACGAGGACAAAATATTATTATTGAGTTATATATCCCTGAACTGTCGTTTTAACATACAGGACTCCAATTAAAATTTTGCAGCCTTTTTTGGTTTCTGTGTTTGCTTCATTACACTAAGTGGGGGGCTATTTTGGATGTTTAATTAATTGATAATATAATTTGTAATTTAATTTGCAAATTTTTATATAAATTTAAAAATATTTTATACATGAAACGAAAAAACTTGTAGTTAGTTTAAGGCTTTTGTCTTCAAGTATAAAAATGTTGAGTCAAAACTTAAGAAGAAATATAGAAATACTTTCGCTTTTCTGTCACCCATTCAAAAATCAAATAGTTTTTGGCCAAACATTATTTTACTTAAGAAAGGCATGCATAGACAACAACAGGCAGAGTTTGAATTGGATGTTATAATGGACGTATGGACGGAACTATCAAACGTATCTCTTGGCCAATGTTGCAGCAGAGAACTTAAAAACTTTTCACAACCACTAGTTTTGCTAAATCACAGCGTTGCACAGTGGAAAAGCGTAGAGTAAGACCAGCCCATAATTCATTTTGAAAAAGGATCGAATAACACCATAACCTTTTTTATCCAACAGCTAAGATGTCGCACTTAATAATTTAATGAAAATTTTTGATGTTTGGTCAAAAGGAATACTAGGAAATACGGACCGTATTCACATCTTTTTACGACAACGATTTATTACCATAAAAATTAAAACATATTTCAGAGCATATTTTTAATATAACTCAGTTTACAGTTAAGGAGTTATATACCTTATTGAAAAGGTAATTTGTTGTAGATTCCGATTTTGTACATGACGGATCAGATTTTAGTGAAAACATTTGAAGTTTTAGCTCCTGAATAATGCAATGTTGTTTTGTCAAATGTCAAAACTTCGGTAAGGCTTTTAATTAGGAGGTCTGCTTGGCTCTGCGCTCATATTTAAAATACTTTAAAGCTTAATATATTAATAAAATAATATAAAAATATTAGGAGTATATTCGTGCCTAAACAGAAGTTACATTCAATAATGTTGAAAAAGACAGTTATTTAGAAAATTGAACAAATGATTTTTGTTAAATATTTTAACTAATAATTTCGAGCTTAAGGCTTATTTTCATAAAAAATTATTTATCTCTTATTAATATCGATATTTCAATATCCTCTGGATATCTTCTGCAGGACAACAAACAAAAATTAATTATAATTTATAGAAGAACAACATAATTCTTTTCAAATATTACAAATATCAATATTTTTGTTGTTTTATGTTTTTATACAGAGGATATCGAAATTTCGATATTAATAAAAGATAAATAGTTTTTTATAAAAATAAGCCTTCAGCTCGAAATTAATATTTAAAATATATAAAAATCAAAGGCTAAAAAATTAGAACGATTTTTGTTAAATTAATAATTCTAAATGTTCAAATAATTGATATTTATTTTTGTTGAAAAATATTATCAACTTTCTGAAGAAAATATATAGTGAATTATATAAAAAAAAAAACTGTGGTAGCAGCAATGATGGTAATACCGCTAGAAGATTTTTTTTTCGCGATCTGCTGATATAAGTGGAGTAGATGAAGAACTAATAAAAGTTTCACACAATTCTCCAAACTTTATCGTCTGATTTAATAACAGACCCTGGAAAATTTGGCGAATATGCAATGGAAACAGCAAGATTGTATATAAAGATATACAACTGGTATCATGTGCCATCATCTGTCCACGAAATACTGATACATGGGGAAAGCCTTATAAAACATTTTGCAGTGTTGCCTATTAGTCACCTATCCGAAGACGCACAAGAGTCGCGCAATAAGGACTACAAAAATTATGGTTTACATCACTCTCGCAAATGTTCGCGATCAGCCACTAACGAAGATGTTTTCAACAGACTTCTTTACACCTCTGATCCATATGCAACAAGTATAAGAAAACCATTCGAAAAACTTGCAAAAAATTTTGATTAAACTGATGAAGTAACAATATATATCGAATAGGTAAATTACATCTTATAAAATTTAATTTTATAAAATTACAAATTAATGAAGTTTATTTAAAGTTAAAGTCACTGTTTTGTACCAAATACATGTACAAATCATTTCTATATGCAAAAAAATTAATTTCTTGCCTTTATTCTGAAATAAGTTCGGGCTTAATTTGGCTCATATTTTATAGAATAATAGCAAATACATTTAAGATTATTCGTGCAAAATTTCAGAACTCTATCTCTAAGAACAAAAAAGTTACAGATTTTTTATCTTATATGGACTAAAATTTTCCACTGTGCGTTGGGTATTGTACAAACCAAATTTTCAGGCACTTCATATGATTTGATTATATATTTCTAAGCTTTCAAGAATTAGTATCATTATCAATTCCACTACTTTGTGAGCAAGTGAGTGTGTATGTAAACAACTTAAATGTCCAAAGTAAACGTATGACAAGTACTCAAGTGCATGCATCTATTGAATATGTATGCGTGTGCAAGTAAAGACGTAGTTGTGATTTTATTAGAAAACGATTTTACACAATTGGTGTGTGTGTGTTTGTGTGTATGTGTGTGAGTATCTACCACACCAATGTATGTGAAGGTGTGATGGTCATTATTTGTTAGTAAATATGGGCCGTACAAATATTTTGTTTGATGTGAATTCGATTTGAATCTATTGTTGCCCTTATTGATGTTAACGTTGTTGTTGCCAGTTATTTGTTAAATTGATGGACCTGCATGTGTTATCAGGACTTTGCCACACATTGATGTTTGTTTATTAAGATTATTAGATTTATTCTCAATACAACCAAGTAAATCGTTCTTAAGTCAGAAACAACTAAACATAATTGAAAATAGCTGGAGTTATTATAAGTCAACACGAATTGCGAAAGTCCTTTGGGCGCTAACGCATGATGGCAGTTGGCGGTGTTTTCTATTTGAAAATAACAAAAGTGGGCACTAGTATGCACTGTTGTGTTTGCTTCCGATGGCACAGAATGCCATTGTACGCTTTGCTCATTATATTAAAAATAATATTTCGTATACTGACTCTGTTGTTATTTTAACTTTATAATTATTTGAATGGCAGTTTAATATAAAATCGCCAATTTTTCAAAAAAACTTTCATCTTCTGTAGACCTAATGAAATGCGTGATTCGAGTGAGTACCCCGACTTCACTGCTTTTCTTCCATGTGATGTATTAACTGTCATTTATTCTTTATGAAATCTCTCAATTAATTTTCTTCAGTTTACTCTTCTAACCAAATATTGAAAATGCGTATGATAAATTGCATTATTACAGCAACAAAATCTCAATATAGATTTTGACTTCAAACACACACTGACAATATGACATGCTATCAAGATAAAAATTTAATACATTCTCGTACAGAAATCATATATTAAAATTAGCAAACATGTAAGAATACACATTTTATGTGAAACGATTGCATGGCTTTATCAGGAGGAGTCTGTATTTGTTGTACATATTGAAATTTAAATGTGTACTGCAACATCTTATCATCTTGTTTTTCCGTAAAATTTAATAACGACTTACTTTTGTGTTTGCATTGAAAATCACGTACCAAAAATAAACATCTATTTATCGATATTTGGCATGTTTGTGTAAGTGTTTGTTTCCTTTGTATCTATAGTTTGTGGTTTATGAAAATTGTGTAGCTTTTGGATATTGTTTGTCTAACTATAATTAGATATTTTGAGGTGAAGTAATTTGAAAGGTAGTTTTGATACATGCAAAGTTTGTAAATATAGTGAAATTAGTTTAAAGCCAAGGAGCGGTTACTTTTAAATTACAAAAAATTAAATGAGTACAAAAACACATCGAACCGCTCGATTAATTATATGTAAGAGTTTCAGTATTTTCAACACGTTCTATACACATAAAAAAGTATTATAATCGAGAAGATGTTTTCCTAATTTGGCACTAAATCAGCATTTTAACTTATCAAATTAAAATTTGCTAGTTTAATAAATATTTCATAGCACAAGAGAAAGTGAGAGTATCAGTTTTTAATATTGAGTTTAAGTGGCAGGGCAGAACAGTTGCTTTCAAAGGCCCCTACACTTTTATCATCAGTACTCTATTTTTATTTATTAGCATCCGTTAGAAGACTTAGTTGAATGTGCTAAAAATTTTTATTTGTAAATACTTTATTATACAAAAGAATGCACGAGCTTTTTTCTTTTTAGTTGAAAGTCTAACATTGACGAAAATGGATCGCTTAACTATCACACAACGCATAAAAATTATCAAAAAATACTACGAAAATGGTGATTCTGCAACAGCCACATATCGTGCTTTAAGAGGAGATTATGGTTTCCATAATCGTCCAACTACGCAAGCAATTGGCAAAATTGTGAAGAAATTTGAAGAGACTGGAGCGGTTACAAATATTCTAAGGCCTGTGCATCATCGTTTCGCTAGTTCCGCTGAAAATATCGCTGCTGTAAGTGAAAGTGTTACTGAAGACTCGAATGTGTCGATTCTTCGTCACCTACACCTACACCCATATAAAGTCCAGCCCACACAACAACTGAACCCAGCTGACCATTCACAACGTCATAAATACGTGGAATCGCTGCTTGAACAACAGGCGGTGGACGCCGATTTTCCGAACAAAATTTTCTTCAGCGATGAAGCACATTTCTCACTCGGTGGGACTTTGTCGTATTTGGGGTTCTGAGAATTCTCAAGTAATTGAAGAGAGGCCAACACATCCAGAAGAAGTCACTGTTTGATGCGCTCTTTGGTCCGAAGGTGTGATTGGACCTTACTTCTTCGAAAACGACGATGGAACGACTGTCACTGTCAATTCGGAGCGTTATGGTCTTATGATAACAGACTTTTTTTGCCTGCTATTGAAGAATACGACTTGCAGAATATGTGGTTCCAACAAGACGGTGCCACATGCCACACAACTCGAGCCAATATGGCTTTATTGCAAGAGACATTTCCTGGACGAGTAATTTCTCTTCGTGGCGATATCAACTGGTCACCAAGATCATGCGATTTGACACCACTAAACTTTTTTTCTTGTGGGGCTACGCGAAAGACCGGGTTTATGCAGATAAACCTTTAACTCTTGAGCTCCCGTCCAATATGTGTTAAAAAGTGGTCGCAAATTACCTCAAGAATCAATGCTTGCAACACTTCGCGTGGTGGTCATTTAAATGATGTAGTGTTTCACAAATACATGTCAACGTTCAAACTTTATAATAAAAAAAGAAATATCATGAAAAAAATTGTTTATATGTGTTTTATTTACGTTTACTTTTGAAACCGCAAAATGGATAACCCTATATATAAGGAAATATTGCTGAGAGACGGATTAGTAGATGGAAAATGTGTTTTGCTACAGGTGCCAACGAAGGAAGATGCTGTATTCTGCTCTTTTAGTACAGGACGGTGTTTAACGCTGTCGATAATATTCAGCATGTAAACAACAAATAATACAATTCTGCACTGATGCAGATGGGAAAATTTCGACACCATATGACGGAGTAGGGAGTGATGTGAGGCATCATCAACAGCATGTTTATACTTATTTAATCAATACTTTTAATATTTTGCCCTTTCAAAGTACCCCTTCTACGAAATGCAATAATTTGGTAAGTACCTGAACTCCCTCAGCAAATTTATGTTTATTTCCTGCATCTTGTTAAAACTCAATAACGGGTGTCCTTAATCTTGGGAAGAATGTGGTAGTGGTTGTGGTAGAATGTGGTAGTGAATGTGGTAGCTCTGGCACGATTACAGTGTTGCTTTTGGCCAAAAAATTACGGTATTAAATCTGCCACACAATGTGTCTTCAATATATCAAATGAAAGAAAATTTCACAGCATTATCTAATCGATTTACCGGCATTCTCAGGAGTTATGTACTTTCTCAAGATATTCATCGGTTGTTGATGCTCTGGAGCGTCTAGGATTCAACCACACCTTGCCAATTTCTTTGAAAAATTTTATAACTTCTTCACTTCTAAATATTTTCCTGCAACATCTTCGGCAGGCCAGTGAACACGTAAATACTCTGCCAGCCTATCACTCTGAGGGTGTTGTGGAATCGGTTTGTAATTTCAGACTGAGGGTGGTTTCTCTTCAGCCAGTGAAGATCATTATGACTATTCTCAGTTAATTATGTTGTGACGTAATTTCTAGCTTCATTTGTATTAATATATAAATAAATAAATAACTATATAAGAACGGTTCTGGTTCTGAGGTTAGTCATCGTAAGATGATGTTACCATTAAAGAAGTTCTATTGACGTCAACATTCTAACAACTCAAACTGTGAATTGCTAATCGAACGTGACATAATACCATTCACCTTATTTGTTAACTGTTTTCATAGTTATTACAACAGTAGAAAATATAATTTATAAAATGCCAAATCTTTTTGCTGTCTAACAAATAATTACCATGTAACCATAAATTTTCCATTAACTTTCCAAATATGATGCCATCGATTCTTGAAAATACACGTAACACTAATTCTGTATCACAGAGACTGTTTTGACAATTTTACAAGCATTTTCCAACATGTACAATAACAACTAAAGTTACTAAATGAAAAACGAGTAGAAATCCGCAGTAACAAAAATTACTGCAAACAACGAAACAAAAAAAGAATGTCAACAGAAACCTGTCAACAATATTAAATTAGGACGGGGAGTTGTTAAAAGACAACCACAGAAACTGTGAACGGAAGATAAAAAAGAATATGGAAAATGTCTCCAACAACTACAAATAGAAAAACCAATTTGCTGATTGGCTCCAGCTTTACCAAACTCAATAAACTCGAGTTTTGCTTGCTGCTATAAATATTCAACCTTATTAATTCTGGATGTATGCAAGAGTGTTGGTTTTGTATAAATAAGTGATTGAAGAAGTGAATGAATGTTTGAATAATTGATTCAATAACTAGATAAATTATTTATATTTGTGCGTTTGCAAGTGTTTGTGTGTTGATTGGATAATGATGCCAAATTCATAATAAATTTCATTTAATTTTTCCAATATACAAATTGATTATTTGAAACAATATTTTAGTAAACAGCACATGCCGTTGGTAATCGTTATTTAGAGTTTTTGTTTACAGATTTATTGAATTGTGTGATTTTTCGCCAGTTGGGTTTTATTGTATGATATTGACTGAGATTTCTTTTTTCAATCGTGTTAGTAACGAACAACAATATAAAATGATTGGCCATACGTATTGCGTGGATGTGTATTAGGGCCCTCGGTATTAACTGAAATGTATTATATATGAAATTTTAAAATTAACCAAAAATTCGTTTAACAATTCAAAATAAATATACGAAAACTATGACATTTTCAAATAACATTTGATCTTCCATAATATAGGTAAATATCTATTTACACTTTTTTTTACCCAAAAAGCAACAGGGTGTAAATCAAGTTCGTGTAAGACGTAGTCCTAATTTAGAATGAAATGCTTTTGTGGGATCATTAATTTCTTCTATTTCTCCTAAAACAATTAATCGATCATATGTCTACAAAAGAAGTTGAATCCTAAAAAAAAGTTAAACCTAAGATACACAATTTTTGAATGCAATTCCCGTTTGGCTTGTAGCAGTGCATTTATGTTTCAAATACTTCAGTCAGTTATTTTGTTTTGTACAACGAATCTATCAAATGTCTTGTTAAATATGAAAATCCACATAATAATAATGAAAGGATACATGAAATTGTATGCTGCCGAACACATCCTTCTCAGTCGCATGTCTCCTTCAAAAACCATGCAATTAAAAATTTACCCTGTTTCAGCTTATATATTTGACTAGTTTGCAATTAGTTTAATGAAAGTTTTAACAATAACAAAAAATGTTTGAAAAGAGTAGAATATATTTCCTCAATTTACAGCATTTGGAATTTCAAAAGTGCTATTGCAAATAATCGATACTAAAAATAAATCACACATGGAAATGGATTAATATGAAGTTGTGTAATTTTCCTAATTGCAATTTTCAATTGGCATTCATGATATTATAATGGCTGGCTATAATTGATAAGCGATGGTCATTCGATAGTTTTGTTGTTTCCGATAAAATAAATGTTATTGAAGGCGCACTCATCAATATGAAGGATTTTCTGATGATTGATGCCAATAAATAAGCGTATGGCGAAAGTAAAAGCCATACCAGGGTCCTTCGCTAGTCGAAAGTTTGATGTTCAAAGTTAAATCGACTGTACGGCTGTATTCATATCCCTCGATATTTTTATGTAATATAATTCCCTCTGTATCTTCCAGAGCTGTTCCCTTATGTCGTAGAAATGAGTCAAATATAGTTAAACACTTAACTAGATTTCGGTTCGATTATATTTATTTGGCTTCGTTTTATTTTTCATTCCCATGTGACAATAGCTGTGCGCTGAGGTAGTAAAACACAAGACTACAATGTCTTAGTTTCCGAATTCAACTCCTCACTCAGTTATGAATGTGGTGTCTAACTTTTCTGATTTGCATCAGTGCAGGATTGTGTTGATTATTTTTGGCTTGTCCAATGACGAAGGCATAGCATTGGTCGCTGAATATTACCGACCCCTTTTAACAACACCGCCATGTACTAAAAGATATGTGAAAAATTATGATCGGACAAATACATCCTGTAGCAAAACATAAGAAGTCAAAATAGCTACAACAAAATGTTCTTCCCATCCATCCTCTTAACACTTTCCCCTCCTTTCCCAGTTCCAGTGAAACGCATTTCAAATGTAGAGGTCGTCCTTTGAGTGCTGGTCCTGATCATAGAAAAAAACATATATTTCTTATTAAACTGATACAAAGCATTCGGCCGGCAATAATTATGAAATGATGGGATAGTGAGGAGACGTGAGAAGATTAAAATTTTCTTGGCGAGTTTTTACTACAGCAGCAACAAATTAAGTGGATAATGTTATACGACCATCATTTTCATGACTGCTTGTGGAACTGGAGCTGGGATCTTTGGCTTCATATTATTCAGTCGTACTCGTATAATAAAATACAAAAGTAAAATAAGTAAATAAGAGACATAAACCTTAAATACATGGGAAAAATCTATGTAATCCCAAAGGAGACATGACATTGAACCCTCGTCGAACTGAAGAATTTTACAATGCTAAACGACGGAGTAGGTACAATTGTACCTTCAAACGTTTATTACTACATACATAAATTTTTTCATCCCAAAATTTGGATGAGAAATTGTGCATCTACATGTTTTCGAAGGGGTACATGAACGAACTGTAGTAGTAGAATTAAATCAAGAATCAGAACAATCTGAATTAACTTATGAAAAAAGCTGTAAGACAAGAAAGTCATGCATAAACTGCATAAAACCTATTTGTGATGCAGACTCAATACAGACTAAAAATAATCATTTTTCTGTAAAGTTGCTGAAGATTTAATAAAATTGTTTAAAAAAACTAACTTGTTCTTTGTTTTATTAAGTTTTCTTTATACAAAGTCGTTGATGGTACAATTATACCTGTACAGTCCTTCAAGGGTATAAAATAGTTCGGGCTCTATATCAAGGGAAAGAGTTGAGCTTCTGTTTTTAAATTGCAAATATATAGTAACAATTAAAAGTTTTAAGATGTCAGAAAATTTCAAGTATATGTTGTATATGAAAAAAAGTTATTGCAATTTCAAAATGAAAAAGGAACAATTGTACCTTATCAGTTTGACAAGGGTTAAATCGCCATATAAATAAGATGGAAGTTAATATATATTAAGAGATCGATCATATATTTAAGAGTACTTAAGCTGTTATTTAAACTTGTTTCATTTATATACTAACCTCGAATTCGAAGCACGACTTGAAATATAACCCAAATTGTTTTAAAAGCTGCTCGCCATAAAACTAAAACATCTTACAGGCAAACGGGGTTTCAACCTTTAAGACCAAATTAATATTATTTAAGAAAGAAATATTTAGTTTCTTTGAAAAATTACTTATAAGTTTTCCTCTCTTAGGTCAACAAAACCACACAACATTTATATGTATTTGTACAACACATACATGCACATATAACATATAATCGTATGTCCCACATCTGCAAAACCAACATACACTTATCCAAATGTGTTCACCTATAGCGTATCCAGTATAATCGGATTTGTGACCAATTAAATTTAGATCACAAATTCATAAATTTCCTCGTCAAGCTGACTAATAGAGAACAATGTTTCTAGCAAACATATTAATTCACTCCTATACTCCTATACAAAACCATGTTATTTATTTTCTCCATGAAACCGTGTACACATTTATAAATCACATATTTATAAATCACATAACAGTAAAAATCCCTATGCATCCTATATATCCCCTATCCGATATATAGTTTTTGCTCAGGAAATTTTAATTTCATTATCAATTAATCTTTCAACGTATGCTTTGGACATACGCTTCCAATAGCTGCAGTAGTAGTAGTGGTGACTGTAATAACTCCTACACAACCACACAATACATGCAATGTATGCATGTATACAAGTATGTATGTATGTGTGGGCATGTGTGTAAGTATATTTCGTTTACTCAGTTTAAGTGACCGCTGGTCTTGATGTAGTTATTGCTATTGGCAGCACACAGAATGTGTATAATTTTATGGGGTGTGGATTAAATACCATTTTCATCACTGCCAGCTCTAATTGTGGATAAACGTTTGTATTCGTACGAAATAAGATGTAGATATACTATGAATGAATGTTTGTGTTTGATATTGAATAAATTGTACAGGTTTGTAATTTATCATTCCATAGAATAGATCAAGTTAAAGGCAAAACGTGTTGCCACATTTGAAGTGGGTCTAAAAATTTGGTGTTACTTTTAATTAAAAATTATGCAAATGGAACACATATCGAGGGTATGGAGCCGATTTAACGACCTGCAAAATGTTTCTTGTAGTAACGACTACAACATAATCTGAACAGCCGGCTGCCATAATGCTATTTTCATTTAGCTTGTACAAAATCTGAAATCGAATATATAAATTCGAAATGCACTCCGTATGTAGTAGTAAACCCTTGAGTGCTGGCTCTAAATAGTAGACCTTCGGTTTATGAATATGGGGACTTATTTTAGAAATATTTCTTTTCAAAGGTGCTGCTGGTTGTACGAATTCAGAGATCCCGAGCTCGACTCTGCATTCAGATATAAATATGATGTCGAATATTTTCTGACCTTCAACAGTTCACGATTGTGTTAATTGTTGTAGATTTGTCTTCATGCACTGGACGCTAAACATTAGCGACAGCAATTAACACCCTCATGTACTAAAAGAACAGAACACAGCACCCTGTAGTGAAAATTCACGGCCAAATTTGAAAGTAAAATTAGTTACAACAAATCCTTTGTCTTCTTATAAGCGATCATCTGACCTCTCAACGTTATTCCCACCTTTCTAGTTTCAGTACAGTCCCCTGCATATTTAGATGTCACCTCCTCATTGCTGGTCTTTGTAAGAATTAACGTTAAAGCTAAGAAACAATCTTTTTTTAATTTCAAAAGCTGGGTTCCTTATAAGCTGAATAAATATATTTTCAATTTCCATCCCACTGTGCGACTTTGTAAAATATTTTTACATTAAACAAACGTTGCACCCTGTACTTCGATAATAATTCACGACTCCTGTATATTTTTACATTTTTTAATGGCGCCAAATACATAATCATAATAAAAAAAATAACTATAAATTTTACACTAAAAACCAAGAAGAAGCGCTACAAAATAAGCTGATATTTAGTCAAAATTCTTAGCAACAAAATATGATTTTTCCCAATACTTGAGAATAGCAATCTAAGATATTACACAACTTTTTAAATAACCCTTTTACATTCAGTCTTTTGCTGTGATTTGATTAATCACTCCTACTTATAACAATTTGCCAATTTGCATGTACTTTACAAGAACATAAAACGTACTCGAGCACATATTTAGAACATTCAAATGATGGTCATAACGTCATAGGTCTTAAGATAATAACACAAATTAATACGACTGCTGCAAGCAAACTTTCATAATATAGTGTGCTATTTTAAAATTTGGTCAGTTTTAAGGATTAAAAACCACTGTAAGTTTTCATAAAAATTCTTAAACATATGGCCTGTTCTTCTCTGGAAAAGATGTAACATTTCTTCGCTCATTTTTAAAAAGTGGCAGTTTACAGAAGTTTTCAAACACAAATGATTTTTCGTTAGGTAAGTTGCATTATTTTTTGATAAATTCGTTTCTATTAAAAAGTGTAAGAAATGTTGCATTCATTTTTAGAAAAGAAAACAACATTAATTAAAAATTGTGTTTAGTAATCACAATTTTTATATAAAAAATTAAAAATAATAGACCTTTTGTTTGAATAAACCTAATAAATTAATAAAAACTAAGGTCGAATAAGTTTATAAAATAAACATTAATTAAGAAAATACGTTTTTAAAATAAATAAAATAATAGCTTAACAATGAAATTGGCAAACTGTTGCAATACAGTCGGCTTAAAACCGTATCTGCTATAAGATAAACGGAAATCAAATATATCACGCCCCATAAAAATATGATATTTTTTTAAATTCCAAACTGAAATCTTGTTTGTAACCCTTTTTAAAGATATAAATTAGCAGACATTATTAAAACATTATGTTGCTTACAAGCAAAATATTATTGGTCTTATAAAAAACTTGTTCTTTTAGCCACATTTATCTAACTTATTATTAGGGATAATCCAGGCTATAAATTACTATGGCCAACAATAAGAAACAAATATTTTTTAAATTTCGTTAATTAACGAGGTCGATGATTATGGGTGATTTTAATTTTAATCAAACTTATGCTTTTTATATATAATAAAACAAATAATTTTTACGTACCCTTAAATTGTTTTGCTTAGTTAGAGATACCAAAATTTTAAAAGTGGGGATAAAAAAAAATATGTTCAAACAAGGCTGCTTATCTTTTGAGTTTATGGAAGAGAGGGGAGAGCAGAGTAGTATTTGTCATGGTCCTGATTCCAGGAATTAATTTCTTAATTTTTATTATATGACATTTCTGTTAATTTTCTGCTTCACTGTAAACAAAAATTTTAAATATTCTGAAAGAAACAGGGTTTCTATTGAAAAAATAGCTTTTAATTAAAAACAAGACTGAAGGTGATGGGTGAGTGGCTGAAGAGAGAACACCAGAGTATAATACACGTCTTACCCGGGAACAACGCTAGCAAAGTTACATGAGATAGAATTTCTATTAGATATTTACAATCACACTGCACCACCATAATGTCGGAAGGTATGGAATGGCTAGATACAAGTACAATGAACCTCATAACTAAACTATACACGGACGGATCGAAGATTGGTGACCAATCGGGTGTAGGTCTCTATGACATGGGTCGTAACTTTCGCAAATATTTCCGCCTGCCGGATCATAACACAGTATTTCAAAGTGAGATCATGGCTATTGTGAAAGAGATAGAATGACTAAAGGAAATCGATAACAGACTATCGGTTCGTATATTCACGGATAGTAGGAGAGTCATCGAGGCCCTAAGGAATCACGTGGTTCAATCTCGGTGTGTACTACAATGCAAGGATGAGATTAACTCATACACGCACTGTGGAAACGTGTATGAGAGATAATATGGATTTCAGGACATCAAGGACTACCTGGAAATGCTGAGGCACATAAGCTAGCAAATATGGGAGCACTAATGGGAAACATCACACTAGACAATCTAAAGTCATTTTTTCAGAGAATCAGATTTTTAAGAACAAACTAAAACAATGGGCTGTAGAATTGCATACAAGAGATTGGCAGCACTCTACCGTAGGTAGAGTGACTAGAATTCTATGGGGGGACCCAGATAGTAACAGGACGAAGGAGATTCTAGCAGTGAGGAGGCCAGCACTACGGAGATTGGTTTATTTAATAACAGATTGGTTTATTAAATACAGAGTTAAGGAATCACCTGGCACAAATGGGTTTCGTTGACGATATAACATGCAGGGCCTGTCAGGAAGAGAACGACACACTGGGCCACTACTTGTGCTACTGTACAGCTTTTAACCAAGTCAAAAGACTAACATTTAATCAGGAGATTATACAGGAGATGGAATTTCTTAGCAGTTCTAATTGGAGGGACTTAAGGAGATACATTGAGGAAACTAAGTTCATAGTATGATCAAATTCAAAGGTGTTTTACGGTACTGATGGAGGCTCCCGAGAATGGGAACTCCTTACAATAGTGCGCACAACAGGCCTACGGGGCCTAAGTGTAATCCTGAGCGGACTGGAATACCATAAGCCCCTCTTTTCGACCTAACCTAAGATAGCCTAAATAAAAACAGTATAAAACTATCAAATATATTTTCCTTCTTAAGTCAGTAATAATTTCTTTTTACACAAACCAAATAAACTGAACCATAAAAAATTTAAGATTTTGAATGGAAGAGAAAGCAAAAATTTGCTGAAACAGATTTCTCCGTGTGAATACTCAGGCAGCTTCGAGATGGATTTAAAAAGAGTTTTAGCACCATATGTTGCCTTAAGTGAATCGGAAGTATGTTAATAAATTTGTGGACATACAGGATACCAGCTAAGAAGTCAAAAGGAAATGTTTTGACCCATTAAAAAATAACTAAGGAAAGTAACCGGACAACAACTTCTTCAAATAAAAGATCAGAAATCCATAAATGAAAATACACAAAAATATTTAACTTGTCCTTAATAATATCTCAGGGTACTGCAGTTTTACTTTGACATTTTAAATGCCAACTTGGCTTGAAATTACAATTTTAGCTTATGACCACAAAACTTGTAGCAGATTCACTACAACTTTTGGCTTTATTTTTATTTATTTTACAACACACACACTCACAACCAGATAATATAAGAATAAATATATGATAAAACTGTGTAAGCCAAAATATGTGTGTGCTGGCAAAGTAAATAACAAAGAAAATTAATATATTTGAGTTTTCTGCTTAAAAATTACTTTACAAGTAAAATAAAATGAAGTTTCTAATATAATTACTCGCAGATAAGGACTAGGAATGCAAAATATTAAAATTTGGCTAGTAATTTATAATGTTGGTAAAACAATACTGCGGCTTACCGCGCTCATATGCGTACATGCATACACGCTGCTTCCCAGCAAGCAAATGAATTTTTGTAATATATTCAAAACATTTCCATGAAAATAAATAACATCTTACTGAAAGAGAGAACATTATGTTTGCTGGGCTCAATTACAGAACACACAAACAGAAGCCATTATTCTTGGTTAACATACAAGTTTGTTTGTGTATTTGTCTAGAGCAGAAACATTTTCTGTGTAACTAAAACACAACATGAGCAGGTTTGAAAAATGATAAATTATTCACATTTAAATAAAAATTTTAACATATTTGAAGCGGCAAGATTTCATTACTGACAACAACGGAACCAGCATTTTTTATTCTTTTCTGGTGGAACATTTTAAGGCACGTGCAATTTGTAAAAGCAAAAATGTAACACACTTTTAGGCTGATATGAAATACCCTCATCATTAAGTGGAGCATATGTTTTCAGTTACATAAACATTTTCGCAAGCACGTCTTTGTTAAAACATTCTTTTTTATATGTTAAACATTTTAGCTTTTATCAGAGCAAACAAAGTTCGAAAAACAAACAAAAAAATGTTTGAATTACAAAAGCAACAAGAAGGAGAGTTTTTTTTCCAAACTCTTTAATGTTAACTGTGTGCTGATTCTTTTTTCCCAAAATCTTACTAAAAAATTCAAAGCAACCAACTGAGGGGTTTCAGCTATTTCCTATGCGCATTTCACTGGGGATACTGCAGATCATCAGGGAGCCTTTACCCAACATTTCATTAAAATAACTGAAGATATTTATTTCATACTTCCACTTTACTAAGTGAGAAGCTTTGAAACAAATATCAAAGTCATAACAAGAACTCATTGATCAGTTTTCCTTTTTATTTTGTATTTTTTTTTTTTCGTTTTCTGTTGCCTTTTTGCAAGTGCATTCTCGTTACAATTTTTCCAAATGTGTATGGATCTTGACTTCGTGTCTTTTTAATTCACATGCAATTTTTTTTAACAAGTTATTTGGCTTTTCATTTAAGCAGAAAGGAGCTTCAGCGAAAAGCGTTATTATTTGATTTAAAAAAAATGTATGGTCATCTTGTGCCAGTGCGCAGAAGTATGACACAGAAGACGATCGTTTGGATTCAATTCCTACATGAGCTGAAGTTTATAACTAAGAAAACAAAGACTGGGATTTGAAATTCTCTAGATATTCGAAGGATAAAGGCTAACAAATGAATTAAAACAGCCTGAGAATAAATGCTTTCATGTCTTCTGAAATACTTGCTCTAAGGCAGCAACAATTTCTTCGGTACACTTAAATCTTTGTGTTGTGGATGGTTTGGAATCGAAAAGAATAAAAATAGTGCGAATTGTTTGTGGTTTAGACCAACTATTATGACGCAAAAATAAAGGTGCTGTTGGCTGAAGCAGTGGACACAAGGCTACCATGCTTTAGATCCTGGATTCGATTTCAGTCGTTAAATACTCGTACAACAGAATTTTTCTGATCTGCGTTAGTGCAGGATTTTATATTGATTTTTTCTTTTTTCAAAATAAGTTTCCAGTGAAACAATTTGACTTGAAAGAGATAACCACTAAAATATGTCAAGAAAGTTTGTTAATGTAACTATTTTTGTAACGAGAACTGTATTAAATCGATGGTAACAAGTAATTTTCTTGTCATTTGCTTGAATTCTTTATTTCCAATTTGCTGAATTTTTTGTTCCATATTTCTTAAGTCGAGCTAATTTCATTTGAATTTTCTTAAGTCCTAAAGAAGGTTTTTTTAGTTTTAGAACAAGCCACAGCTTTATATTTCAATTCAAAATATTTTTGTATCGAGGTATTTCCAGCTAGAAAAGAATCACCTGATTGATAAGCACAATACACCAGCAAGAAAAGATTTTCCAAAAACGTCAAAAAGATCCTTAACTTATGATTCGGAAGTAGTACAAATTTGGCTATTTTTCCAATGCGTTTTACAATCGATAGTCATTCAAAGATGCTCTCGTTGGTTGCACCATTTTCGTGGATTTCACCATTTTCATATTCCTGACGTGATATAATCATAATTTTTTAATGTAATTTCTTATAACTCTATGAATTGGTTAGGAAAAGTCATTTACTGTGAGTTCTCCTCTTGGAGGTGGGTGAAATAGACACTTCCATGTACAAATTTTTATCCCTTAAATCTAACGTAGACTTTTCGCAAATAGCGTCCATGCGTACAAACAATTATTATTAAAGTTTATTAATTTATTTTACAGAAAGTCTTGTAATTCAATTATATTTTTGATAATTGATCACTTTGAATCTTTTAGTAAGAAAAAAGAATCAGCACATAATTCAAATTAAGGAATTTAAAAAGCGATAATTCCCAAAAATATATACTATGTTTTTATAAATAAATATAGTGTCCGCAATCTAACGTGTTTTTTTCAACTAGTGCTTATTTCATGAGTGGTAACACTTAGTTCATGTCTGATTTGACAGATAATTAGTTTTATCCTTCTGCGGAACGAATATGGTTTTGTATACGCTTGAACAACGCTTGGAAATATTGCCTGCGATCGACTTACAGAATATGACGATTTTTCCAAAAAAATCATTACATTATTAAATTTTCAGATGAAGCTCATTTTGATCTTGGCGGGTATGTAAACAAGCGAAATTGTCGCATTTGGGGCACAGCAAAACCGCACGCATACATTGAAAAGCCGACGCACCCAAAACGAATCACTGTTTGGTGCGGATTTCGGTCCAGAGGCATAATTGCGCCATTTTTTTTCGAAAATGAGCAAGGAGTGGCCGTTACAGTCAATGGCGATCGTTATCGGGCCATGTTGAACGAATTTTTGTTCACAAAAATTGAAGAGGAGGATATTGGCAACATTTGGTTTCAACAGCACGGCGCTACGTGCCACACAGCCGCAGCTGCACTCGATGTTTTGTGCCCCGTTTTTGAAGATCGCATTATCAGCCGCACAACTGATGTCATTTGGCCACCTCGTACCTGCGATTTGACACCATTGGACTATTATTTGTAGGGTTCCGTCAAAGATAAGTGTTACGCCGACAAGCCAGAGACAATTGACGCTGTAAAGGACAATATTCGTGAAGCCATTGGTGAAATACAGCTGCACACAATCGATAATGTGCTTAAAAATTGGAGCGATCGTGTAGGCTACTGCATGGCCAGCCGAGGCAACCATTTGAATGAATTTATTTTCCATTATTAACCGGAAGGATAGTACTTTCAAATAAAAACAGAAATTTGGGAAAATATTCAGTAGTTTTTTTTATAGCCTTTTCAAAAAAAAAGAAAATAATTTGGCGGACCTTGTACTTGCAAAACAAAAACTACAAATAACTTCAGAACTTTGTGTAAGTCAATAAACGCTTCTCGATAAGTGGAATTAAAGAAAAAGTATTTCCCATTAAATGACTACTATTTAGTTTTTTTTAATAATATTTCGTTCACGTTAACAACCACTATGAAAGGAGAGGATGATGTTGAGGGACTGATGAAGAAAGATGAGAATATAAGAAATTTGGAGCAACTATTTTATTCCCAGTTAACGTGTTTCTAGTTTCTTAAGATTTTTCCTTATTTTCAAATATAATTTTGAGGTTATTATATGTTATTAAATACCGAATAAGATTTTAAATATCGATATAGTTTTACACTCTAAAATATTTATAGTTAAAGAAAATTCATATAATTGGATAAATATTTCAAATAATATCAAAATACGAAGTCAGCTGCCTCGCTACAATCAAATACTTCTGTTAAAAACTTAAAATCAAATATATGGAACGAAAATTAATAAAATAGTTTACAAATAATGTAATAAAACGATACTTAATTTGTGTTGGTTTCACTATAGTATCGATACAATTCTCGTATTCTCATAACACATTTAGAATGGGCACATAATAAGCGGTAACAATCAAGAGTGGAGAGTGGAAAATATTAAACTGTTTAGAAAAACTTCGGCCATTATTAAAGCGTTCTTCCTGTTGGGCTGGGAACTTGGGTATATGAAAACAAAGTTTTTACACCATGAGCGTATTTGAAAATATTCAAAACAATTAATATATTTGTTGGACTTTAAACAACAATTTATTTATATTTATAAACTGCCATTTGAAATTTTCATTTGACCTTATAATTTCTTTCCATTAATGTAACAGTATGGCAGTTTTGTAAAACAAATTTGATACGCAAATGTACGCTAAAGTAATAAATTTGATTTTTACAACAATATCAGAATACAAAAAAAGAAAAATCATTCATGCGTCATATCAACAAAAGGAAATATATATTTGAAAAATATATGGATGAAAAAAAAAGAAATGCTGCAACAAAGATAAATTTTTCATTTCCTTTACTTCTTCCATAGTCCTGTATTTTTTACTTTAGGGACTGCTTTCATTTCCTCCATGGTTTCGTGCTTCTCTTCACCTAGAAATTCAAAAATCTGTTTTTTTTATATCAGTTGCAAAAAGGATCCCACAGACAATATATAAATTTGTTTTAGTTTCAATAGTGATAGTGTCAGCTGCAAACTTTAATAGAAACGTAAAAATATGAGACTGAACAAAAGAAAAAAAAAAGAAGTGGTTCAAAGGAAGAACATCACAACATGGAAAAGCAAAACTTGTATTCATTATAATTTAAATGTTAAAATGTTTTTATGGCCAAAGTTATTTGTTGCAATCTCTTTTCGGGGTTAAGATGTGGACAGAAAAGGGCCAAATGCTGAAAGACCTTTTTTAAACAACCAAGTAAAAAAGAGGCAGCAGCAAACAGGATGTACAAAACAGATGTGCCTTTTCCGCAGTTTTTTATTTTTAAAGCCATTAGAAAAATGGTGAATATGCAGGTTTTTGTACACATTTTAGACTGCCATGCAAAATAGTTGTGAGTTTTCTTGAAAGCAAATTTTCTTAACTACTTGTAATATTCTATATAAATTTAATGAGAGTTGTTGTTTGAAACTATTTTGCTATAAATGGCGCTTATAAAATGCTTAAAAAGGCCAATTATTATTTTAAAATAATTTGTAATTTATTTAAGATTTTTCTGTCAATCTATCTTGTTTATCTTGTTTATTTATATGCATCCTGTCGTTAGTTGTTACACCAACTCGTTAGAAGACCAAACTAACAACAACTTTTATTTTAATATTGTTAGAAAACACACAAACATGTTCCATGTTTTTTAAGTCGAGCTAATTTAGTTTGAATTTTCTTAAGTCCTTAAGAAGATTTTTTTTAGTTTTAGAACAAGTCACAGCTTTATATTTCAATTCAAAATATTTTTGTATCGAGGTATTCCAAGCTAGAAAAAAATCACGTGATAGTTAAGCACAACATACCAGCAAGAAAAGATTTTCCAAGATGATCCAGAAGTAGTACAAACTTGGTTATTTTTCCAATTTGTAATTTATTTAAGATTTTTCTGCCAATCTATCTTGTTTATTTATATGCATCCTTTCGTTAGAAGACCAAACTAACAACACCTTTTATTTTAATATTGTTAGAAAACACACACACAAACCTTGTTCGACATGAATTTAAAATGCAAAGCAAAATGGCACTGTTTTCGTAAGCCGCTACATAATACCCTTGTGTATCCTTTTTTGTCTCTATTTATAGGCGTCTTATTTTAGTTGTTGTTTATCAAAATTCCATGAGAAAAGGACATGCGAGAGCTGCATCAACACGAAAATGATTTAATAGACCAAACTGAACATGTTTAAGAATAGTATGTTGCACGAAAGCAACCGAGCTGACAAAAACAGTGTTGCCAATAACATAGTTACACGAAAATTACTCTCTATCTGTGGGGGTCTTCCCTTTTAGATGATGATCAAATTCAATCAATTGTAAAGACTAATTTTATGCAAAAACTATTTTTTCTTCTTACAAATTGCAAAGTTCAGTTGATACATAAGGTTTTGAGCTTAGAAAGCGTGCAAAATTTTAAGCAAAGGGCATAAGTAACGTCATTTAAAAAACCCCAACTGTGGTCGTTCTTCTGTATTAACTTACAAAAAAAAAGATGTGCAAAGAAATTAAATCGTTATGTAATCGCTTACATTAAACTAATTTAAAATTCCTATTAAATACAAACAACTTCAAAGTCAGTATATTTATAAAAATAAACATGGACATTCATAAAATTATGGAAGTTGTGAGACACAAAACCTACATGCGAATTTTCATGGTTCCAGTTTTATGCCAAATGATTATGTCTTACACAAGGAAAAACAAAATAATTCGCATACAAAATAAAAGCTTAACAAAACCCATTCAAATTCAAATATCGTTTTCATTTTCGAATATTTTCTGGTGGTCACACAAACGCCAACAACACTCTAACCAAATAAACCCATACACGTGCAAACAAATATTTAATCATCAAGGTTGCTTGTGGTTGATTCCAGTTTATTGGACTACTTGGACAACAGTAACAAAAATTTGTGGCAACAAAAAAATGTACATGCATTATTTATTTGAAAAAATATAAATTCTCTTTTTGAAAAGAAAAGTGGTGTCACATTTTTGTTGTGCAGCATCAAGTGAAAAGCCTTCTGTAATACCCCCAACTTTATGTAAATTGATTTTCATATGAAATACACTTTTCGCTGAATGCTTGTGTCAGCTTTTCGCTGAAATTTAATTTATACACAAGTTTTACATAAATAAAATGGACTAATATTTTTTAAGCTCTTTTTATTTTTATTAAATTTAATAAAAATAAAGAGACCTTAAGCTTAAAATATATTAGTCCATATTATTAATAAAAAGAGGTCAAGAAACTAGAAGAATTAAAAAGTTTTATATAAATTTTTAATTTATAATCTGTGGGTCTGCTGTACTAAAACGTGATTTCTTTTGTTTACTAGACACTGCGAGGATGTATAAAATAACAACTAATTTTCGAATGTTACGGTAATTAAACTGATAATTCCACTTGATTGCCTGAAGACATATTGTTAAAGTATCTTTTGCAAAATACTTATTCAAAAAATGATTTTTATTCAAATCCTGGGAAAAGCTTTATCTCTCAATAGTTTTCAAGGCATGTTAATTCAACATCCAACAGGGTAAGTAAGAATATCAGTCATAATTCAGGCATTATATTTATATCGAGAAAACTTTGAAACGTTTCAAGGTTAACATTATCAATATAACAGAGATATGTGCGTTTAACTTAAACCTTTTTATATGCAGCGTGTTTATTTATCATTAACATTCTGACCATCATCGTTTTTGAACGCATGTGGGCCAATGACTCCGCCAGCTCATAAAGTGCACCAAACAGTAATTTTCTATGGATGTAATGGAGTTCCAATAAAAGCTTCTGGATTCTCATCACTCCACATGCGACAATTCTGTTTATTTACGTATCCATTCAACCAAAAATGGGCTTCATCGGAAAATAAAATTAAGAATGGGCGAAGTGCACGATAAGTTTGACGAACAGAACCGTTATTTTGATTAAAAATTTCTACAATTTGCACGAGTTTCTCTGATGTAAGTCAATCTGTAATGAAATGTCAAAGCAAATTAAACAAAAAGCCACTATCAACTGTTAAAGGGATGGTCAAATAAAGCAGTGATGTAAACTCAAAGTTGTATCACTGTATAAAAAACATCCTATGCTTAACGCATAAATATCAAAGCATTTGCGTACAAGCAATTTATTTAAAACTCCGCGAAGTGTGCTCACGTATTTGCATAATGCGTATGAGAGAGAGTTTTGACTAAATATTAATCATTCGCGCTGGAGTACGTACACTGATAAACAATCTTCCAACTAAAATTTTATCACATTCCTGCTTATAATCGAATGATTATATTTGAATAGTTGGCATAGAAAACACCTAAACTTATATATACATATTTTCGTATATATAACAGAATATAAGATTATTAATGCATAAAAGTAATTTTGTGATGTCCAACGAAGCTGACTATTTTTTTTAAGTACATATTTTGGCTAAATTCTTCACAATTTTTCTTACAGTGTTCCTATAAATATTTGAATTTTAGGATTTTTTCATTGTCTCTGCTCCATTTCTGATTAAAACAAATATAAATTCAAACATTTTTATTGAAAAATGAATTTTTTATAATCATTTTTCCAGCCCATTTTTTGTTACTTAAAAGCTATTAAAAAAATTGTGAAAATAGTTCGACTTTAAGGCCGTATAACTTTTTATATGTGTAACGCACATGAAAAACCAAACCACCTCTGGAATCGTGGGAGTGTCAGCTCCCTTTCAATGATAAGTTCGAAAGTTTTTTTTTATTTTTTTTCACTAGACAGCTTACTGTGCGTCAGTTAAGTGTCCGACATGAGAACCTGATAATTAGAAACGATGTCAAATATCTTGGTGTTTGTCTTGATAAGAAACTTCTATATTCGAAGCACGTTCACCTGCGAACGTAAAAAGTCCATGAAAACAATCAGAGCGTTGTGGCCACTTCTAAATAATCGGTCAACCCTTAACTTTAAGAATAAAAATTTACTGTTTCAGAGTGTGATTAGACCAACCTCGACTTATGCGAGCCCTATTTGGTACAATGCAGCAAAAACACATTTGAAGAAACTACAAATCATTTGAAACAAATATCTTAAGATCATATATAATAAAAGCTGGAGACACTCAACCAAACTTCTCCACAATGAAACTGAATACGACCCAATTTGAAAACTCATCAGGAGATATCTTGAAAAAAATTTAAATTCCCCTTATCAACTGAATAAATCATTAAGCAGAAAATATACTGTATACATGTATTATCCTTAGATAGCTTCCTAGTATACTGGGTATATTTTCCAACGCTTTACATTAAAATCTTTTTCAATATAAAGGTTTTCCCTGTTTTCCTTTGACTAAATTTATAATTAAACAAGTAATATCAAACTTTTTATTATAGAAACTATTCGTTGCTTTATTTTTATCTATAGATAAAATCTCGAAAATTTCAAGTTCATAGGCTAAAATATATAAAATAAATATGTATTATAAATTGAAATTGAAATTTTTGCCACAAAATATCTTCATATTCCCGTTCGTGTAGATTCAGACTAATAAGAATTATTGAAAATTTTGGCTGTGGGGATTTCATTAATTTCTCTAATCACTATCGATGGTGATATATGTCGTAGCCTACAAATTGATGTTAAGTAACGTTTTTCATTCCGGAAAACATTTAAAATTTGTTTGCTTTAAATCAGTTTTTTTTTCTTTTTGTTCCGAAATTCGGACAATTATTTAACTATAATAAACCATAGTTGATAAGATAATGTATAATTTTTACAACGTCCCGAATTCGGGCGCTCTAGTAATCTATATATATATATATATATATATATAAATAAGTTGCATTGTTTTAGTAATTGATGTTCTCCGGAATGCTTGAACCGATTTTGTTTCTGCAAAGTTTATATGAAAAGTGACGTCAATACCAAGGTTTTTATGTATATACGGTTAGTATGTGTGTTGGTTCATGAGTTATAGCCACTTAGTGAACACTGCAATCATTTCGAAATATTTGAGTTATTATTTTGAAAAACTGAAATACAATTCGTTTTTAAATTCATTACTATTCAATTTTAGTCAAACCATTCATTCAATTTATATACTTGGCTATTCTAAATCACAGCTTCGGCGATCTATGAAATAAATTACATATAAATACATCACTAAAAACTTAAATATTTAAAAACATTATGCACAGCCCACGTCATATGCATGAGTACGCGAATAAGAAATCTGTTGAAGCTTTGGAAAGATCAATGAAAGATCTCCGAGATAACTCAGAGTTGTTCGGTGGTGCGTTGATTTTATTGTCAGGCGATTTTAGGCAAACATTGCCCGTCAGTTCTAGATCGACATCTGCCGATGAAATTAACGCTTGCTTAAAGTCTTTATATTTATGGAATGATCCATCTGCTGATAAGTTCTCTAAGTAATTGATGAAAATTGGGAATGGTGCAATGCCTGTTGATGACACTGGATTGATAACATTGCCAACTGATTTTTGCCGTTTCGTGCAGTCAAAAAAGGAATTGATTGAATGTGTTTCACTAACGTAACACAACAATATGCATGCCATGCATGGTTGAGTGCCAGAGCGATTTTAGCGGCAAAGAACACAGATGTTACTGAATTAAACATGTCTATACAATAAATGATTCCTGGCGAAGTGGTATTGTGCAATTCTGTCTATACTGTTACTAATGAGGAAGATGTTGTGAATTATCCAACAGAATTTTTGAATTCGTTGGACTTACCAGGATTGCCGCCGCATAACCTCCAATTGAAAGTTGAAGCCCTCTTATTATGCTTCGCAATATCAATCAACCCCGTTTGTGTATTGGTACAAGACTTGCTATTAAAAAGTTGATGGCTTATATAATTGAAGCTACTATTTTAACTGGAAAATTCAAAGGCGAAGATGTATTCATTCCACGCATCCCATTAATTCCTTCTGATATACCACTTGAATTTAAACGACTTCAGTTTCCTGTTCGCCTTGCGTTTGCAATTAGCACTAATAAGGCGCAAGGCCAATCCTTAGACATTTTTGGAGTGAATTTAGACTATCCAGTTTTCTCACATGGACAGTTGTATGTAACCTGTTCGCCCGTTGGCAAACCATCGGTTTTGTATATTTACACCGAAAATGCAAACACAAGAAATGTTATTTACCACAGAGCATTACAATAAAAGCAGTATATCACTGATTTAAATGAATTCGAATCAATTCTTTTATGTTCTTTTCTGCACTACGAAGAGTGCAGGGCGTTCGCTAGTTTGTATATAAATATAAGTTTGTTTTTTGCAAGGATATAATTTTAAAATGAGTTTCAAATAAATGAAAATTTATTTTTGTTGCAATGAAAACTAAATGTAAGAACATTGCTTTCCATTTCAGTTAATAGTCGAGGGTTAAAAAACAGAAAAGGAAGGTAAAATAGTATTAACTAATTATTTTGTATCCGCCAATATATTTTGTTTTTACATGTTTTTTTAAACAGCTGTAAATCTTCATGCGATACTTGTGTATCATACTTTATATTTATCTGATCTGGAGTGCGAACAATTGCTTTTGTAATAGCCCTTCTGTAGTTATGGTAAAAAATGGGACGCTATTTTTGAATAACTCTAAGCTTATCGAGGTAAAGAAATGCTTCAGGTGGTATCAACCCTTTCGGAAGAATTTCACTTATATATACTGCATTTGTAAAATAAGGAGCCATTATTAGGTTGTTCTCTTTGCAGTTTGCACTTCTTAAGATATTATTTCTAATTAAATTTATTATAAAGTTATTTATTCTTACCATATTTGCTTTGTTATAATTTAAACAAATTTAGTATAATTACTTTTTGAAGTTTTATATAGTCCCGTACCTGCTCTCAGGCATTTTCTTCCAAATATTCTAATTTTTTCCATGTTAGAAGGCGATATGTTGAACCATATTGGACAACCATAAGTTATTATAGGTGTGGTTAGAGACTGATACATTATTATTTTTATTCTTGTGCTAATAAATTTACTATAAAACAGTGCACGGTATGAAAAAAAAGCTTTTCTGGCTTTTGCAAGGCTTTCATTTACATGCTGGTTACAGCAGAGAAATTTTTATAAAAAGACGCCTAGATATTTGACTACTTTCTTATTTGGAATAGCAGTATTATTATTAGTAGATAGTATTTGAAAATCTTTACAGTTTTTCCTAATATCGTAATTACATTTGTTAACTGGTTGTCTGAAAAATATTGTTTCACATTTTGTAGAATTTATTTTCATATCAATTTAAAGAAGTTTTGAAATAGAAATTTTGCAAGGAATGCTGGAGTAATTTTTTATACTTTTTTTTATATATAAATGAAAGAATATTTTCTTTCTTTATTAGAAAATATAAGAAAATATAAAATAAAATGCTGCATTTCTTTCTAGAAACGCTGGATACATAACGGGAACGAAATCTCTGGCACGAATAATCTTCATCAAAAACCACAGATTTTGCTCTTCAATTTTTATGTTTATCAGACTGATTCAATATTTTTCAAAGCCTTCTTACATATTTAAGTGGAAGCTTGAAATACTATCTTTGGTAATATTAAGAAATTTTGGGTAAATATGTCATGATAATCTGCATAAACACTGATTAAAAATTCCCCAATTGATCACTTTTAAATTGTACATAAGTTTTCAGATAAGAAACTCAGCACGAACAGTATTAAATTCGTGTATATGAAAAATCACACAATCCCGGTATCGGCACAATTAACCATTAATAAAAACGGACACACTATCACACAAACTATGGATAGTTAATTTATTACAATAGTTATTCTTATAACAGTCACTATCGTGTTTAAGATTACGAATTATTAGAAGGAAGTTTCGTTATTGAATTCATGGTGCGATCGCTCCCAGTAGTGTTCCTACAATTAGCTTACTTTTCTGCCCTGTTACACTTATACAATCAATTTATGTTATAAGATAATTTACAAGATCACTCTCACACATACAGAAATATTCATAAATATATAAGCAATTTACTTCCAGTTCATGGAGGTCGCAAGTTATCTTTCCATCAATTGAACAACATTTAAAACCAAAAGAAAATATCAACATTATTTTTATTTTTAAAGTTATTGATTCGATCAAACGTGGCAGTTAATTTTTATTTTTGATTTTCCTGGCAACATCTGCTACAATAATATTAACCAAAAAGTAAACAAAATAAATTATATTTCAATCTTTAAAGCAATAATCAACTTCTAAAATAACGTTTCAAAAATATTCCCATCAACACTGACTGATAAGCAAATTGATATCCATGCTAAAGGCCGTGGAAGTATTTTTAATATCAACATTTCATCTAGACCTGGGAAAAAAGTGCACAGAAAACTACAGGCAAAAAAGTACATCACAAAAGTATTTTTTTTATAACAAATAACAAAAAACTAAAATAACTTGCATGAAAAATAAAAGGAATATAAAATGCTCGTAAACGTCTGTGTACTTTAATAACACATGAAACGTGTTTGGTTATTTTTAAGCCCTAAAAAAATATTTGCGTTTTGAAATATTCCAGAAACAAATGCTGCTCATACAATGTTGGGATATAAAATTGTAAAAAAATATTATAAAAAAATAAATGAAAATATTATAGAAAGCGTTTCACACAATAGGTGGCATATAAAGAAACAAAAAGTGTAATGCAGCCACAATTTTAATCCAATATTCTAACAAAAATAGAAAAAGAATAGCCGATAGACAAAGGAAACTACTCTGCTCATCAACACCACCCAAAGGATATTCACTGAAAATGTTTAAGAGTTCGCTCGAGTATGAAACACTGCTTCACAGCAAACAGTGGATCTTGTGATACTCTCTGGCTAATGTTTTTATGGTTTGTTAGGCTGATTTCACGACTTGCCAGATACACATTAAAATAATATTTAAAATGTTTAATATATTAACAACAACTCTGAAGTGAGAAGGTCCTGGCCACATCACGTGAATGGTTTACAAGAACTAGCAAACGGTTCTGGAACTTCTTTTAGCTAAAATTTGAATCTCGACTCTAAATTTATATTCGAAATTGGTAAAAATAACCACGTTTATAATCAAGAAATGAAACCATCACATGTGTAATATATAAGTTTGTGTGTGTGTGTGCTGGGTACATAAAAACAAAATTTCGTTAATAAAAACCGAGATAACAAATAAAACGCAAATTCGTTTAGTTTTTATTTTCCCATTTAAATGAATAAATTTGTTCACTCTTTAAAAGGAAAAAAAAAGGTTTTCATAAAATGCAGCAAATGGAAAACAACAACGTTGGCATTTAATTTAGTCTAATCTGCTTGTATGGCTGCTGACTCTTCATCTACCTCGGCTGACTTTACACAAACATTTCAAAAATTGATGACTTTTCCATAAAACACGCAAGAGAAAAAATTATTTTTATATCTACGAAATAGAATAAAAAATGATCAAATAAAAAGAGTTTGAATAGAATTTGAGGCAACAAAACCTCACCTATTATTTTAGCCCTCATACAACCGGCTGATGTGTGTGTATGTATTATTTGTTTGTCTGTATATGTTGGGCTATAAAACAAATGATGATGTATAGACATTTTTAAGGCAATAGCTTTTTTTCACGAAACAAATGTGTGCGTACAATTATGGCGTTGAAACGAATGCCTACGGTCTAAAAGTTAAATATAAAAGCCTATTTGAAAAAAAGTTTAGGAAAAAAACCAACTCTAGCCTTCATGTTACTAAACCATATTGTTACAGCTAAAAAATACCAAATAGAAGCGAAGGTTTTTTCCACACTTTTTAATGTATTTAATTTTCTTTTTATCCTTTTACTGCACGCTGAGGCTCTTTGGCTGACAATTGTTTCCAGGTAAACGCGTATTGTTTGCTCAAGTTGAAATTCATCAGCCAGCTTTAAGCACTAGAGACGCGAAAGCAATTCGGCTTTTATAAATAAATTAAATATTGTGTAGATACGCATATAAGCTCATATTTACACACATACATGCATATAAAATATATTAGATTAATAATGAGGCGCAGGCGAGAGCATCCACAGTAATGAGGTGATAGCAAGGCCCACAGTAAAGAGACCCAGAAGCCTGAGGTTGTTGTTAAAACAAACAGAGAATGCTTAAGTTTACGTAAGTACCTGTTTTCGGACCTTACCTGATGGTGCCCAGCACTCGAGTGAAACTAGGTGTTCACCACCACCCCTGTCACCCTCAGGGGTCACGCCAATGCAGCCCCCTAGGACTTACACAGGTTGCAACTTTACTCATATAGTTTCGCCATAAAACCATATTCATACACTTTGCTAAGGTGTTCGGGCCTATCCTAAACCCTAGTTACTTCCGAGGAAATCATGTTGTCAGCACCAAGAGGAACCAAAGTTCAAAGTCGTAAGACTTATCCCTCCTGACACTGCCAGCACCAACAACGCACCACCCCTTCCATAACGTCTGCTGATTTGCAGCAGCCCATAGAGATCGCTATCAGCTGGGTCGAAGTCCCAGCATAGTATGAAAATGCCAGAACATCAACGCTTATCTGACATCTCTCTACGTGGACTCATTAAAGAGACCTCAACCAACATCTGGCCACAGAATCAATAAGACATAGGGGAAGAACGAGGTCCGCCACACGCCATCAATTAGATGAACATACGTTAAACAGAGCTTCTCCAGTGAAGCAGATGTTTCACACACGCCCAGCCAAAAGTTTACGTGTATGGCAACATCGTCGCTTCACCCCCGACCAAACATCATCTGTGGGGCTCAACCAGATCCCGTGGCACCAGTGTAAGGAAACTGGTTACGCCTCGCAGGTCAAACTAATATAGGTTTGTAACCTACTAACGATTTTTGATCCTTTGTAATGGCGGGACCCAGGTATCCTTCCACCTGCATTTCTTATCTTTTCCCCAGAAAGCACTGCAACAAGGCGTTACGACTGACCAAGTTGCCTATTGTGCCCCCCGGGGGTGCATACACACAAGTGAATACATGAATGGTTTCAAACGCAAAGCACTCAGAGCTGCTAAATCTAAATCACACCTTGTTGACAATAATTTTTCTGAGTGTAGCCAACAAAACACTGATCGTTTATTCTCTTTCGAGAGTTTTACATCTCAGTTGTTATATCAGTGGATGATAGTGCCATTTGCTGTCGTTTCTGTTCAGTGACCAGTGCAATGGCTTCACCCAATGAGAGCAGGATATCCTCCCCTTCTGCTAATACAAGCCAATCCATCGCCACTTTCTTTCAAAAATTGCGGAATATATTTGGTTTTAACGTGTATCTTCCGAGAGGTGTATGTTCGATATCCTGTTGAGATTCGTTTCCAACTGGCAGCGTTCACTAACATGGATCTTACAGAGCTTGATGGGGCATATGGAAAAAACAGCTTCACGGTGTAGCTAAACATTCGAACATATTTATATAAAAAGAGATAATCAAGGCACTGCTGCCTTATCAGGATTCAAGTGTCAACGAAAGGACGTCAATAATATTAAAAAAGTCATATACTCGAACATATTTTGAATTCAGCGCTGGAGTTGTAAAAACAAACTGGTTTATAAATTTTTAATGCCAAATATGAACAGCAGCAAGAAAATCATTTAAATAAAAAAAAATATCTCTGCTTTTTTTATAAACATCTAAATAAATTTTGCTTAAACGAGTGTAACGAAATAAAAGCGAATAACTCTCGCAGCGGCTATAAAAATAAAATGCCATGCCGATGTTGATTAAAATAAAACTGGTAGTTGAAAATATGTAAAACATTCGTCAGTGAATGAAAGAAATTAGCAAAACCTTTAAGTTTTTAATTCGTTATTTTGAATTAAAGTTTTATGGATTCATGAACAGCATAATTCTTGTGAACATTTTTTTATGGAAATGATTAGACACCGGCATTGGTTACTAGAATATTATCTCAAGAAACAGGTCGAAATTGATCTCAATTGTTCTTCGAATACAAACTGTAACGTCTCACCCACTAGAAAGCAAGGATCTATTTTTATTTTAAGGTATTAAATAATAAATTTGACAGGATGTGTATATCGATGGTTTTCACGCACATATTTTAGATCATATTATTATTATAGATCCGCATATACGTTTTCTTTTGTGGAAATCGAATAATATGTTTCATTATTATTATTATTATTATTATTATTATTATAATTATTATTATTATTATTATTATTATTATTATTATTATTATTATTATTATTATTATTATTATTATTATTATTATTATTGTATCGCCTTCAGCGGCGATGACCAAGTCACCGAATTCACAATAGAGGAACTTCAAATCGCAGCGTCAAGCCTTAAAAATAATAAGGCTCCCGGCCCTGATGGAGTACCAGCGGAAGTAATGAAGGAAATCGCGAGCAAACGTCCTGAAATACTCCTCAGAATGTATAATAGCTGCCTGAGAGAGGGTACGTTTCCTAGAGTGTGGAAAAGGCAACGGCTGGTACTGATAGACAAGGGCAAAGGGGATACAACGTCGCCATCTTCGTATAGGCCCCTGCGCATGCTCGACACGGCAGGAAAGCTTTACGAGAAGCTGATAAAGCCACGCTTGCAAAGGAGCCTCCAATTAAATGGAGGACTTTCGGATCGACAGCATGGCTTTCGCTCCGGAAGATCGACTATAGGAGCCCTACGAGAAGTAACTGACACCGTTTATACTACACAGCGAAGGAACCACTACAGTAGGCCAGTAGTTCTGTTGGCGACACTGGACGTTAAGAACGCCTTTAACAGTCTGAGATGGTGCGATATCATGCATGCCTTGGGCCAGAAATTCGCCATACCACAGTACCTTAGAAGAGTAATAAATGATTACCTTAAGGAAAGAGTGCTTATCTACAACACAAGCAATGGGATACGAAGAGTCAACGTGACGTCGGGAGCGGCACAAGGCTCCATATTGGGCCCGGACTTATGGAACATTACGTACGACGAGATACTGCGCATTGAAATGCCACCAGATGCATTTCTAGTTGGCTATGCGGACGACATAGCGGCAGTCATTACGGCAAGAGATGTGAGTGAAGCAGAACGCAGACTCAGACAAGTCATGATCAGAGCCAGAACATGGTTAAACGAGCACGGACTACAGCTGGCGATGCAGAAGACGGAGCTTCTGCTGCTCACTACACGCCAAATACCAACAGAGGTGAACATGAGGATAGAGGATGAGGTTATACGCACAAAAGCATACATCGAGTATCTGGGCGTTCGGCTGGATTCAAAGCTCACATACGCGGAGCAGCTGAAACAAGCAACGACAAAGGCAGCGAAAGTAACGGCACAGCTTAGCAGACTAATGGCGAACACTGGAGGACAAATTTCCAGCAAACGCAGGCTTCTTATGGAGGTAAACAACAGCATACTTCTCTACGGATGTGAAGTATGGGCTAACACGCTAAAAGTGAAGCAGAGGGCTAAAAGTCTGCTGGCCGCGCAGAGGACAGCCGCACTTCGGGTATCATCCGCATATCGTACGGTATCAGGGCCCGCTGTGTTGGTAATAGCCAGCATGATCCCCATAGATCTACTGGCACTGGAGCGCAAGCGAATATGGGAGATGAAATCGAACCATTCCGGACCATCAGAGAATGCGAGAGAAAGTACTATTTTCGAGTGGAACAGACAGTAGAACGTGGCAACGTGTGGAAGATGGACGGCAAGACTTATCCCGGATATTAGAAGATGGATAAACAGGAAATGCGGCGAGCTAAATTATTACCTAACCCAGCTGCTATATGGCCACGGTTACTTCCGCAAATATCTTCACAGAATGGGCAAATGCAACACGGTCTTTTGTGTGTATGAAGGCACAGAGGTTGCTGACGACGCGGAGCATACGTTCTTTGCCTGTATGCGCTGGGCGACCGAACGAGAAACGCTGAAGGAACAAGTAGGCCAATTCACTGCCGAGAACTTGATTGAAAAGATGACCACTGATCAGACCCATTGGAACGCCGTGGCTAACTACTGCGAACGGATCCTACGGGCTAAGAAGATAGATCTGGATGATGTGATCAATGTTTAGAGGGCTACCTTTGCCAATGCGGAACCTGGACGCAGGACAACGGAGAATACGGCCTAATGCCGAAAATGGGACCACCCCGAAGTAATGCTGACGCGGTTCCGGGGTGGATTTGTTCCCAGACGAGGAAAGAAGGCGGGTTTTTGGTCGGTATGCCAATGGCGAATCCGACATATCACGATTGGCGACGGCCATCGTGAAGGCATAAAGCCTTTTCCCACCTTATCCCCAAAAAAAAAAAAAAAAAAAATTATTATTATTATTATTATTATTATTATTATTATTATTATTATTATTATTATTATTATTAGTATTCGTATATTATTATTATTAGTATTATTACACTCTTTCTTTTGAAATTCAATCCCTTTTATTACAATCACATTCACTTAAATTTGGCTATTTTCGACTAACGGGCTAAGTAGGGTAATTTCTGTGGTTTTACCCGACAATATTTAGTGTTTTTGTATGATTTTAACTTAGTTTTATGTATTTAATTTTTTGTTTCTATTCATGTAGGAAATACATGTTTTGTGAAATTCCTAAAGCACTCGGACGTGACTTTACAAAACAGGCAACTAAAGGCTCTGCTACAAATTCTGTAACAACACACTTTTAACTTTTATGACTCCTGGAAAAAAAAGGAACATACTAAATAGCTGAAACTATCAACGTGTGTGCGAGACGAGAGTGCCAACATAAAAAATTCTAATCGTAATTTTATCTTGTACCTGCTCGCAAAATCTTCAAATGTTGCCAAAATCTGCGAACCGTTAATAACTTTTAATGATGACCATGAGTGAAAATTTAAACCACCTTTTGTTTTGTTGAAGGACAAACAGTAACTTATAAAGCAACGGCAATATTTACATAAATAAAATAATTTAATGTAAAAAGTTTTAGTTAAAAAAGAAGAACAAATAATTATTAATGTGGAATATGTTGTACCAGTAGTCCTAATCGTATTTGTGCCCTGACTGGTGAAAATGTGGCCGACACAAACATTTCCAGGATTATGACTGATCAAAGCAGGACATATTACAAAACCAGAAAAAAGTACTTGCAAAATCATCTCATTTAGGTAAAATCCAAAGACATATGATTTTCAAGAGGCCACCACTTTTTATGAAATCATAACCAAAAACGATATGAAAGACACCACAGCAGGATAAGTACATAAAATCTATGTCTAGCACTTGTCACCGATAGTCTTCATTATATCAAGAGACCTAGTCCAATGACAACGCCGTACAGAAGTTACCAGCAGCTCTAATATAAAGTTCCAGGACCCGAACTATTTTTGTTCGAATATGAAAACTAGCTATGTAGCATGTCCTGTGACAGCTGTTTTCTCTCCGGGGTATTTCTTAATTTATAACAAAAAATAAGTACTGAGTACGTGTATGGATTTAATTTCGCTTTTTGCTCATACATATTGGAGTTGTAGTAATCCGTAAGAGTATATTGAGACACCGATATATCCAGGATCACTGACTGTACAGAGTGCTCAATGGGCTGGTGGAATAATTAGCCCATGCTCCTTTAACAAAGATCAGGATCAGAACGTTACCGTCCATGATCGATTAAACAACCTTGATGAGCAAAAGCTGTGGATTCAACATGTTGCAACATGCCACAAGAAAACGCATAATTTCAAGTTTCTGACCCGTAAATTGGCCTTCAAGAACGTTTGATTTAAAGCCGCTAGACTATTTTCTGTGGGAATATGTGAGTAAGTCCGAAACGATTGAGACATAAAGGACAACACATTATGCGGCCACAAATGTTGGACAAAGTCATCGAAAAGTGGACCTCCAGATAAAAATACGACCAAGCCATTCGGGATTGTCATATGCCAGAAGTTATAATTATTTATAATACTGAAAGGTTATATTTCGCATAAAGTAAATGTATTATTATTCCAAAAAAATGCATCTTTGCTTTGTTGTAACTTCCATAGTTTTACAAAAAAGATCACCCTATACTTATCAACTAACAATAAACAACAATTATCTCAAAGTACCACCACTTGAAGAACACCAGAAGGCCATAAAGTTTCATATAATGATGGAGTTAAAGGAGGGACATCCTTTTGTAAATAACAATTATCATACCAAAGCTCAGATGAAGAAAGCCAGAATCATTTAAGAAACACACTGCTCCACATAAAACTCCTTAAACGTGTTTCACGAACAAAGTAAAGGGAAAGGGAAAAACTGTATAAAATATTCAATGACTTTCAACAAAAGAACTATTAACCGTAAAAATGGCTTTTGGGTGATAATGTGCTTGACTGTTACAGTGGTGGCGATTTTGTGACTGACTTTATGGGGTTTGATACACTCCAAACAGGCACATAAACGAATTGAGAATGAAATATAAAATACAATACGTTGCGTAGTACGTACTTCAGTGAAAATAGTGCCATTATATTGGCAGTGTGTTCTATTTTGTACACATTTTACACAAACAGTTACACTGAGCTACAGCAGCTACAAAAGTGATGAATTCAAATATTTATTTTGAAAACGAAGGGAGGAAGTAAACAAGATTTACGAGTGTGTTTGTTCGTGTGTGGTCAGATGTGTGAAAACAATTTATTTAGTATAGAAACGGTTACTTACTCACACATGCATGCACACTCATACATACATACTTTTACATAAGTGTGGATATCTTTAGTGTATTGAAAAACCATGCATGGATGTGATAAATAGTGGTGGCGGGCAGCTTAAATTTCCACATTATTGAAGCCGCTTCAAAACAACAATTATGGCGTTCATTAGGCCAAAGTTTACAAATAATCGAAAAATGTTTATTTTGAAAATTTCAAGAGCTTTTCAAACAAACCAGGTGGTATTTATATTAGAAGTACTCAATTCTTTAAGTCATTTCCATTAAAGTTTTCCTGACATGTCGCTCATTGACATAAATGATTTTGTTCCTATTCAGCGGGGGAAAATATTATCTAGCTTTAAGAAATATTTTCCTCCGCTTAGGACATGGAAAATGATATGGAACTTCCATTAGCATCAGTCATGGGATAAGTACAGTCGGCTAAATATTTACTAGATTAAGACAAAAATAATGGTTCTAAATAAAATCTTATAAAATTTTTACCAGACCATTTAAATGTTTTAGGAAAAATTAATGCTATAAAATAATCTGATTAAATATTTACCAGATCAATTATATATAATGGGACAGAGATAAATGATACTAAATGATGTATACTTGCGTTTAAAAATATCACATCATATAAATTAATAATTAGCACTGGTACTAACTGAAATAGTAAAAAAAAACCTCAAGTAATAAGTTGGAAGGCATGAGAGTTCGTTTCCATATATGCACTTGAGTCGTTGGATTAAGTCTTTCTGATCTAGCCTTGCAAGTGGTTGCTTTAACTCTTGTCAGCCGGTCCAAATGATGCCGGCCTAGGAATGGTCACTGCACAGCACTGGTCACAAATTAAAGAGGGTATTACAGCAGCCAAATTCATTGGTTGGCCGCCAAAAACTCTCCGGCAAAGCTTAGAAAACAATTTCATACATAATTAATGAATATTGAAAATGCAATTATTTATTCCATATAGTTTTCATCTATATGGTTCCGGGTTTATTCCCTGGGGAAAAAGGTTTCAAACTCACGCAGTTGACGTATTACGCTTATAAAACTCATGGCTCATAATTGATTAATACCGTGTTCAGAATCTTATATTTTCGCAATTAGGGCATTTTTCGCAATTAAAGCCTTAATTGCCCACAATTTATGATGCAATAAGTCAATTAATAAATTGATTAATTAGTAGTTAATTGTATCACTAATTGCGTAATACTCGAATTGCAACCCTGGTTAAGTATGTTTATTAAAACCTTATAATGGCAAGCCAAATGTCAAAATATATACATACATATAAACAAAACAAATTGAACTTTCAAACAGACTGAATAAATAAATAAACAAAAACGAAATGGCTGGTAAAGAAGTTGACCTTGGAGATGCATTTTGCTGGAATAATGAAAGGAGCAATAGCTGCAGCTTTCTCTAACTTTGTAAAATTTTCAAGTTTCCCCATTTCTTTTTTTAAGCACTGACAATTTTGAATCAAAAAATTGATCGCAACGACTACCAGAGATCCATATTTCTATTATATGCAAGTAAAATTTCTTTTAAACCAAAATTTGCATCCATTTTTAAGATTTACAAACACGAATAATCACGAAACAAATGAGTAATTGAGTATGTATGAACACTAGATATAATTGCTCAATAAAATTAAATTGTCTCAATTAAAAATGCATGTCTGAGCACAGTATAAAGAAAAGATTAAAAGAAAGATTCAAGAGAACTGTAACTGAAATATATCAGCGCTATTTGTTATATATATTTTTTAAAATTCTTGAATTCATGCTACAGAAGGTTTTTATCCCTTAACAAGTCCATATCGAACAATTTTACAATGTATATTTGGCAATTGATGGATCAAACTAATAGTTGCATATCCTATTCTTAGATTCTCATTCAGGTCTTATGAAGGTTGTGCTGTCTTTATAGACGCCCTACCGGGGGGCACAATAGGCAACTTGGTTAGTTGTAACGCCTTGTTGCAGTACTTCCTGGGGAAAAGATATGAAATACAAGTGGAAGTATACCTGGGTCCCGCCATTATAATCAATAGTAGGTTACAAATCTATATTGAGTTGATATGCGAGGCGTAACCAGTTTGCCACGGCACCTGGTTGAGCCCCACAGATGATGTTTGCTTGGGGGTGAAGCAACGATGTTGCCAAACACGTAAACTTTTGGCTGGGCCTGTGTGAAACATCTGCTTCACTGGCGAAGCTCTGTTTAATGCACGTTCATCTAATTGATGGCATGTGGCGGACTTCGTTCTTCCCCTATGTCTTATTGATTCTGTGGCCAGATGTTGGTTGAGGTCTCTTCAATGAGTACACGTGGTGGCTGTGATTTAATGCCAAGAGTCGCTAGTAGAGATGTCAGATAAGGGTTGATGTTCTGACATATTCATACTATGCTGGGACTTCGACCCAGCTGATAGCAGTCTCTGTGGGCTGCTGCGCATCAGCAGACGTTATGGAAGGGGTGGTATGTTGTTGGTGCTGGGAGTGTCAGGAGGGCTAAATCTGATGACTTTGAACTTTGGTTCCTCTTGGTGCTGACGACATGCTTTCCTCGGAGGTAACAAGGTAACAAGTGTATGAATATGGTTTTATGACGAAACCATATGAGGCAACCTGTGTAAGCCCTAGGGGGCTGCACTGGTGTGGCCCCTGAAGGTGACAGGGGTGGTGGTGGACACCTAATTTCACTCGAGTGCTTGGGAGCACCGTCAGATAAGGCCGAAAGGCAGGTACTGACGTAAACTTGAGCATTCTCTGTCTTTATAGACGCGTGAAAGACACTAGTGTTTTTATTTTCGAGCTGATACGTTCACACTTATTAAGTATTCGGTCAAAAACCCTAAGCTCTAAATCCTTTTATTTCAGATAAACATTTACTGACTTAGATTCTATAACACTGCCTACTTGTTATATATGAAACTGTTTTGGATCAAAATATTTTTCATAAATATTTAGTAGTTACGCAGTCTGGATCAAATACTTCATAAGTATAAATGAAGCCTAAGACTTTTAACTTTAGGCTTATTTCATAATAAGTTTAAATGTCACAGAAATAGTGGCTGCTACTGGGCAGCATTCCTCATGGTTGTGGATAAACTAAGTTGGCCTTGAAATCGCATTACGTTGCGATTACATTTAGCCGGCTACGGATAAGGAAAATTTGTGTAGACGTTAGATGAGGTAACAAGATAAGTTGTGTTTTAGTTATTTGCTTACAAAAATTGGAGGTAAAAATATTTGTATTATTTTTTAACAACTAATTCTCTCCCTCATTTGAAGGAGGACACTTCAACAAATAGGTAGATGTTTCATTGAGTTAAGAGATGAACCCAGTCTCTTTTGTGTAAGTTTTTGGAGTTACTCTTAAAGTAAATTTGCAATAACTTTTTATAATATCGTGTTAAATAATTCCTAAGCCGTTTGGGTATAGATATATCCATTTGGGTATAGATATAACAGTCGGTTAGTGATAATTTACTGTTAAATTTATAGGAGTTATAATATTGTTGGAACAGGAACGATATTAATTGATGTTAAAAATGCTCTTGGCTCTTGGGATTCATGAACCACAACACATCTTACATATTTTTAGTCGATAAAATATTTTTATATGCTTTCTCTCTCTTTTTCTGTGTGTCGCTCTCTCTTTCTTTCTCTATGCAGAGAACATTCACTTGCTCATGCTGATGTGTTATGGACTGGATCCAGCTAATCTTTAATTTTTGTAGATGTCTTGCATTTCAAGTAGAACTACTTGATGACAGCACGAAATTGTTTTTTCGTTTCTAAGAAATAGAAAAAATTGTCCAATCAATTGATTGTGGCTTTTCAAAATGTATTGCAATGGCTTTTACTCCATGCAAATATGGGCATTTACACAGAAAAGTCCACCTTCTATTACGTTGCCTCGAAAAGCCATTATGATTGTATTTCAAATAACAAGAAATAAAATGTCAGTGACTTTCAAAAACAAATTGTTTCTTTGTAATTGTGTATGTCATGGAATTAATTAAATTTATTTCTTCTTTGCCACTCGCAAAATCATGTCAATTTTAATCACATCAAAATACCGCATATTTATATACAACAACAAAATAATCAAGCATTTCAAGCACAGGAAGAAAAAATTTATTTTTACTATTCGAAAGTAAAATCATATCTGGCGTGGTGATGCAACGTGGCAAAAGTTGATTGCAATGCGGAAACACCCATATACTTTTATGTATAGTTTATACCAGCACTTGCCTGATTTTCTTCTTCTTTTTTTTGCCAGCTTTAATTTTGAGAAAGAAAGAAAAAATCAAACATAAAAATTTATTGCCAACATCACTTAAACTTAACAACAATCAGCATACTTTGAGTTGTATACATCAGCATTTGGCAAATAACATTTTCAAGTTGTTTTATTTTCTGTTCATTTCATTTTCATCGGTGTGTGTATATTTCTTAAGTTGTTTCCATTGTCCATTTGTCTTGTTTGCTTTTCTACTTTTAAGTAAGTTAAAAGCGCTTCAAATAAATTCACTTCCTCTTATTTTTGATGGTGGGTAGGTTTGTGCAATTTTTCTTTAAGTCCTTTTTTTTGTGTAAAAATATTTACTCTCCCACCTTTCACTCGTTTTTATTTGCCATTTAAAGTGGATGTAAACAATTTCGTTATTTTTTTTTTTTGGATTTCTTCCATTTAAGAATTTATTTATTTTTGTACTTTTCGTTCCTATTAGTTATTGCGTATATAGTTTCGGACAAAAGTCGGATATTGCAAGAGTAGTCAGTCTTTTAAAAGGTCAAGGAATTTATTTCAAAGATAAACTTTTGTATGTGGCTTCAGTGGGGTGCACAGGCGAAGATAATATTTTATATATTATTTTGGACTATCTGATGGCAATTTGCAATAAAAGTTTCATATTTAATTTCATAAGGAACGTGTGAGTACTTTTCTTTAGGCTTACGGTGAAAGATATTTAAATGGCCTCTTTGAAAAATATGTAATTCTTATGTGGGTGATCAAGAAATATCTTTAAGCAGGATGGCCAGGAGTCCATAAAAACTCTAGGTTAAACACTTTTCTTGTAAAAATAAAAACAAATTCAATGTGCAATTGTTCAAGCTTTTTCGTGATATAGAAAATTAACAAAATCTTTTCCAAATTTAATTTACATTTTGTTAATGTTGTGATCAGCAAAGTTTTGTTACTAAACAACATTGTGGCAGCTCATTAACTTATTTTTTTTTTTTGTTTTTACGACATAAAGTACAAACAATATTTAAAACTGCAACAACTCACAATTGAAAACAATCAGCATGTAAGTAGAAATTGTATGGTTGATTGCTCAAACAAACAGGACACACACACACACACACAATAACATCAAGAAAAACATGCTTTTTTCAAAAGCACACACACACACACAAACTTAAATAATCAAACAGATATCCAGAAGTGGATACTTGCATACTTTTTCTTGTATGCTTTTCGAAATAAAATGAACAGCTTCCGGCAAGAAATTTGTAATACATGCATGCAAATGCTAACATGTACAACACATTCAACTACATCAGCATAAGCGCAACGAAGAGAATGATTTTGTGTTTTTAATTTACAACATAACATGGCTCAAGGATGGTTTACATGTGGTGTTGTATAGATACTTCTGCGAGTATCTGTTTGGAGTGTGACCACTGACTACAACAAAAAAATTCATCATAATTGAATGCTACAAGGAAACTTATTTTAATTTTAGCCAGAGAGTTAGAAAAGAAAACAATTAAAACTTTGTGTGGTTTAAACAGTCCCTAAAATTTATATGAAATTTATATAAAAATCATTAAACAAGATATAACAATATTAGAATAAAATCGTACTAATTTAAAAAAAATTTATAAAAAAATGCAGCAGAAAAACTTGATCGATATGATTACTGGATTACTTTTTATGAGTCTCTACTAAAGTCACTGGCTTATGCCGGCAAACCAGCAACACTTGAATTATTGGAAGTGAATTGACGCCATACGACCAGATTTATTGGAAAACACTGTCAAAAATTTTGCTCATAAAATTTATCAAGTAACTCATCCACGACAAACGTATGCTCAGATATCACATATAATATATCAATATAGTTTTAAAACACTTTAATGGCAAGCTTTTTAAGAAAATCGAGCAAAAATATTTCAAATAAATTTAAAAACGGAATAAAACAATAATGATTCAACATATTTTGGTTTTGATTAATTTCATCGAATTTCTCAACTTATCAAGAAAAGTCCTTCCACAACATGGAACGTTTTCGTAAATGATTGTGATGGAAAAAAGCATCGGACGCTGTATGCACACAAAATGGGGCACAAAGCTTTTTTCACAATAATACTTGTACGAGGTCTGATTAAAAAAAAGTAACCGTTATTTTAAATTTTTTTAAAAAGTATATATTTATTTATCAATAACTCTCTTGTTCCCTGCAAAGTAATCCCCTCAGATCTAATACACTTATGCCAGCGTTTTTTTTTTTTTTAATCCCCGAAACGCTTTTGAATCGCGCTTTTTGGTATCGCCAACAGCTCTTGTTGCAATTTTTCTGTTATCTACTCAATCGCAGCAAAACGCTTTCCTTTCGTCGGTGTCTTCAGTTTTGAGAAGAGGAAAAAGTCAGCGGGGGCCAAGTCCGGTGAATACGGTGGCTGAGGCATGATAACGGTTTTGTTTTTGGACAAAAAGTCTCGCAAAATCATGGATGTGTGAGCTGCTGCGTTATCATGATGCAAAATCCATGATTGTTTTTTCCACAATTCTGTACGTTTCTGACGAATGCGCAAACGGCGCATAACTTCAAGGTAGTATTCCTTATTGACGGTATGACGTTGTGGCAAGAATTTATGATGCGCCACGCCATTGCAGTTGAAGAAAACAGTGAGCAAAACCTTCACATCTGACCGAACTTGACGTGCCTTTTTCGGTGTTGGCTCTTCTGGACGCTTTCATTGGTATGTTTGTGCTTTAGTTTCAATGTAATAGCCACACACACACACATGATTCGTCACCAGTTATAACCTTTTTGAACGAAGTCAATGCGACGTTGTTTTTGCTCAAAATTTTGCAATTTTGGAACAATCTTCGCTGCCGCACATTTCCTGCCTGAAACATCCGTAAAAATTGCTTGACATAAGCCAAACGATATGCCAATATCATTCGCAACCTCTCTGGTAGTGATTCGACGATTATCCAAAATCAAGGAAATGATTTCACTGATCCATGTTTTCATCGGTTGTTGACGTTGCTCGTGCAACCAGGACGAGCCTCGCCATTGACATTTTTTCGGCCTTCCTTAAACCGGTTACACCTTAACTAGGCATGTGCTCTCCTCATGTAGACTCGCCAAACGCCACAGTCAACATTTCAAATGTCCTTGCGCATTTAATTTAATTTTTTACACAAAACTTAATGCAGTTTCTTTGATTCATTTTTTCGTAAAGTAAAAAATCGAAGAGAACACCCAAACACGACTAACCTTTTTATCTGTCAAAAACAAACTGAGAATCCAAAATGGCTGATATTACCAACATATATAACAGACATGTGTACCACCATAATAGAAAAAAATGCGATAATCGAACATACCTAATTCACGAAATTTGAAAATAACGGTCATTTTATTCTAGGGTTATTTTAATTTATTTTTTTTAGTTTTTTCGGCTGTCTTGAACAGAGTGTCTTTTATTTTGTTTAATATAATTGTTTTTACTCTTCAATTTAATGAGCTTGGAAAGCGTGTAAAAATACTTACACATTACGAGAACATAAGAACATGAACCACACCAACGAGCTCGAGTACAATAAATAATATTAAGTATACGCGTTGAAGCACAATTCAAAAGGAGTTAAGGCTGACAAAAAAGCGTATGATAAATGCCACAATATCATCTACCAGATCACAACAAAGAAATTCTTTCCAACATTATTCCTGTCTTGTATTATGATTAACCTTATATTTAGCATTAGGATCTCCCTGTACCCACTCCTGCCTCCCCTTTCCCATCAATATTTTGGCAATAATTTAACGAATGAATCAATTCTTTGAATAATATTACAATTTGATAAATTTATTAATCAAAACAATTCGTAGATACATTTTTACATTTCATGCCATTAATAATTCCATGACAAAAATGAAGCTAAAGGATATATTAAAAAAATCCCACCAAAATAAAGGAACAATGTTTGTTCTAATATCTTGGTTTCTTTGTACAGATTGTTAAATCAAGATGTTCAAGTCGTATAACTTAAGGACATTCTTTTCGTTCATGGCCTCCTCGAGGTAAAAGTTGAAGGATATTAAAACACTTTTATTCGCAATTTTTGTATTCACTCGCAGTTTCTTTTAAATATTTCTTATCCACTGCAGAGCTAAGATTTTTTCCTTGCAAATATATCTCTTTGTTTTTTCTTTTTTTTGTTGCAAATTTCGCAAAAAGTTTTCTTTTTACTTAGGAATTAAATTCCTAAACAATAGCAACAAAAATAAACACAACATTAAAGAAGCGGAATATAAAAGCAAAAGTTGCTAAATTATCAAGCGCAAAAAATATCTATGGAATGCCTAACTTTTTTAAACTTTTTTTTCTAGTTTTGTTTTTGCCTTGAATCCCATTTGTGCTCTTACATCCGCTTTTAACAGTGCACTTCCGTGGCCTATACATACAATTTTCTCGCTACCCACTATCCTTGTGTAGCCTCATTTCGACTTTACCAACTTTGTTATTGTTATAATTTGCAAAATGTATATATTTCAGTGAAAAAAAAAATAGATTTAACAGATACAAAACAAACAAAAAATTTAAAAAAAGCTAAAGGGAAACTAAACGAGGTTGTGTTTATATAATAACTGTCGCTTCGCGAACTAAATGTACAACCAGAAGTACAATGAAAGCGGTAGTAGTTTTAAGAATTTAATTAATGTTTGAGGCGTATAAAACGGTGTAATTAAATTTAAGACAGGATCAATATAATAGGAGACAAAACATGATCCTGGGAAAAATTAATATACAACCGTGTACATGTACCCCAAAATCGTTGTATGTGTTCACTGCATGAGCGAGTTTATTATGCCCAATAAGACTTCTTATTTATTTAAATAATTAACTTTATATTCTTTTTATTGCAACTCCCTTTGACCTCTTGCTAAAAGAAGTACAAACTGTAATTGTACTTCGGATCCCAAAAGCAGACGGAAATTAAAACAAATTCCGCTAAAAACTCCAGAGATATGTAAACGTTAAATATAAAGAATTTCTTTCTGTGTTACCAAAATATGTTAACAATTTTTTTATATTCTTTTTCAAGGAACTCCTTATAAAAAGTTTGCACATTTCTGCTCTTATATTGCTAACGCACACGGGTATTTATAACACTGATTATGATGTTGCTGGTTGGGTGAGAGACCAACTGATGGCGGTGTTGGCAGGAGTAGATAAACGGATTTTGTGTAAAGGTTTTGTTGACGCAGTATTTGTTTGGCTACAGTTTTTGCAAAACTGTTTGGCAATCTGCTAGTGATTAAAGTTGTTTGCTTAGCTGAAGTGCGTGTGATATATTGCCTAAATGCTTAGGATAATCAAATTACCATAAAATATATATTCTTCATAAGATATTTTTTTATGCTAAACAAGTGGCAGCCAAAATTTGAGTCCCATATGAATTAACAGTTTCAATGCCAGAAGCCTTTTGCTCTGCAATCGTTCTATATATTATAAATGCGAAATAGTTTGTAAGCGGTTGGGGTACTCGCTTTCAAGCTAGTACATGATTTTGGAAATTGTATCTTTAATTTTTATTTTCGTGCTGATTTTTTTTCCCGAACATTCATTAACAGGGATACTCGTTTATGTAGAAAATGGGTAAAATTAATATATTAAATTTTTTTAATGCTTAAGTCCCATTGATTTTGATTGAAATCTCCTAGTTGGAATTTCTTTTGCGGGACATACCAGGTCCCATAGTAGCAATTCTTGGCTATTGGCCAAGCCGCGCAGGACAAGTCAATGTAAGCTTTTTTCAGCCAGCTATTGGCTTGTGGCTCTTTTGAATCCAGGTACATGTTCACCTGACTTTCTTAGAAACAGCGTAGACGAGTCTATTATCTTCTTTGTTATGGGTTATGAGCAGAACCAGCATCACGGAGTAACCCTCTTCCCCGATCAGAGCTGCAACAATGTGTTGGTTTACCAAGTTGTCTGTCGTACACTCGGAGGGAGTTTAATGACAACAGGGAATGCTCAAGTTTACGTCAGTACCTGCCTTTCGGCCTGACAGTGCTCCCAAGCACTCGAGGGAAATTATGTGTCCACAACCACCCCTGTCACGTTCAGGGGACACACCAGTGCAGTCCTCTAGGGCTTACACAGGTTGCAACTTCAGTCATATGGTTTCGCCATTAAACCATATTCATACACTTTGCTAAGGTGTTCGGGGCTATCCTAAACCCTTCTTACTTCCGAGGAAAACATTTTGTCAGTACCAAGAGGAACCAAAGTTCAAAGCTGTACGACTTATTCCTCCTGATGCTCCCAGCACTCACAACTTACCACCCCTTCCATAACGTCTACTGATGCGCAGCAGCCCAGAGAGACTGCTATCAGTTGGGTCAAAGTCCCAGCATGGTATGAATATGCCAGAACATCAACCCTTATCTGACAGCTCTACCAGCGACTCTTGGTATTAAACCAGAGCCACCACGTGGACTCATTGAAGACACCTCAACCAACATCTGGCCACAGAATCAATAAGATATAGGGGAAGAACGAAGTCCGCTACACACCATCAATTAGATGAACATGCGTTAAACACATTCTCGCCAGTGAAGCAGATGTTTCACACACGCCCAGCTAAGAGTTTACGTGCATGGCAACATCGTCGCTTCACCCCCGAGCAAACATCATCTGTGGGGCTCAACCAGATCCCGTCGCACCAGTGTAAGGAAACTGGTTACGTCTCGTAGATCAAACCAATATAGATTTGTAACTTACTATTGATTTTTGTTCCCTTGTAATGGCGGGACCCAGGTATCCTTCCACCTGTATTTCTTATCTTTTCCCCAGAAAGCACTGCAGCAAGGCGTTACGACTGACCAAGTTGCCTATTGTGTATTAGTGCGAAAACGGTTAATAACTACACGAATTGTTTGCTCACCTGGGGCGATTATATTGACCGTAATTAAATTTGTTCGCGAAAGAAATTTCTTTCAATAAATTTCCACAATTTTAAAGAGTTGCTGACTTGCCAAATCACCCAGATATTTCATGCAATTAAAACAACCGGTACAAGAGGACATCATTTAACAGGTTCAGGATTATTGAAATATATCCTTAACGTTTACAAACACCGTTATCACTTATCAAATACAATAGCTGAAAAGCAGTTGCTTATATTATCTGTTATAGCAAAAGCATTTAGTTGCCTAATATAACTCTACTTTGAATCAACAGCAGAGCTAAAGTTTCAAGAGTGTATTTTGTGTTCCCAAGACCAGCATATCGATTTCTTCGAACAGCCTTAAGTCCAGCTTTCAACTCTGGCCTTCTGTAACCGGGAAGACATAGTGACGCTGTTTCGAATTAAAAGTTTCATGTTGGTGGTAAAACTATAACTTCATGTCAACGCTATAAAGAATTCAATTCTATATAGAAATATATTAGTTACAGTTTTACTACAAAAACAGTTTGAAAATTCATGAAAGGAATTAAAGAAACGTTTAGCTCAAATCCATCCATATTAGAAAATATATATAGATACAACCCTATTATTTTTGTTAAGTTTATTGTAAAAAAAAATTAAATCCAATTTAACTTGAGTAAAAATAAATTTTACATATCAGTGGCAGGCGTTTAACCTCCCACCGTATTAAAAAGCGCATCACCACATTTTATATTACATTTGTGGGGCCGCTTGTCATCTAAATAATAACCAAAATTAAATTCCAGAAATTCACGAATTATTCAAGGAAATTGCTGTATTTAAATATCCTTAAGTAAACACATTTTTAAAAATATTTCTCTAATAATTTCATAACTTTTCGTTTTGCGTTTATTCCTCAAGCACTGAGAACGAAAATTTCCCCAAAAATAAAACAGGCATTTATATTAATCAAAATACTTTAGAAAAAAAAATATGTCAGCAAAATATTGTGCGTGTGTTAAGAGACTCTTCAAGTCTCTCTTAAACTTTTTGTTTTATGCTTGTGGTTTATGTAGAAAATTTAAATTGTCATGGCTTCTTTATTAGCTGAAGTTTTTCTATTGTCTTTTTTTACGATTTCATCTGAATTGTTAGCAGTTGTTTAATAAAATAAATTGAAATTATTTTTGTTATTCATTTCCCCTCGTTTAGCGAAAATTGCATTTCATTTTGAAATGTGTTCGTTAATTTTGCTCAAGACTCATCTGCTATTTTTAGAATTTCCATTTATTGTAATAATTCAAATTAAATTTGTTTTTGTTTTTGTATTTTCTTTTTTTTTTTTTTTTTTTGCTTTAGCAAATCATTTAGTTTCCAGTAGCAGCAGCTGGTTTTAACAATTATCTGTAATTGCAATGGGGTTGCAACATTCAATCCAGTTTTGTGTCATGTCGTGAGTTCTTTTTTTCAGCAGCGCTATAATCAAAATAATATATCTATTCCTTCGTTTGTTTCCTCGTTCGTTTATTTCAATTACATATTTTGATAAAAATGCTTGCAACATTTATAAGATGGGGTTTTATTGTAGATTTCGGAAATATACATCCGAACATTCATTAGACTGGTTCAAAATGTGGAAATTATGGGCTTCACATGGCTGCCGGTATGACTGCCTTCAAACTTTTTTTGGTCTTGGACTAGCACTCAAGGGATGACCCCTACATACACAGTGCGAAGACAGATTGGAAGATAGAAAATTTTGTTGTAGCTCTTTTTACATTTTACTCTGTCGGTGATGCCGATGAAAAAGGTTTTATGTTCTATTTTTTTAAAATATCATGGACTTAATCGATTTCGGTTATGCTCAGAGACCAATGCTATGGCTTCCCCAATGAGATTATCTGCCAACAATGGACACAATATTTCGCTAATGCGGGTCGGAAAAGTTCAACATACTCAATGCAGGTTAGAAAAGTACGACACCATATTCGTGACCCAACACAGAGTCGAATTCACATATTCTGATATCCAAATATATCTTAATTATTCTACTTTTTACATACAAAAAAGAAAGAAGAAAATGCGTCAACAAATAGCCCTCTGTGCAAGTACTTTTACTAAATTAATTTAATAATAAATTAATAATTTTGCTTATACTTTCTAAACAAACTTTTTTTAATAGCTGCTAACTAATTTAATTTCTACGGCTGAGGAGTAAAACGTTGAAAGCTTCAGAAAAGACTTAAAGAATTATTGTCCACACCTGAATAATCAATCATCTTGTCAGTCGTTGTTTATTACTTTTGAAACTTTGTAGACTAACATGAGTTTAATTATAAAAGAATTTAATTTTCGGAATAAAATATCTTGAATTCCTACAAAATAAAATTCAATTAAATTTCTTATGCAGTTTACATATGTATATGTGCGTGTGTATATGTACAGACTTGTATGTGCATGCAAGTATTTACAAAAAGCTTTTTTCATAAACATGGAATACCTTCAGTTCATCTTTTATATTTTCAATATTCAATTTATTAAAATGTTCGCAATGAATTTCCATATTTTGTTTTACAACAACAATAAAAAAAATAAAGCGTACAAACTCGTAGAAAACAATAATAAAATAATAAAAATATTTCGTTATCACATTTAAACATAAAAATGCCTAACATGAAAAATTCCATACAAATGATTCTACCAATACCATGACCATGCACACACACATACATACATATATACATAACCACACACACACACTATATATACACATTTTTACAAAAGGATCATCCAATGGAATTTGTACTCAGTTGTTGGCTGGTATATCAGGGAATGAAGAACATGTGAACATGAATCCCACCTTAAAGCAAATGGCAAAAGGTTGGTTGGTAGTGTTTTCCACAGAGACAGACGGAGGCAATGGCAGTGTTGATGGTGACTATTCTTGTTTTCGGTGTTTGTTGTAGCACTGCAAACCGTAGTGGTTGATAATGATAGAACTGAATACCAATATATTATGAAATTTCCGAATGGCGTATACATTCCGGTAACAAAAATACCAAGAATTAATACTGCCAATACCAAATGCAGTAAATTGAATAATCGACGGTAACACCCATACATAAGCGCAAGCAAACAAATAAACAAATACTATAAATAGAAGACGGAAGGAGGACTAAATGAGCCTTTGGAAAGGCCTTATTGAACGTTGCATTTACTTGATAAACAAGATAACGAAGTCTTTTATTCAGTTGCTGTTTAAAATGTTCAACTTTAAGAAATAATTAATTGCCGCTACACTATCATCATGAGTCTTCGTGTGTATTTTTATCGTTGGGAGGTTTAATTGCATGTGCAAATAGTTTCTATTTGTAGCAATTTTGTTATGAAAAAGGATATGAGAATAGTTTCAAACCGTTTTGTTAACTTCCAGTATTGTTGTTTGATTATTTTTTCTGTGATTTCATATTATTTGACTCGATGTCCCGTCAATTATTTATAGACTTCTCCAATGGGCAATAACAAAAGAGCCAAAGGATAATGCATTTAATAGAAGATACAGACAACATCGGGGCAAATTATGTATAAGCATTTAAGTAAATCTGTGATACAGCTTTAAGATGGATTTTTTGCTTAATTAGAATAAATTTTAATTGGAAATATAAACAAGTTTTGGTATAAAAAATCGTTTTATATATTAAAATTAGCAAACAAACTTTTGTATGAAAATTGTATACAACACTAATCAAATGTTTCTTAATAATTAATTATAATATAATTAATTATTAGGCTTATATTCAATACCCGCCATACACCAATTTTCGCAAAATGACTTTTTGATCGCAAATTGTTCACTAATCTCTGACAAAAATTTCAGAAAAAAAAATTAATGTAAGTGCTCTTTTTTTAATGCAATAGCCGCCATACGCCATACATTGAGAATACAGAACGAAATAATTTTTGGGCTTACATGTTCATCGGCGTTTTGTATGAAAACTCAATCAAGATATTGCAAAGAATTTGATGTCACAGATACCAATAAAAAGAAAACGTATTGAAAATTCAAAAAAAAGGCACAGCTTTTTGTTTAAACTACCATAAAAGCATGATTCATTACAAGTTTTCAGGTTTATGTTTTTATCGACTCTTTCGATAAAAAAGGACATGGTTAAAGGATGGGTAACATCCAAAGATAAGCCGGGAAACAATGAGTCGCCAGCACAAGCTCAATGATCCACATTTAGGTCTAAAAGAACCGATGGTTGTTTTTACAAACTTCAATGATGCCAAACTTATTCGCTTTTTGCGTATTTGACCTGGTCGAGCCAAAAGTAATCCAACAGTTTCTCAATTAAGATCACTAAAATATTTGCCAAATGGAGAAGTTCAATTTAAACTTAACTTTAATAGAAAATAAAATAACTTGCCCAACAGAATTAAAAAGTACACAGGATATACTGAACCAAAGTCTTTGCATACCGCTCAGCTTCCAATCCAGCCTAGTAAAAGGAAACATCTTCAAGATTTTAAACCGATTATACCACTGGAATATCATTGCTTTTATGATAATTTAGTTCAGATGGAGTCAAAATAACAAGAAGCAATGTGACAATGTCCAATTTGAATTACCTTTTTTTAAATTATGTTTTTTTTATTGTTTTGTTATTGATTTTTTATGTTAGAAAAACGTTAAACAAAAGCTTAATTTAATAAAATTACATGTTAGAGAAAAAAACATATTTTTATTACTGTGCGCTATGCTATGCGCCATAAAAATATTTGAAGATTTCAGTTGCAATACCCGACTTCAGCCATATCGCTACGAATAGAGTAAAAAGTGTTATTTTTTATAAGGGTGACTCAGTAGACATATTTAAGAATTATGATAGAAGAAAAATTAATTCATACCTTAAAAATTTTGGAATGAAACAGTTTTTTCTCTCTCCTGAAAAATTGTCTTTTGGCGTATGGCGGGTATTGAATATAAGCCGTCGACATTTTCCAACCCTTGAAAAAGTCCACAAATAATTAACGAAAAATGGGGGAAAATTAAATAGATGAACTTGTTTTATTTACATTAACAATCTTAGGCCTTTTTAGTTTATAAGAATGCAACATACAAATTTAAAAAGACCGTATAATAAAATTAATACAAAAAATTATGGCATTTAAAAAGGCCTTCTTCCTACATACTTTAACTTCTGTGCCACTACATGTGCACTATAGTTATGCTAGTGTATGTTAATATTTAGAGTTGTATAAAGTGGTAACGAGGAGATCGTTACGAAACAACCACAGCCATGGTTGTAAGCCTGGAGTTTTGTTGTTGTATAACAAAAGTGCGGCCGGAGATTTGCGGAAACTGATATGGATAGTTAAGCGCAAGTAGAAATTTAAACGAACGTACGAGTAAATATATATATATATATATATATATATATATATATATATTTAGTTATTTATGTCGATTGAAATATATCAAACAATTCCAATGGCAGAGCGTATTTTTACAGGCCTGTAAGATAATATATTCAGATTAAGAATAATTGTTCCTGAAATATATTTTATATAATTATTAACTATTCATAAAACAAATTTTGTTGTAAATAAGATTTAATATATATTTTATAAGCAAAGTAAAATCAATTTATAACAATAAGTTTTCTTCCTAAGAACCCTTAAGCCAGCTGCTATTTTCGTAGACAAATCTGTACTTTAAATGAAGTCAAACCCACAGACAAATTTTTCTGGCATATGCACACTCACACAAATCTACAGCAGTAGGAAGTCTTTGTTTATTGAAAAAGTTATGACACTAAGAATTAATATACTAAAACGTTATCTATAAATATGAATTGTATAGAATGTGTATGTGTATGGGTACAGATAGACTGCCAACAAATGCTTAACATACTTCGTGTGTTCATTGATGGAAATGGTAAGTTTCTCTGCAGATTATTGCCTACAAGAAAGACGCCACACCATGATTAGATAACATTGAATGGGTACTTATAATCTATTCAGACATACTTCAAATTTTAATATTCACACATACATTTGCAAACACACATAAATATGCAGAGGCAAGGCTTATAGTGTTATTTGCGGTTAATATGTATATGGAAATAATGTCAATGGCATAAACATTAAAAAAAAACAAACAAATGAACAGCAGCACAATGCCAACGAACAACAATAAAAATGGTATCAATAGAACCAACGTTGCTTTCCATGCAATGAAACTTCGTACAGTGGGTGTCAAAACTGTGAATTGTTGAGTTGGGAAATGAGTCGTCAGCTTGTAAATTAAATAAGTAATTTGTTTATACACTGTAAATAAGAAAATTATTGAATTGGCTATATTGGAACAAAATATTCACAATTATTCCATTTCACGTCATCAATTATGAGACAACATCAATTTAACTCAACGTCAAAATTAATAACAATTTCGGATTCTGCAACAAAATGGCGACGACTTTGGGTGCGTATCATTTTTGCCAACATAATTATTTCAGTCAACCTCATTATTAATATTAAGAAATAAAAATTTTTATATCAGAGACTTTCTGTGATTCAAGTGATGACGAAACAATAAAGAAAAAAAATGGGAAACGGTTGATCCTAACTTCCCCTATAGCTTCCCACTATATTTAAGCACAAAGTTATCGCAATTTAAAGAGCTCTAAAAATTTGAAAAAAGAAAAATTATATTATATTAGTTTTCAAATTGGTATAACTTTTGCATGATTCAACTGATTCTCATGTGATTAAGGGCGATTGATGTAGTTTTTCAAGTTTCATTAACAAAAAAATCAAACTGCTATAACTTTTAAGTCCAGTAACCAATTTTCATGTGACTATAGTTTTTCAAACTCTTTAAAAAAATCAAGAACACTAATTGACCCGATATATACATGCAATTTTAAAATAACTTTTGCCGAATTTTAAAAGAATTTTAGGCCGGTTAGTGGCGATCTGCTTCATTTTGCAATTTCAATACCTGCTTACTCTATGAAATCGATTGGTTCAGTCCTTGTAAAAAAAAATTATACAAAAATTGATTTTTTCTTAACTGTTTATGAGATCTCTCGGGCTTTTGGAGTGCGTTCCAATTCACAGGAAATACATGTTTAATAGAAATGTTAGGAACTAGTTTGCCTTGATTCGGCCAAGCAGTTCGAAAGTTATAAGCACTTCACATACACACACACACACAGAACCATAAACATACATACATACACATACACACACATACACATATACACACATACATAAACAAACACATACATAAACAAACATATACATAAAAACACAGTGACACTCTCTCAGGCTTAGACAGGAGAGTTTCCCATGATATCAGCTCGGCGATTTTTGACGAACTGGATGAAACTAATAGCTGCCCCAACTTAAATTTTACAAACTGTAAATACTGTCGAAGGTCGACAACATAGTTGTTACATTATAACTGTGGCAGCATTTACAAATTTACAGTTTGCAACACAATGCCACATAAAGTGGCACGAAAACAGCAAACGTTGCCACTGGTACGTACTATTATTGTGCTTGCTTGCGATGGCACAAACTGACATACTGTGTATTTTCAGCTTTATTTTGCTGATATATTTCTATATATCCGTTTTAAATTCCAAACTATTTCACTAGCGTATCGCCTTTAGCGTCTTTGTGAGTTCTTTTAAACATATTTTTTATGGATTTCATTCTATGTTACTTCAATAGACTGAACAAATATTTGCTCGTTTTGCTCTATTGTATTATATTTTATTGAACAATATTTAGTTTTACGCTATTTTGTTATATGCTGTCTTGTGTTATTTCATTTTATATAATATTATTTCAAATAATATTTTATTTGATTTGATTTGATTTTTTTTATTTGCTGTTGTCTCAAACTTTGTTTTACTTGATTTCTTTCTTATTCAATTTGACATCCAAACAAATTCAGAATATATATATATATATATATATATATATATATATATATATTATATATATGTGTGTATGTATATATATATATATATATATATATATATATATATTTATATATATATATATATATATATATATATATACATATATATATATATATATATATATATATATGTATATATATATATATATATACATGTATATATATATATATATATATATATATATATATACATATTTATATATATATATATATATATATATATATATATATATGGAGTACCGACGCGTATCATGCGTTATCGACAAACGTGGCTCTGGATTTTACATTTCATCACAAGAGTCTGTAAAAGTCATTTGTAACTAAGACAGCCTCCCTCCGCTACATTGAGAGCAAATTGAATGAAAAATTTAACATGATACTTTTATGTAAAAGTTATTTACCGTCAAGCACTTAAACTAACATATCACCAATGTTTCCGCCATCCAGTCGGCCATAATACCGATATTTATGCAGCTTTAATTTAATGGCTGTAATGACATTTACCACCTGAAATGGGTGTTAAATTTCCGCTTAAAAGAAAACGAAAATACAAACGTGGTACAAGACCAAAGATATAAACAAACAAACAAATAAAATTGTAATGGAAGAAGAAGAAGAAGAAGAAGAAGAGGAAGAAGAGGAATCTTAACAACGCTTTGTTAATGGAGCTTAAACAAAATAGCATAACAATGCCCGTGACAAAAACAATATTGTTTTTGTGAAATGTTGTGTCACTTGAAAGTGGTAAGAAATTACGGATTCGTTTCACTGATACGCACGCAAATGCCCTCATTGTCAGGGCTAAGTAATAGCAGCTATTGATCAATATTGTGAATATGTAAGATAAGGTATTCGTCTCGATTTGGACACAAACATCTATGCTAAAGTTTACTGCATTTGTGTGAGTGTATATGTGTGTGTTAATTATAATTATTTTGTATTTTACGCATTTATTTTATTATGTCATGGTATTAGTTATGCTGGTGAAGTCTGTTTACGCTGTGCTCCTGTGAAATGATATTGAAAAACAACAGAAAATAAAAGTTTTATGTTCGTGTTTGATGTAATGACGTTCGTTACCTTAAGCCGTCATGCCAACAAAAAGTCTCTTGGCTAGAATTCATTTATTATTTTGTTGAAGTTGTTTCCATCATCTGGTTTAATTTATGTATGAATATATTTCTGTTACTCGCATTCAGTAACTCAATACGAAGAAAAAACTTTTCGTACATACTTTTTCTGCATAAATTTGTTCGTTTTTATTTAATTTTTAATTAAATAATTTTTCATGTTGTTTTGCTGATCCCCACAATTTATTTGGTGTCGAGTGATTTGTTAGCACTTTAAAAACAAATATAATATAATTAAATGTTAATACGCTAAGAGCTAACAGCAGCTGCCGTTACGGTATGTTTGCAGATGTTCTAATATCGTGTTTAGAGATAAAAGTGTTTCCATGTAATTTTTAAAATGTTTGCATTTTTCGCAGAAAATTAAGTTTATTCGGGTTATATTCATATTGGATATCGATATAAAATGGAAGTGTTAGATTTAACACACAAAAGAAAAAACATGAACATAATTAATTTTTGAAAGTTGGTTGCGAAATGTTGTTTCAATTAAAAATTAATTTGCTTGTTTTCAAACAATCGATAAATATGTGGTGCTAACATATTTAGATTTTTTTTTCAATATAAAATATCTATTATACTAACTAGTAGCAAAAAAATATTATTAAATTTTCTTTTATATGAAATAAATTTTCTTAAAGTATCTTTCTCTTTATTTTACTGCAGCTATTTTGTAGTTTGAAAAATATTTCAAAAGAAATCACTAAGAAAATTTAACATTTTAAAAAATTGGCTCATCAGATCTTTATGTTTTGAGTTGCTTTTAAGTTTCCGTTGTTACTTTTGCCCCAGTATATATATATATATATATATATATATATATATATATATAAGTGTATAGATTTGTGTATGTATGTGTGTGTTATTACGTTGGCCAGGTTATAGTTTTGAATAGATTAATCGCATCAAACCAACCTGGCGGCGTTCAAAAGATTTCTATCAAACCTGGGTTTCATGTAAATTCGGACCAGTAGACTTCCAGATATTTAAAAATATATTACTAACAAATTGTTTCTTAAAAAAAGTTTATTTTGTAAAAACTTTTCAACTGCTTCACCGATCGATTACACAAACTAATGAACTCCTGATATTGCAAGCTCTTGACGGGTCAAAATTGTTTAATACGTTCTTGAGATATCGTGAATGAGAAGAATTCGATAGAAATAATATATTTATAAAGCTACGAAAATATATATATCTGACGAGTTACTGTTCTTAATTAATTTATAGGACTTGAAAACTACATCAATCACCACTTATTATGCGGAAATCGGCTTATTCATTGAAAATGTATACCAGTTTGAAACGTAATCACATAATATTTTAAAGATCTTTGGAGAAGACTCCTGAGTTCGAGGGTAAATAATATTTTAAAGAACTTTTGAGTAGACTCTTGAATTGGAAGGCACAGCCCAGCACAATATATCACGTTGCGATAACTGTGTGGTTAAAATGAGTGGAAACTTACACAGATGCCCTTAAGGTCACACCACGTCTTCCCATTCCGGATTGTGTTGCCATAATTGCAAACGAAATCTTAAAAGTTTTATGTTCTGACAACATTTTCTATATCAACAACATTTTTTATATCATTTATTATTTTATTATTTCTTAAGAAAGTATTCAGTTATTTATAATTGAAAACAAAAATAAAATCTACAAAATGCAAATTTGTTTGGAATAATATATAAATTTATTAGTTTTTTTATTAAGAGATTAGCAATCGACTTTAAGGTTCAAGAAATATGTACATATTGTAGAGTTATCATTTACTTAAGAAATTGAATATCAAATATTTTGTAATTTAAACAATACAAATATAATAAAGAAGCACACACAAGTTTATTACTTATATGAGTTCACACACGACCACTAACATATCGTACATCAAAAGTATATATTTTATTATCCATTAAGGTATTAGTAGTACAGACACTCTTACAGACACTTTCACATACGAGAGTAGTTTGATAAGTCCACTAGCTTTTATATATTCAGGCTTGAGTGCAATACTAGTTTTGTTATCATGAGCAAACGCGATCTTATAGATTTTTAATATTAACTAAAATTAAACAACTGCATGTCGTGTCCTGGTTAAGAAACCTTATATTTTATATATAATTAAACATCATTGCAAAAAAGTAATGTACTTCTTAATTACGAGGAGAACTCAAAACTTTAACCATTAAAATATGGTTTAATGAACCGGTCCAATAATTAACATTTTGCACGACTAAATGGATATGAAAAATATATACGAACAAACTGAATACCAGTTCCATGAAAACAGTGAATGTGTGTAGTACTTGAGCTAAGAATCCACGAATTGGTCTAGGGATTTACTCTCCACATGTTATTTTATACACGATTGCTTATAAGCAGTTCTAGAAAACAATTAAGGAAAAGAGATGCAGCTTTTGGCGGTAATAAACGGCTTAAAGTTTCCAGTACAGAAAGTAAAAGGATTTCATTATATATGATTTCATTAGAATATGTACATGAAACTGAAGTAACGATACAATAGCGAGCCATATGCCACATCATATCTTCCCAGCTTATCTGTGTGCTTCGAGTTTTAGTTCGTAGCGTTTCACTCTACGGTGCTTTTAACGGTGTGTGAAATTGTCTGTCCATCACCATTCCCTTGCATGATGTGGTCAATACCTTTCACAAACACGTTGCTGTGGTGTCCGGGCCTATCTTACACTCTCAGTGCTTCCGATGACCCCGCACATGTCATGTAGACCTGGCTTAACCTTTACACTATTAACTTTACAAGCACACTTTTCCTAGCAACTGCTGATTCCCAACAGCACGCAGAAACTGCCACTTTCAGATGGGCCGAAACCCAATCATAACATTTCTTTTGTTGGGGCATCAGCCCGTATCTGACATCTCTGTCAGTGGTAACAAACTACAAGCACCAATTGGACTCCCAAAGGAGACCTCAGCTAATTTCCGGCCACAGTGTCATTCAATTAGTGATGAACAATGATGGCCTCTCCTCTGGTATGTACTGCAACAAGGTGTGGAGCTCACCAAGTTGTTTTTGTGCCTCCGGGGAGTATGAATATTATTTTAAAATAAAATAACCCATTTTTGTCAATGTAGCAATCACTCTGTTATCTTATAGCACTGGTATAGTAACGCCGATGACGCCTATTTTAACATAAGCCTAATTAATTTAAGTATGCTTTTTAATAAGGAAAACTAAAAGCTTAATATTCCAACCTGAGCCTAATCTAAGTCCCTTTTAATAAAAAAAAATAAAAGCACAAAGCCGAAAATCAGATATCATATAGTTTCCCTTTAAAAAAATATCTTTGAAAAAGTCACACAATTGTCAGACTGCCATCGTCTATGCAGAGTTCAGTTTATGAAAATATCCTTCTCAGCATAGACAGACTTATAAATATTCATCTTTAGATGGCCATTGTTTTTATGGGAACTGGGCAACAAAAGTAACAATTTGATTGATTACAAATTTAAATTAGAAGATTATTTTCCCCTCTACCACATCAGCATTCAACAGAATGTGATAAGTGCTCAAAACGGTTCCATTGGAAAACATCTAACACACAAGTGTAAATGGATTTTCTAATTATTTCTTATACTTCAAGTTGAGTTGTACAATAAATTTATTAACACTAAAATATTAATACTTATGTGATGAAATAAATTATAGCAAATATTAATTAGAATAATTTATCAAAAACACTACTGACTTCAAAAAGATTGATCGCATAATCAAAGATATTACGAACGAGCATTCTTACAAGTATATGATTTTAAAAAAGGAATTACTTTATCTGCAAAATATTAAGTTTTATGCCTTAAAAATATTTGAAAAGATTTTCGAGAACCAAAGTCTTCAATAAATCAACAAAATATATTTTTTAACGAGTTCCCCATTGTAAAAAAGAAATCTTCAATTGTTTATCATTTGCTCAAACCAAAATATCTCCACAAAATTATTTCTGACAACATGCCCATCATGGTCACAAACCATTCTACAACGCATAGTACTATCCCAACACATACCTGCTGTTTTTCAAGCTCTCCACTGTTCTCCAACTAATAGATACACATTTTGCTGGAACGATGGACAACAAACTTTGCAAATTTTTATCTTCACATTTTAACACATAAAAACTAAATCATTCAACAATTAAACAACTTTATAAAATAGATGCAACATTGAATTTCACTTTTCACATATTTTTAAGAGAGTTGCACTTGATTTTATATACTTTTTCTTAAAAATATCACACCGTATAAACTAACACGACCGATCGCGATGACTGTTGCTTTTACTGTGACTAATTGAGGAAGAATGGATTTGATATGAAGTAGTGATGAGAGTAAAGAGAGCGGCGGCGAATGATGGCTAGTGCAATAATGAAGATAGAGAAGTTTTGTTGTTTTTTTTCTTGTAACAGTAAACAGAATATTCTTGTATATATTTTAATTATTATTGATGGAAAATAATGAGCTCTAGAGGGCATAATGACATCGTTACTTTTTGCTTGTTGGAAAATTTGATATATTTATATTTAAGTAGTAGCGGAATATGTTCAAATCAAATGTGTTATACTAATTGTAATACACATCTGTATATGTATAACATAAATATATTGTAGTAGTATATTTGCAAAATATATGACAAGACTAGCATTATTTGATGAAGAATGTTATTAATCCTCAAGTACTTAATCGTTCAAAGCAATTTATTTGAAATGTCGCAAAAGTTCTTTTTTTTTCATATAACAATATTTAAAATAAAAACAAATATTATTATTATTATTATTATTATTATTATTATTATTATTATTATTATTATTATTATTATTATTATTATTATTATTATTATTATTATTATTATTATTATTATTATTATTGTTATTATTATTATTATTATTATTATTATTATTATTAATATTATTATTAATATTATTAGTAATATTACTATTATCATTATTATTATTATTATAGAATTTTACATTCTATAATAATAATAAAGACCAAAGGTTACGCTCTGTGGGGATATAATTCATCTTTTATATCCGTTATCCTAATGTTTCCCTCACGATCGTTGTTGCTTTTATTATAATTGCCTTTTGCATTTCGGTTAATATTTTTACATTAAGGTCTAATTTTTCGATTGCACACGTGGTTTCTTTGGGTATTGTTCCCATAGAGCTTGTTCCATAGAGCTATTGGTAGAATTTCTACCTTGACTAGGTTGTGTGTATTCTTAATGTATTGGGCAAGCAGTATATATTTAGATTTTTTTATGGCTATAGTGTCTTCGATATTAGTATCATATGGTATGGCGAAGTCAATGATCTGGGCAATTTTTCTTTATTTATTTATTACTATCATATCTGGTCTATTGGGTATATTTGTGTCTGGTGAGTTGTTGGTTAGTATTGATCTATCCCAGTAGATAATATATTGGTTATTTTCAATTATTGTCTTAGTATTTATACGAAAGAAAGCACTCCTCTAACATCGTGGAATAGGCAGTAAATTTATGCTTTCTGCTGTTTCTTTTAAATTTCTTAGTCTGCTGTGCTTTCTATTATATCCTTTTTAATTTATTTTTGAAATTTTGTGCTTAAGTTAAGAGGTTATGTTATATATTTGGATCACGTTTAACTCTACTATTGACTTAGCATACATTAAATAAAATATTTTTTACAAGAACAGTTGCCTAAAGAAACAATATACTATCTAACAACGAACAATAATTAATATCTATATAAAATATCACGTTAAACCATTACCAAAGCCATTTAACAATAAGCAATGAAGCTCTTATAAAAAATTTTACATGTGGCTAAAATTTTTATATAAGATGCAGATAATTCTGTATACCGAATATTGGCATTTTGGCTGGTTCAGTTTTTTTTTAAGTTTCAGTACGAATGCCACTAAGCTATCATCAGTAGAATTATGTGTAAATATTGCAAGTGCCAATGAAAAAAAAACGTAAGTGGCCAATATTGTGTATTATTTTGTATGCATAATACAATTGTTATTTGGCCTTGTTTCACAACTACCACTGCGAAAGGAACCAGCTACAAACTTTCTAAAGCAAAATATTTGATAAACATTAATAACACAATATGATGCTTAAGGAATTGCTATAAGAGCAATTCCTATTTGGCATGTTGTCGTCATTGTATTACTATAATATGAAATGTATATGTTGGGTGGTTAAGAATTTCATTGGCGCTTTTACCAAATCATCAGTAGAGTTCAAGCACAGTTTTAAAAAGTTTCAAACCATTTATGAAACATCACATTATAATAAATGCAGTAGGCTAAGAAACTAAACAACCAAAAACTCAACAAACAACTTTTCTTCGATATGAATCTATTTTATTTTTCTACACCTTCATAAGATTAGAAATCTTATGGATAACAATGAAATTATATATGAGGGACAAACATCAGGTTTTTCAATAAGAACGTTACAAAAGTTTTTTTAATAAAACTAAAACGGTTTGCGATGTTAATTAAATTATTTATTTACATAAACCACACCAAACCGGAATTTTTCAGGATGCAATGATGACTCATGGAGTACGTGTGGATTGCTGTCTGACCAATAACGCATATTTTGCTTATTGACGAAGCCATTCAGCCAGAAATGGGCCTCATCGCTGAAGATAATTTTTCGATGAAAGTCCGAATCATCTTCAAAGTTGTTGCTCAGCTCAATTCACGAACATACGACGCTTCTGGTGGTCAAGCGGTTTCAGTTCTTTCCTCAATTTGAGCTTGTAAGGATGTAGACCAAGATCTTTTCGCAAAATTCGCCACAATGACGTCTGAGAGACACATTTGGGCTTTCTTCAACTGAAGCCGCAGCGGCAGTAATATTGTCGACACTACGGGCACTTCTTTGTCTCACTGGCACGGAAACATTTTGTACTGTGCTTGTGGATTAAAATTTTTCCACTAGACATTAAATTTTTGATCTGCTAGGGCGATTATGACGACCATAAATTTTACGTAGCTCTCTTAACGTTGAGGCCACTGACTCCGAATTTCGGCAGTAAATTTTAATAGTTTCTACTTGTTGTTGGCTCGAATGAAGAACTGGGAATTATTACAGCTTATAAGTTAATACCAAAGCGCCAGAAATTCGTGGCTGTACTCTGGTTCTTTGATTATTTTATTGAAGGTTTGCTTTGAGTTCTTAAAATTTGCCTTAACACACACTCTGGAACAGTTACGTTCCAATATACTTAACTTCACAATAAATATAGCAGTCGTATATAAATATCGCAGTAATACATAGTTAAAGGTGACTTAACATGGTAATACAAGCAGTGCGGTATATCAACATAGACAAAAAAATATGTTTGTAATGTTTCTATATTAACCATGTTAAAGATCATTTAACTTGCACTATCTAAGTAAATAGGGAAAAATACCTCCAACCGAACTGTTTTTCTGTTGTCTGAAATAAATAGAGTTTTATAACATACAAATACCATAAATTATAGGGTGTTTTTCATAAAGTAATACAACATTGAGTTGGCATCACTGCTTTTATTTAACACCTGATATGAACTCTTTTTTAATTTGCTTTGTCATTTTATTATGGATCGATTTACACCAGAGCATTTTTAATCCAAATAATGGTTCTGTTCTTCAAATTTATCGTGCACTTCATCCATTCAAAATTCTATTTTCCGACGAACCCCATTTTTGGTTGAATGGGTACGTAAATAAACAGAATTGTCGCATTTGGAGTGAGGAGAATTCACAAGCTTTTGTCGGAACACCATTACATCCACAGAAAATTACTGTTGGGTGCGCTTTATGGGCTGGCGGAGTCATTGGCCCATATGTCTTCAAGAACGAAGATGGTCAGAATGTTACTGTCAATGGTGAACGGTATAGGAACATGATTCGAAGTTTTCTCGTACCTCAATTAGCTGGCATTAATCTTGCTGATAAGTGGTTCCAACAGGATGGAGCCATATGCGGGCGCTACAATTGATTTACTCAAGGAAACTTTTGACGAAAAAATAATTTCACGAAATGGCTCAATAATTGGCCTCCAAACTCGTGTGATTTAATCACATTGACTTATTTTCTTTGGGGTTATATAAAGTCACTTGTGTACGTCGATAAGCCACAAACAATTAAACACCTGGAAATCAACATTCGAAGAGTTATTGGCGAGATACGGCCGCAAACACTGCGAAAAGTTTGTGAAAATTAGTGTTCCAGATTGCGTCTTGTACGCGCCAGCCGTGGCGGCCACATGGCCGAAATCATATTTAAACCTTAATGTCATAAAATTTTCTATCTAATAAAGACCGTTTTGTTGATATGAAAAGTATATTACTATGTTTTATTCTGATTTAAACTTGTATCACTCTATAAAAAACACCCATTATAAGTACAGCGTGTCTTTTATGGAGTGTCATAACTTTGAGTTGGCATCAGTGCTTTATTTGAGCACCCAGTTAACAGCTGATAGTTGCTTTTTGTTTGATTTGCCTTTGAAATTGCATTATAAATCGACTTATAGCAGAGAAATGCCTGCAAATTGTTGAAATTCTTAAACGAAATAGTACGCCTTATTTCCATCCATTTTTATCGTGTAGAGTAGAAAAAATTTTCATATATAAAAATTTAAAATTGTTAAATTTTCTTAAAGGTTATCAATTTTCCTGACTCAAAGTGAATTTGTGTATTAAAATCGGATAAATCTTTGGCAATTCTGAATAAAGTAATTAACTGTTATAAGCTGCATCATTTCGAGTATGAAATTTCTTTCCAAAAAATCGTCCATAAGTCCTCTTTCCACCTGTTTTAATAATTATGAATGCACATCGTTCATATGCGAACACAACTCACAGAGAAGCCGTGAATTTGCCGCTGCTGCGTATGAGTGTTATTTTTGCACCTCGAATGAACAAATATTAATCATACGTCGCCGACATAAATTGCAGTTGCATAGTTTAGACATCTGCAGTTGCATATTTCAAATTAAGCTGCTGTTTAAGTTACATTAAAAAAAATCTTATAAAATTTTGCAGTGCAGTTCGAACATAATTTTAATTTTATTTCACTTCCTATTTTATTGAAAAGCACAACTTAACGATTCCGCTCTTTTTAATTCCACAAACTGACAAGTTTTATATAAAAATGTATAGAGTCGTCCATAGCAGACATTTTTGTACATATTATGAGTAGTGCTTTTTACTTTACACACACACACACACACAATAATTTTGTACATTTCAATTCGCAAACTGAAATGCATAAAAAGGAAATGCAAATCAAGAACTTTCAAGAACATCGTCTTCTATTTTTAAATAAACTATTGACATTTTCAAGTGATTTTTTATTATAATTCATATTTCTTTTTTCCTAGTTTTATTCGCACAAATAATTTCTTATGCAGCAGTTTCCTTTTTCCAGATACAGCACGACGTGCTTGAAAGAACACAGTGGTGAGTCTTGATAGATAAACGATAATTATTTGAATTATGATTGTAATAAATATTCTAAAATATTTTGCTCTGCACGAAATTGGAATATAATATAAAGTAAAGTTTATAAGGATCTAATTATGTAAATCCCTTAGCGTTAGTGAATACTGAAACGAAATTTGATATATTTTTACTCTCTTACTTAAATTTTTCATACAATATTTTTATGACATTGAAAGGCAAAGTAACGCATAAATGTCCGTAGGTTTCTTCGATGAACGAATTTTGTAAAGCTCTAGATCTAAAAACAATTTGATACTCATGTAAAAGGCAAAGACGGAATTGCCTTCTTCAATGTCAATATATGATTTTCTCGTTATCGCATGCGAAACTGATGAAGTTTTCCAAAGTATTTTGCCTTTGCCTCACTGTGCAACTGCACTTGAAGTTTTTATGAATGTATAATTGAAATTTCCTTCTCTTTTTGAAGATGTTAATGTTTAATTTGCTTTTAAAACAATTAGAGACAAAATTTTGTTGTCAGAAAACATTTACCACAATGTTTTTCCAATTCAAATTAAATATCAATTATACGAGCAGATATTTTGGAAAGTCTTTTGCATGTAATTAAATTAGTACTTTCGAAGACTTAAAGGAAATGGACTCCGTAAAGAAATATACCAGATAACCTTGACCAGTTAGATATATATATATATATATATATATATATATATTTAATTGAAAATTTTATTTGTAGACTGCTTGACTAAATTGTGGCTTTTAAAATGTTATTAAACTTGTACAACATTTAATATAAAACGCTTCTCTTTTGGTAACTAAAAGCCAATGAGCAAAAATCAGTTGAAGTTAGTGTTTCTATTGTTTTACTATTATATTAATTATTACTTTAATTACTTTTACTTATAATTAGTGTTACATATTCCAAAAAGCATCGCTAATGATCAAATGAAATAAAATTGGGTTCTATTGTAATTTCAAATCATATTGAAGGACCTTAAAACCACACTGCTGAACATTTTGTTGCACGTTATTATATATTTTAATACATAATTTTTTTGTCGCATATTAAGCACAAAGAAGTTCGTGACTGCAAAAAAACAGTAGGCTGAATTAATTTTCCGTGTGTGTCATTTTTCTTGAATTTTTCATATTAATTCATATAGAGTTTCAGAAAAATAATAATAAAAACTCTTAACGTCAATCATCATCAGCATCCATGGCGAATACTTTTTAATTTTCTTTATATTATTTATGCATAATATGAAACTTTGCTCCTTAAATACATAATTTTGATATATTTATTCGCAGACAAAGCGCGGCATCTTCTTTACGAGTATATTAACAAGCCAAAAAGTTGAAGAATAAATGAACTTTTTCAGCTGACATTAAAGTTACTTGTAAGTCTATCTCTTATGTAAATATTAATATTAATATTAATAATAATAATGATATTAAAAAAAAGTTTGATGAATGTGCAGAGAATAAATTATTAATATTTATGCGTCTGTTAAAAGTTCATTTTAAGATTTTTATACCAAAAATCACATACCAAACATTAAACATAAAAAGTTTGATTGCAAGTTATCTTCAGTTTCTTATTTGCACCACATTTCATATGGAAGCACGTGGTAAACGATTTCTGTTTGCACGAATTCGTTTAGAATTGAAACTTTTGCTCCATTTAGAAACTTTTTATAGAACAACACAAGTAATTTGCAAGCTGTAATTCAATGTGTTTTGTTTTTTATTTATATTTATATTTTTACTTCTATTTGTATTTCTCTTTTAGTTATAAATTTATAAAACATTGGAAAATATAAATCAAATTATGTAAACACTTAAGGCTTTTTATCTACTCCTTGCCAGTTGCTCAATAGTGAAAGCCAAATAAGAAGACGACAGACAGGCTTTTTCAATCAGCTGAAATTCGTAAATAAATGTTGTTTGAAAGTCATTTATAAATAAAATCAGCAATAAAATGTCATGTTAAATTAATGCTTCAAATGGCAAATAAGCCAAGAGGAAAAACGAAATTGCGGCTTTTGTATGCAATACTCTTCTCTATTTCTTGCTTATTTTTATTCATTATTCCTCTTGGAGTTTTCCCCAACAGCCATTATTAAAGTATGTGTCTATGCATGTGCATGTGTGTGTGTGTTTGCATGTAGTTCGACAGAGTGGAGGTGGAGGTATTATTGGCTGTAGAAGTAGTTGAAGTACAATGTTATTTTATTTAATAATGGAACATTTACTTAACTTTATAATTCAGCAGCAATAAAAGCAGCTAAAAAGGCAAAATAGCTTCAGTATTTGCAGCATGTCGTTTAGGTGTATGAGTTAAAAATATTTTAAACGGATAAAGAAAAAATTGTTCTTATTGAATTGACGGGACTAAATGGGAACTGATTCGAGTTGTTGCTCCATTGTGCTTGTTTATGTCTATTAAACTTGATGTGCTCAAGTGTGAATCGAATATTTTCGCAATTTATTTATTATATTTCTTTTAGCCAATTGACTAGAAACTCAATCAATTTGTGTGTGTCTACAGCAGGCCAGGCAACTTTAGTTACATCCACGAACACAAGAGCACATATTTGAAAGAATGACTACAATTTCTATTTTGTATATAATAATTTTATAGTAAATGTTCCATAGACACGCACACATACACATATACACATCTATTAAATAATGGCAATTTACGTGCGTTTACATGCATAACAGTTGAATGGTTAAGCAAAGCCATCAATAAAATTAGCATCGTTAAGCTGGTACATGAGTTGTTTCCATGGTGGCGAGAAAAATTCAGCAGTTTGTTTAATTGACATAATCTGTTTTTGTTCTCAACTAAAAGGCCTGTTAACATTTAAAACTATTTTTTGATTTTGTTCTCTGCCTTGGACTAGCACTCAGGTAATGATCTCTACATCGCAGTGTATTGTGACAAAACTAAAAAGAGGGGATAGTGTTAAGACGGCAGATGAGGACTGATTGAAAGATAGAAAATTTTGTTGTGGCTATTTTTACTTTTTACTTCGCCAGTGAATTTTCCACTACATTTTCCAACGAAAGAGGGTGCTGCATTATGCTATTTTAGAACATGACGATGTTAATCACTGCCGGTAACGGTCAGTGTTCAGCCAGTGCTATGCCTTCGTCATTGAGACAAACTGACAACAATTGAGACAAGCCTGTGCTAATGCAGGTCAGAAAAATTCGACACCATATTCACGATTAATTGCGGAGTCAAACTCGGGATCTAACGTTCACTACTGTAATGGACAGTAATGCGGCTTCTATATATATTTTGAGCCCAATTTAATGTTGTAGAGAATTTCGCAAACTATCGAAGTTCGATCCAGCAGAGTTAATTGCTTGATGGCAACATATTTCGGAAAATTATTCGTTTGAAACATTTCCATGACATAGAAATAGTCTTCTTTTTTTCTTCTCAAATTAACTCCAACTGCACAGTTGCCAGCGCCATCAAAGAACAGAGCAAAATTAACTGTTTGGCATATTTGCAAATAAAAAACATTTGATTTCACTAATTATCTTTTAACATGCAGTTTCAAACGCAATCACTTTAATTTAATGAAAATCGCATTTGTATCCAATTATTTTGCTCTTGATTCTTGTCAACTGTAATTCAACTGTTGCGATAAATGCAGAGTATTCGACGCAACTGTTTGTATCAAATGCAACATCATACGAATTAAATATTTTTTATTTGCTACAACTAAAATGTGGCAACTGCAAAAGTATTTACAATAAGTACGTTCGTACATTTGTTTGTGTATAGAAGTGCCTGTACTTCGAAAGATCCTTTCGTGGAGCATGACCATGCAACTTGATGACTTACCACAACTTGCTCGTATCATCTCTAGTGGAAAGATATATTAAATTTTTTCAAACGCGCATCTTTTGCGGAAGACGATGAACATACAACCAATTTCTCGTCCAAGTCAATAATCGAAATTTAGAGTCCATTCAGGTAGAGAGTTGATATAAGGACTGATAACCAACAAATGTTAGTGGTAGCAGAATCTGTAAAAAAAATAGTTTTATAGGGGAAGTGGGAAAGGAGCAAAAGTTTAAATATACAGGATTTGAATTTTTAAATTTCGCCACTTGGATTTGATTAGCTTTTATTATTGATGGCACAGTTGATACCATTCAAAGAGATCCCGTGTTCGACTTCGCACTCAGCTGTGAACTTTGGTATCGAATCTTTCTGATCAGCATTAGAGCAAGATTGTGTTAATTGTTGTCGGCTTGTTTCAATGAAGAATGCATAGAACTGGCCGCTGAGCACAATGATTAACACCGCCGTGCTCTAAAACAACAGAGTACAGCACCCTCGTTCGTCGTTACCAGTATCGGCGAAGTAAAAAGTGCTACAACAAAATTCTCGATCTTCTAATCTGTAGTCATCTTTCCTCTGAACACTATCCTCTTCTTTTCTAGTTCTGCCACAATGCACTCCATATGTAGGAGTCATCTACTGAGTGCTAGTCCAAGCCAAAAAAAAGGATTAAGGGATTTACATGAAATTTTGACCAAAATTACTTAAAATACCTTGAAGGTACTCTGGTCCAGAAATATATTTAAAAAATATGAAAATTTTTTCCAAGAATATCTTTTTAAGTTTCTTAAGTTTTTCAATATAACCCTACAATACTAACGCTGCCTTAAAACTAAGGCTGCAATTAATGAAATTACTTTTTTTATATTTTATTATACAAAAGAATTAACTTGTTATTCCCATTATTTTATATAAAAAGAATGTTAAACTCACAATGAAAAGTCTTTTTTAGATCGAATCATAGCTGGTATATATATTAAAAGCTTATGCGTATATATTTAATTTCACTTATAGCCTTTTAAATTGGTGTCATAAGACCTCTGGATGCTTACGTAGGACAGTGGGATTTGTTCATACAACGTTTGGCAGAAAAATATAAGGAGTGCTCGTAGAATGTTGAAATTTTTCTCTGAGCCTTTTATTACCTCAATTAAGAATAAAATAAAGTTTCATCAAAATTTGCCACTCCCGCTACCCACCGCCCATAGAAACCTTAATTTATTTTTGGCCCAAAGTTTTTGAAATTCAGCCTACAGCCTTTTATTACCTCAATTAAGAAAAAAATAAAGTTTCATCAAAATTGGCCACACCCGCTGCCCACCGCCCATAGAAACCAAAATTTATTTTTGGCCCAAAGTTTTTGAAATTCAGCCTACAGCCTTTTATTACCTCAATTAAGAATAAAATAAATTTTTATCAAAATTGGCCACACCCGCTACCCACCGCCCATAGAAACCAAAATTTATTTTTGGCCCAAAGTTTTTGAAATTCAGCCTACAGCCTTTTATTACCTCAATTAAGAATAAAATAAATTTTTATCAAAATTGGCCACACCCGCTACCCACCGCCCATAGAAACCAAAATTTATTTTTGGTCCAAAGTTTTTGAAATTCAGCCTACAGCCTTTTATTACTTCAATTACGAATAAAAAAAAGTTTCATCAAAATTGGCCACACCCGCTACCCACCGCCTATAGAAACCAAAATTTATTTTTGGCCCAAAGTTTTTTAAATTCAGCCTACAACCTTTTATTACCTCAATTAAGAATAAAATAAAGTTTCATAAAAATTGGTCACAAGGTCAAGGTTTCATCAAAATTGGCCACGCCCGCTACCCACCGCCCATAGAAAACAATATTTATTTTTGGCTCAAAATTTTGGAAATTTGGCACAGAGACTTTATTACCTCAATTAACGTCCACCACTCACCGCCCATATAACCCATATTATATATTTTCCCACAACTTTTTGTTTCTTTAGCAAAACTAATTATTTTATAAATAAATTTCAATACATGCATTTGAATTTATTCATCATCTATCATTTCTGTAAATATATCAAGTTCCAGAACCCGTTTACTGGGTTGACATCTCATGCTACTTATAAAAGGACCTGACAATACTAGAAGTCGATGAAAAACATCTGTATGTGTTGAAAATCTGTCACACTTTCTGAATTACCTTAATCTATAGCTTCTAAATCTTTATTTCTGGCTTCTTCAGAAAGCATGTCAACAGGAAGTACTGCCGCATACATGATATCTTTTCCGTGTATCAGTATTTTGTGTACTGTTACTGGCATATAATACCAACTATATATTTTATCAAAAATTCTTGAACTTCAAGGAAATATTTTTTTTTTTTTTGCCACTAGTCATTATTTATAGTACAATGCGAAATCGATCAGTTAGTTGCTCCTTTACACCAGTCACATCGGCAACACCTGGACGTATTTCCATCGTTAGTAGACCTGAAGATGTATCTGTAACAGTTTGAGCTGTCTTCCCATCTAACATTGTAAACACGAAATTATGCTTGATCGAAAACTGCTTCCCGCACGCTACAACTTCTGTATTTTTCAAAGCAACAATATCTAAATTAATGTTTTCTTCTGTTTCTTTGGTAAATTCAAAATAAATAGGACGGCAGAATCTTGTTGATGACGAACTTTTATTTCGCCAATATTCTTCTTGAGAAATCGTCTGTAGACTTAACCGAACCAACTATGGTTTTGCCAGTAGCAAAGTTTGATTGCTTACATCAGCACGTGTCTAAAAGTATACCATATCTTTTTGTAATATTTTAAAATTTAAAATTTCATGAATTCGGAGACAAATTTTATGGTTTTACAAAAGATTATTAATTACACTGCTCTGCAAAAATAATTTTTTGTCGCTCCTTTATATAAAACTATGTGCAATATATTGATTTTGATGCGCTAAACTCGAATCCGTTTTTGGTTTTTTTTCTATCAGGTCCAGATTTTTTTTATGGGCGTGGCAATGTTTTGCTCCTAAATTAGCCAGGTACGTATACATATTTCACCCTAACTCAGGAACGAGTAATCCGAAAAAGTAAAACACCAGAAGATGTGTAACAAAATTGTTTTTATTTTAGTCAAATACAGTTTTTCTTTATATCTTATCGTTTTGGAAATATTCAGAGATTAGTCGAGAAAAAAATTGTTTTTCCTGCAAAATTCTTAATTTTTTTCTGATTGAAAATGGAAGTAAAAAAAATCTCTACGTATCTGGCTAGTTTAGGAGCAAAAAATTGCCACGCTCATAAAAAAAATCTGGACGTGATGGAAAAAACCCGAAAACGGATTCGAATTTAGCGCATCAAAATCCATATAGCGCACATAGTTTTATTTAAACGGGGATTTGGCTGCGTGGCAGTGTTATTTAAACTTTTTCTGTTTTTAATTGCTAATATGGAGTCTGAACTTTCATTTTATTAGAACAGGGGCATCTAGCACGACCTAGCAACCCTTTTTTTCTTCCAAGGAAGTTTGCAATCACGGCACATGATGGAACATATTTTATTCCGTCATATCTTTTGAGCCATAAGAGCGAATTTTATAATTTTTTTTTAAATATGCAGAAAAAGCTATATTTGAAAAAAATCACAATTTAAATCAAAGCAATAAAATTATCTTACGTACAAACCCTATAGAAGTGCGTAAAGAGTTTTCAATATTTTGAAACAAAATTTACATGTAACTTTGCGCTTCATTATTTCAAAGACAAATAATAAAAAAAAAAAAATTTTTGGGATACAATTTATGGATGCTTCATACTGAATCCGGTTTCTGTTGGTTTGTTTTGCATTTGCAAAATTGCAAATAAAAATCCCACTGTGCGTAGTAACAATAATTAAAACAGCTTTTGATCCAGTTAACGTGAAATACTATTCCAGGGTTAAGACCACATGATCTTAATTATGCCACCAAAAATATATTTTTATTGTATAAGACATATTTTAAATATTCATGTAATTACTTCACTGAAGAAATAAGTAAGTTGAGTCGAAAGAAAAACTGTTTGCATGTATTTGTGAGTTTATCAGAAATTTAATAAATTTTTGCCCTACAAAAAGTATGTTAATATTTCCATCTATCTGATACATAAAGACGTTTAGAATCCATTTTTAGTGTTTAAGAAGTAACATTTTGACATGTAAAACTCTTCTAAAAACTATAATTTTTTCCAAAGAATGTTTTTAATCAGTAAATACACTTTGGTATTCAATATAAATAAATAAAATATTTCCATATAATTAATATTGTTTGTGTGAATGTGTGTGTGTGTGTGTGTGTTTGAATGGAGGCAGCTACATTTGTAAAACACATCAACTTTTCTTCTTTCACTTTTCATGTGTCATGGAAATTTTCGCATCTATTATGCACAACTTCGAAAAGTATTTGAAGATGTAAATTGAAGAATGGGAATAGGAATGGGCCAGCTAAAGTATTATTTGCCATTAAAATTCATAGAATCAAGAACATGATTAAGAATATTCGTGTATGGCATGAGAACAATAAAAGAAACGAAGGAATGCGCAATGAAATGGTTGTAGTTGTGTTGGCACAAGATTGAAATGTGGGCTTTTCTTGTGCTTAACGCACATCCATCTAAGAATAGAATAAGTAAAATAAATATAATCAATTAATTTTAGTTCAAAGTAAGTGAGAATAAATGGCGGAAGGAATGCTGAAGAAATTGTTGAAGCAGAAGATGGTAGATTTATAGCACAGTGGGGGTGTAGACCGATAAAATAATTTGTTATGAATTCGACAATAAAGTGATAAATTGTTGTAATTTTTTATTTAGTTTTTGCGGTTGATCTTTAGACAAACTCTTAAGTTAAAACGTGCGGTGTTTGTCGGCATGAAAATTGTTGTTGAAAAGAACAAATTAAATTATTTGTTTGGTTCATGCTACTCTATACAGATCGAAATTTATATATATATAAACTATATTGAAATTTCTATCAATATCGTATGCGCTATCAATATCGTATACCCTAAACTGCCTGCTGGTATAATATTACAAAAAAGTTGTCTAAATTATGCTTGAAAGTTGTCATGCTTAGCAAAAGTTTTTTTCACATAAAATCAATTAACAAATAATTTTTTGCGTTTATTCAAAACGGTGTCCGATAGCTTGGAGTTAAAATCTTCCGCATTCTGACAGCTTAACCCTGCATGCTTATTGTTCGTCGCATTGACGAAGCTTTCCTTCTTTTTGTAATACAACTCTGTTATGTTTGTTCAAATTCGTATCGAGTTTTAAAAGAGAATAAATGTTTTTATGCTAAATTTTATTTGCTTTTTTGTTATTATATTTATTTGTTTTTTTTATAAAATACTTAACTAAAATGTTTTTGTGTATTTTTAACTTTAAAAATTGTTCCGCTAGAACTATTTTCAAAAATTCTTCGTCAATCAAGGAAGAGTATGCTAAATGTACAAAAATGAAGAGCAACCATCCAGGGTTAAACAAGAGAGAATGTGAAAGGTAGAACCATTAATTGAAAGATTAATAAAAAAATAGTTAATCTGTTGAAATAAACGTTAAGTTTGAATCTATTTCTTTTTAGGCTAGACGATTTTTAATTGGTTATTTCTGAAATATATAATAAAAAAAATATTTCGCAAAAAATTGGACGCAGTTGGAAGTTGTTAGGTCTCATATATTATTTCTGAACATTTTATATTTTCTGTTTTCGAATGCTGAAATGAAACAGTTCCCACATGATTTTTATCAAAAAGTTTGTCCAGGAGCAACATAAATATTTATTTTTGGCAGCCAATTTAATACACACGCTGCTACAAAAAAAAATTCTTTCTAATTACAGCAACTAATTTATATACTTTTAAAACTAATTCATCTTGAGCTGTACTGTCACTGTTCCTTTTTCTTTAGTACAGTGCCAATCGCTGTGGATATTGTCCAGCGATCAGTGCTTTCATCACTGAAACAGATCGACAAGGACTAAAGCGTGGTCATGTTAGCCCAGATCAAAGATAAATTATACAACTGATTGCCGAAAGCACTCAACGTTAAATACTTAAGCCGACAGGACTTTCGACCACTGTATCAATATTGTATGCTTTTAGTGTGTACACTGCAATTAATTAGTAAAACTGACAACTCTTCAGAATAAATTTCACATAATTTTTTTTCCACTTTTATCCCTTCATTATGCCCAACATGCCACACTATTAAAAATGCGTTTGAGTATGAACGCAATTCAAATATTAGACATAAAAAAGCACTTCTTCATCTAGTTATAAATTGACAATGGCAAAGAAAGGAACAAAAACAACAAAGAAGATGAAATGAAAATTCCTTAGATGATGCTGCTACCGCTACGACTGCTGCGCCGAGCAAGTAGATGTTGAAGAAATGGAACTCATTTCCGTTCACTGTTGTATTGCTTTTAAATGCCACGCCAATTCGGAAAGAGTTGTTTTAGTTGTTTTAGCCTCTGGAGAAATTCAAGTTAAATGCATGTTTAAGTTTTCCCCAGCGATTTAAGTACTTAGACTTCCAGTCATTTACTTTTACTACAAATACTACAACGCTCATGATGATACTGATGCTGCTGTTGATGGTGCTGGTGCTGGTGATGGTGTTGGTGATGGCGCTGGTGCTTGCTACTCATTAAACAAATAAGAGGATACCTTTTGTTTTCACTTAACCGCCTGGTCATGCTCTCCATATCACTCAGCTGTTGGTATTGTTGCTGAAAACTGTTTCTGTCTATTTGACGTTTTATAAGAAAAAGTTTAGTCATTTTTTTCTCGTCTCTTCCTTTACTTTTTCCTTCAAAGTGCTCCAAAAGGAAATCTTCTTTTTTTGTGAAAACTAAAAGAGAAAGAAAGAAAGAAGTAAAAAAACTTTATTTTATCGTTCACAAACCGCAAGCAAGTTTTAATACACTCTGTGTATTGAAGTTCGGATCTGCAGCCAATGTCCGTTTAAATTGAACTTCCCTTTTCTTTTTATTCTTTGTCTATTTTAATGATGAAAACTTTGGAGTTTTTGTTTCTCATTTTGATGTGTGGTTGTTGGTATGTTTATGTGGGAATAAAAGTTTTTGTTTTTAAGAAAACCACATCGCTCTATTGTAACCCCATTAACTTGTTTTTTCACACCCTTCAGCACACGTGAAAATTGTATAAGAATCAGTTTACCATTCACTTGGAAACTTGTACAATAATCAATTTTAACCTCAAAGTGTATATTAAAATTGTGCCATCTCCTAACATGCACTGTTTTAGAAGAGCAACATAAAAGTTTGCTCCTTAGGGATGGATATATGTATTATTGTCTAATTAGAGGACGGGTATGCTTGTTTGTGCCAGACCGGATATGCACATCTCTAATAGTCTATATATACGTTTTATATGTATGTGTACACCAGCGTATAGGAAAAATATGTCCCTTCATGTAACAAGTGCAAAATCTTTACTTCTCTATTCAAGTACTTTAAGCCCCTGCAAACATTTGCAATTGCGTTGTCGATCTACGGGGTTAAAAGTTCACAGGCAGTCGTTATTACATTTCAACAATCAAATAACCTTAAAAAACCAAATAAGGAGAATGTCAGGTTAATTAATTTCATTATTAATATGAAAAAGATATATATATATATATATATATATATATATACATATATATAACATAAACTAAAGAATGTTACTAAAGAGAAGATCATATTCTTTAAAAATATACGTATATGTATGTGTATATACATATATATATATATATATATATATATATATATATATATATGTATACATATATATACATATATATATACATATATATATTTATATATATATATATATATACATATATATATATATATATATATATATATATATGTATACATATATATACATATATATATATACATATATATATATTTATATATATATATATATATATATATATATATATATATACATATATATATATATATATATATATATATATATATATACATATATATATATATATATATATATATATATATATATATATTTATATATCGGCTGTTTTTTATAGAGTGATACAAGTTTAAATCATAATAAAACATAGTAATATATTTTTGATATCAATACGACAGTCTTTATTGGATAAAAAATTTTATGACATTAATGTTTAGATATGATTTTGGCCATGTGGCCGCCACGGCTGGCGCGTACAAAGCGCAATCTGGAACACAAATTTTCACAAACTTTTCGCAGCATTTGCGGCCGTATCTCGCCGATAACTCTACGAATGTAGATTTCCAGGTGTTCAATTGTGTGTGGTTTATCGATGTACACAAGTGACTTTACATAACCCCAAAGAAGATAATCCAATAACACGGTATTAATACCGTATTAAAACAAAAACGTGTTAACATCAGGTTGATACGGATTCTTTTTCACAATAAAATTTGTGTAAATATGAACTGTTATCACATTCAACTAAGCCACCTAAAAAGTGGTGGCAAACACAATATACACATGAGCACTGATGATGAAAGTGTAGCGACTTTCGAAAACAGCTCTTCTGCTTTCCTGTGTAAGTTGAATAAAACTGATGTTGACTTTCCTTTGTGCCTTGGAATATTTATCATCATGTCTTTCTGAGATTTAAATTAAGTTCGAAGAATTAGCCTCTGAATCTGAAATCGATTTAATATAATCCAATAAGGTTAAGTCACACGATCTTGGGGTCCAATTAATTGAGCCATTTCGTGAAATAATTTTTAAGTCAAAAGTTTCCTTGAGTAACTCAATTGTAGCGTCCGCATGTGGCTCCGTCCTGTTGGGAGCACATATCAGCAAGATTAATGCCAGCTAATTGAGGTACGAGAAAACTTTGAATCATGTTCCTATACCGTTCGCCATTGACAGTAACATTCTGACCATCATCGTTCTTGAAAACATATGGGCCAATGACTCCGCCAGCCCATAAAGCGCACCAAACAGTAATTTTCTGTGGATGTATTGGTGTTCCGATAAAAGCTTGTGGATTCTCCTCACTCCAAATGCGACAGTTCTGTTGCTTTACGTACCCATTCAACCAAAAATGGGCTTCATCGTAAAATAAAATTTTGATTGGAATTTCAAAATCAATATCAATTTGTGCTTTAGCCCATTCGCCGAATTGGCGGCGCATTGGCTTTAATTCCTGCACAAGTTGTATCTTGAAAGTTTTTAAGCCGATATTATTTGGCAAAATCTTCCATAAAGTGGAAAGACACAACAACAGTTGCTGAGAACGGCGACGAATTGATTGATTAGGATCATCTTCAAACTTTTTCCGGTACAGCGGCTGTAGATTCTTCAGTGCGCACTGTTCGGCGTCTCACGGGATGCACATTATCAGTAACAGTAAATGTGGTTCGAAAACGATCTATTGTTCTTCAAATTAGCAGCTCTGAAGGACGATTATGTACGCCATAAACTGGACGAAGTGCAAGATAAATTTCAAATAAAGCAGTGATACCAACTCAAAGTTATATCACTCTATGAAAAACACCCGATATATGTATATATATATATTTAAATACGTCACTATATATTTTGAAATAATATATATTTTTAGAAAATGTTAACGCAAGAGTAATTTATAAAGTTTATGTCACGAATTATAGCCTTAAGTGATATGATTAAAACAGCATTGAGAATCACAGCTTTTAATTATTTTTTACAAGATTTAAATGCGATCGTAATTTTTTTTTTTTCTGCAAACATTCTAACGACTGTCGCCCAGAAGATGCTAAAGTGTGATCAATAACCTACCAAATGTTTGCACAAAATTTTCAATTGTTTCGTAAACGTGTACGTAGTTTCATTATGTTAGATTTAAGAGAAAAGTTTTCTTTCTATATTTTGTTTGAGATATTTTCGTTATTTTGTACAACAAAAAAGTCAATTTAGCAACCAAATTTAATTTAAAGTTAAGATTGCCCTTTCTTAAGAAAGTTTCATGTTCGAATGTAAAAACTTGATGCTGTAACTGCATTTGTTTTATACCAGTTGGATATTGAGTTTATTTATTGACTTTATTTATAGTCGAATTGTATTGGTTTCTTTGGAAATATTTATTTTAAAACAATTATTTGAGAACTTAAACAAAATTCATATGAATTCATTTCATATGAATTCATTTGGATTTGACTATTTTGTGTTATTAAAAAAGCACAAAAAATTAGTTGGATTTTTAGTACTCGAGCCCCTTTAACACAAAAACTTATGTGCTGAAATGTGTATCTAAAAATATATATCAATTCGATGTGAATATAAAATCTGAAAAAAGGCTCCTAACAGAAGTCACATAAAATAATATCACCACAAGAATAATAATAAATATAATAAACTGGGAAGCCTCATGAGTACAATAATCCGCCAGCAAGAAACATTTTTTTATTTAAAAACTAAACTGCTGCCAATGAGAGAGATATGAAATTTTCGTTTCTTTTCACCTCTGCTTAGAAACGTAAAGAAAATAATCATGCACGAATATAAAACCTGACCTGCATAATGAAATTCTAGCAAGAGGAAAATGTTGTCATGAAAAGTGTTTTCTGTTTTCTGTTTTCTGTTTTTCTCTTTCAAACCTGCACGAGCCATCAAGTCAAATGTAATCAAAATACGAAAGCATTTTTAAGAATATTTCCTTTAGACAAACATAAAAGGAATATAATTCAACAGTTAGTTGCTGGAGAGATGAAGATTCCTATTTTTATAAAAATGTGAAATTATTAAAACCATCTTAAACTACAACTCGTTAAAGCGATTTGGTGTTAAGTCCTGAATAATATATACTCGTGCTAACACAACAATTTGTTTTAAAATTGTTTCCGTTTCCGGTTTGAAAACCAACATACGCATAACACACACACACACACACACACAGCTCAAAACTTCATAGAGAAACTGTACACAATCAAGTGCTTTTACAACTAAACGTGCGGAAAATCAACAAAATTTTGGAAATCTTTTGTGTCATTACAAAAGCTAAAAAAAGAAAACAATCCACAAAATGTGACTATTTTGTTGGCAAAGGAAAGTACGAGTGTTACAAATTATTTAACATAAACGACAACAGTTGAGCTATTTTCCTTTTATTTTTTGAAAAGGGGAACAAAAGCATGCATAAGTTAAGGGCAAATTGAAATCACCTGCTTTTTATGTTCTCTTTCTACCCAGGCGGCATTTTTGCCGAGTTCTGTCGAAATTCAAGCAGAAAGTCTATGAAACTAACAAAATATTGTAAGCGTTTTTGATCAGGATCTATGTTTTTTCGGTAGGCGACAACTTTTCAATTGGGGGACTCACACTGTAGTCATGGAGTCATAAGTCATAAAATAATACCACTAAGAATATGACAAGTGTCATATACTTGTTCTGCTAAATAAAATTTTATAGATAAACTCTAACAGCTGCTGCCTTGTTATGAGCTGAATAATTTTTTTTTTTTGCGGCGGCATATGTGGCTATCAGCTACGTAATTTAAACGAGAAAAATTTTTCACTTGTATATATATATATATATATATAGTTTTTGCGCTTTAGTGCTCGCTCCTTTAATATATTTTATATTATAAAAATATGATTTAATGTACAGACATATGGGTATGAATAATTTTGTATCCGCTTTTTAGTCGTGAAATATATATATATATATATATATATATATATATATATATATATCTGTATAAGTAATGGCGGCAAACATATACTATCGCCGTCCTCCCTAAAGATTTTCGGAGTTCGACTCAGATCTCTAGAGCTATTTTATGACAACACAAAAACATACCTGCAAGAGTGCTATTATTTTATGACATTTTATACGAAGTACAACAACAACTTTTTTAAACCAGTCTAAAATTTTATGACTCTATGACAATATGACTAAATAGCACGAAATGTGAATCCCCCAATTATTTTATGACTTTATATATGTAGTGCAACAACAACTTTTTTAAACCAGTCTAAAATTTTATGACTCTATGACAATATGACTAAATAGCACGAAATGTGAATCCCCCAATTATTTTATGACTTTTTATATGTAGTACAACAACAACTTTTTTAAACCAGTCTAAAATTTTATGACTCTATGACAATATGACTAAATAGCACGAAATGTGAATCCCCCAATTATTTTATAACTTTTTATATGTAGTACAACAACAACTTTTTTAAACCAGTCTAAAATGTTGTGCCTCTATGACAATATGACTAAATAGCACGAAGTGTGAAATATGTAAACAACGTGTATGAAAATGCAATGTGTCATATTACTCTCTGAAAAAAAAACTCTAATAAAAAATTAAGAATTTATTTGCACAAATTTTACTTATTAACAAAAGACACCCCTTTTATTTTGTTGGTGTGAAAATATCGTCACCACGAAGAAAAACGTATTTGTAGTTTTGCGTTAATGCTTTTTACAATAACAAAAATGTGCGATGGTAAACAAACATCCATAAGAAATAAATGGTGATATTCGTAAGTTATTATTAAATTTAAAGTTTATAATAAAAAATTAGGAGTTTATTAGCAAGTACCCGCGCTTAAGCAACTTATGTCGTCAACACTCAAAGTCTCTGTTCACACTATGAAAGCTTTCTTTCAGAAATTCTCTCAAATGATCTTTTAAACTTTCATTCGTGTTCTTTATTTTTCTTACAACTAGAATAAGAGTGGGAAATAAGCCAACTAATGTAGAATGAAATAAAAACGTAAAAACGTTTTTTTTAAGCTGCTCATTTATTAAAGAGGAAGTTTAAAATAAATATATCTAGTTATTCTAAGAAATGCTGGGTGAAGGTTCCCTGATGATCTGCCTTTGCCCCAGTGAAATGTGCATAGGAATTTTGATATAACTTTTGGGTAAAAAGAATCAGCACGAAAATAAAAATTAATAAAATATACATTTCGCAAACTTTTTAAGAAAATGTCGAAGCTTTTACAAAACTGCTCATATTAGCTGGCCTTTAATCATCAAAACCTTTAAGTAGATGCAATTTCTGATGCTCTTCCCAACAGCCGAACTGATTTTAAATTTTGCTCAGGTTGGATCTAAATTATTTACCAATTCTCTATGGGCAAGAATTTACATGTTTCTTTTTGTGAATACTCAACAGTACGTTCTGCAAAAATATTAATTTTGTACTAGGAAAAAATATAAACCATAAAATCATAAATCTATTGCACATTTAGGGATCTTTGGCTCTTTGCCATATACGGCAACATACCAAATTGCAAATGTATGTTGGATAAATGTTCTCATTGAAGGATGAATATGCTGGCATAAGCATATTCCCAACAATTCTTTCATTGGCAGAACACAAAGAAAAAGAAGACCGACTACCTTTCGATTCAATGATATTTTTAAGATTTTTTTTTTAGCAAACTGTGCTGGCATATTTGTTTCATAATTGCTTGAATTTCTTAAAGCTGAAGTGCATGTCGTCATATACTCGTAGACACGCACACATTCATGCATGTTAGTAGTTGGATTGTCATTCGAATTGGAATTATTCAAATATCAGATCGATTTTTGTTCAAACGAACAGCATTTTTTAATGCAAAATAGTAAATGATTAATAATACTTTAACAATATTCGATTAAAGCTTTTTTTTAGAATTAATACAAAGTTCTTAACAGAATTGGTGCCTGGTTTATTTATTCACTGGCTCAAACAATTTAACTATATTGTGCAAACTTCCATTCAATATCAAAGTTAAAAACGCAAAGAAATTAATATGAAATTTATTTAATAAATAAATAATTAATAATATGAAATTTATTTGTTGGGTGGTTAAGAAATGTCTATATGCATTTCATTGGCGCTTTTTACCAAATCGTCAGTAGACTTCAACCACAGTTTTGAAATGTTTCGAACTTCTCAACTTATTAAAAGACTTCCAAAAACCATATGAGAATTCTGTTAATAAATTAACTATAGAAATTCACAAATGATTTAAAAAAATCATTTTATAATAAGTGTAGTAAGCTATGAAACTTATACAAACCAAACCCAACAAACAACTTTTATTTGATATGACTCTATTTTATTTTTCTACATATTTTATACAATTAGAAATCCTTTGGATTTCTTTTTTTATAAATTTGTTTTCTTAGCATGTCATGACATGTTTTTCACTCAGGATGTAATAATTAAATATATTTTCAAATAATTAAAGCGTATAACCGTTACGGTTCTGCTGAAAACGCAAAACTTTATTTTCAGAAATGCCTCCTCTCCTAGAAGTATGCAGTACCCATTACAACTTTTCAAATAAGACATCTGTGCGTATGGCCATAAAACTAATTTGTATTAATATAACGTATACAACATCATATCAAGAATCATTTAAGGGTTTAATTAAGCAAATCACATCACCAAAGTGGTATATAATTATATGGAATATAAAAAGAAAATTTCAATAGTTTCAGAGATGCGTTTTTTTTACAAATGCTGAGCATTCTGAAAGGCGAAGCAACAAGCACGTTAATATCCGGGTGTTTAGTAAAGAAATGGTATGAAAAATAAGGCCCAATCATTATATATATATATATATATATATATATATATATATATATATATACATATGTACATATATATATATATATATATATATATATATATACATATATACATATATATATATATATATATATATATATATATAAATATATATACATACGTACATATATACATATATATGTATATATATATATATATATATATATATATATATATTTATATATATATATATATATATATATATATATATATATGTATATTTTTTAAATGTCATGACATGCTAAGAAAACAAATTTATAAAAAAAAAATCCAAAGGATTTCTAATTGTATAAAATATGTAGAAAAATAAAATAGAGTCATATCAAATAAAAGTTGTTTGTTGGGTTTGGTTTGTATAAGTTTCATAGCTTACTATATATATATCGGGTGTTTTTTATAGAGCGATACAAGTTTAAATCATAATAAAACATAGAAATATATTTTGGATATCAATGAAACGGTCTTTATTGGATAGAAAATTTTATGACATTAATGTTTAAATATCATTTCGGCCATGTGGCCGCCACGATTGGTGCCTACAAGGCGCATTCTGGAACACCAATTTTCACAAATTTTTCGCAGCATTTGCGGCCGTATCTCGCCGATAACTTTTCGAATGTTGATTTCCAGGTGTTCAATTGTTTGTGGTGTATCGACGTACACAAGTGACTTTACATAACCCCAAAGAAGGTAATCCAATGGGGTTAAATCACACGATTTTGGGGGCCAATTAATTAGGCCAATTTGTGAAAATATTTTTAAGTCAAAAGTTTCCTTGAGTAACTCAATTGTAGCGCCCGCATGTGGCTCCGTCCTGTTGGGAGCACATATCAGCAAGATTAATGCCAGCTAATTCAGATACGAAAAAAACTGCGAATCATGTTCCTATACCGTTCACCATTGACAGTAACATTCTGACCATCATCGTTCTTGAAGACATATGGGCCAGTGACTCCGCCAGCCCATAAAGCGCACCAAACAGTAATTTTCTATGGACGTAGTGGTGTTTCGACAAAAGCTTGTGGATTCTCCTCACTCCAAATCCAACAATTTACGTACCCATTCAACAAAAAATGGGCTTCATCGGAAAATAAAATTTTGAATGGAAATTCAAAATCAATATCAATTTTTGCTTCAGCCCATTCGCCGAATTGGCGGCGCATACGATGGTCGTTTTTCTTGCTCTCCATGTAAGATTCCATGAAAAGCCGTAATTTATAGATTTTAACTTGATAAAATCTGTGTTGTTCAATATATTAGTGGGGATTTCTGCCGATAGTGTGTTTTATCACACTGACGCCAAACAGTAGCTCGACACTAGATATACATATTTATTAGACATTACTCAGTAAAACTTCGAGGAGAAAGTTGTATTATATAGTAAAAGTAACGGAAAATGTGTTTGACTTGCATTTACCAAATAAATTGCATATTTACACTATCCCTCAAATCCATTTATTTAGAATTGTTTTTACATTGACAATAATATTTAGTTATAGTTTTTCGATTTGAAAGGTGCTTAACACAATTTTAAGGCTCTAAGGCAAGTATTATCAAAGTGAGCTTCCAACAACAAAAAAAAAATTATTTGTTAAAATTGTTTTTCTCGATTAATTTCTGAATAATTCCAAGACGATAAGAGATAAAGAAAAGTTAGATGTGACTAAAATGAAAATAATTTTGTTACACATTTTCTGATGTTTTACTTTTTAAAATCGGATGACTCGTTCTCGAGTTAGGGTGCAATATGTCTACGTACCTGACTAATTTAGGGGGGAAAATTGCCGTGCCCATAAAAAAAACTCGACCTGATGGAAAAAAAACCGAAAACGGATTCGAGTTTAGCGCATCAAAATCAATATATTGCACATAGTTTTATTTAAAGGAGCGACAAAAAGTTATTTTTTGCAGAGCAGTGTAATTATAATATATATTTGGAGGAAAAGAACAATTAACTTTTTTTCAAAAACATCGAATGAATCCCAAGTAATTAAAAAGGGACCTTTTTAAATTATCTCGTGCCAAAGTTATTTATTTTTCTTCTAAAATACTGTTTTTTATATATTTTTTCTTAACTTTTATGTGTGTGGTTAAAGTGTGTTTGGCTTACATGTTGTTGTGTTTGTATAAATACTCATGCCAAAGCAAACATTGTCATTCAGTGCTGCCGGAGAAGAGGATTTAAATTTTGAATTAGCCAAGAATATAGTTTAAGGGAACAAAACAATTTATTCGGTTTATTTAAGGAAAAGGTCTATTATTTTTTATTTCTGATATAAAAACTATGCTTTTATTCTAATATTTCGCTACTTCCTTGTGTAGCTTCTTCAGGGATATGTAATTTAGAATTAAATGTTTTTCTTTTTTCAATTTAACATATACAAACAAAAATTATTTGAAACAAAATTTTTTCAGTTCGCAAATACAAACAAAATATTTTTTGTCAAAACGAAAAAATTAACAATTTGTAACTTTGTTTCAAATCATTTTTGTTTGTATATGTTAAATTGAAAAAAGAAAAACATTTAATTTTAAATTACATATCTCTGAAAAAGCTACAGAAAGAAGTAGCGAAATATTAGAATAAAAGCATAGTTTTTATATCAAATATAAAAAATAATAGACCTTTCGCTTAAATAAACCTAATAAATTAATAAAAAATGAGGTCGAATAAGTTAATAAAATAAAAAAGGGAGCAAAACAAGTTATTCTGTTCAAATATGTTAAACATTAAGGACTTTCGACATGAGGCTTTTTCATTACTACTGAGGATGTTGTGACTAAGAACACTCGCGATAGTCTTCCAGCAACCGCTCGTAGTAGGTCGGTGTGAAAAACAAACAATTCGATATATTTTATATATCCTTTTCAAAATGCACCGTGTGCAAAAACAACTTTCCAAGGCTCAGATATATATTATCTCTCGAGGTATTTTTTAACACAACATAGAAATTTATAAAATTATTATATTTTGCGATTGAGTGGATATGTAAAAGCGTAGCTCTTCTTAATAATAAAAAGACGGCAACTGTGGTTTCATTGGATATTTCCGTTAGTTTGTGGCGTACAACACTCTCACATAATTGCCCTTATTTCGCTGTTAGCTTCATGATTTGTTTGTTGCCACAAGCAAACTCATCAAATTAAAAAAATAAATGCTTGTATAAGGGGAATTTGGTGAAGATGATGATTTTATTTAGCTTATAATCATGAAACAAATAACATTAGCTTTATGTTGATCACATTTCGTATCTTTTAAGGTTACCTTTTTATTCAAATCTCCGCAGCTTTTTTTCTGTTCTTCAACGGCAGAAAATCATGTCGTTAAATTAAATTTTGTCTAAAACGTTTAGTATTATCAATAATTTTGTCTTATTTTGACAATTTTGTTGTAAACCTTCTAGAAAAAGTCACGCACAAACACCATATAATGTAACTAAAAGTATTTTTATTAACAACAGTATATTTCCCTACTAGCAAAATTTATGACAAAAATATTGTCATAAATTTTTTAAAATTGTGAATTATTTTTTATATTTTAAAATGGATTAATTATATTATTGTAAGCGGGATTCATAATTCTTTGGAAAGTTCGTATAGTGTGTAATAACAACACAATTGTGTCGGAAAAAGTTTACACACCCGGTATGCATATTTTACAGTTAAATTATTTTTAACTCATTTTAATTTTTATATTTATTGCTTTTGTCAAAAATAATCTATATAAAAGCGGGTCATAAAAGACTCCTCAAGAAGAGTCGCGGGTAGGGTACCATTTTCTCCTGAAAAAACAATCATTTACGATCAGAAAATTAGCTCATTTATGCTTATTTTAATCGCGCAGAGGAGTCATAAATGACTCGAATATGATAAATTTTTTCATAAAATGCTTGCAGGGTTCCTTAAGAAGTAAAATTTACTACAGTGGATGCACGTTAATGTGTATTATTTTATGTAGAGAAAACTATTTTTTTTTTTAACTACGGCCAGATCACAGGGCATAACTCTTAAATTGTTTTGGAGCTAGGAAAAACAGGAGGTAGTACTGAACCATTTCATTTCTTACTTTGCAGACGAATATTGGCAACAGTACTGAAGAAGGAGTATCCTGTAATGCACTCTTTAGTTCATGTGATACCCATATTCATGGCTGAGTGGATATCTTCGGCTTAATAGTCTAAGCGTGAATACTTCGTATTACAGATCCATTTCCAGCTCATCTAAGTGAATTTCTTTCGTAACAAAATTATTCCAGACAGAAGCAGTGGCTTATGTTTCCGGTCCCTAGACTAAGTTTCATAATTTCTTATTTTTTATAACTGCACTAATATCAACTATTTTTTTGTTATATTATTGATAAAATTACTCGTAAAAACTTGAAGGTTGTAAGAGTAGATGTTAGATATATAAAAGCTTTTTTGCAATTAACAAAATATTTCACTCATCGCTTCAAAGTAGTTTTTGTAACTGTAAAGCGTAATATAAAATTATTGTTCTTATCTATTCTTAAAATTTGCTTCAGCCTTTAATATTTTAACTATTTTATTATTTTCTTCATTTATGTTCTGGGGACAAAAATTTGCTTATGGTTCAATAATTCCTTTGTCCAAAATTACAAAAAAAAATTCTCTTTTATTTTATCTTATCATTCTGTCCTTCATATTTTAGAATTTAATATCTAAAGTAATATTTGTGCTCTTGACATATTTAAGTGAGACCTTCATCAAAAATTAATCATTATGAATAAAGAAATTTTATCAAAATACCAAATTATAAGCAAATAATGGGAATATCCTATAAATACTATTTAATGTTGTTAATATCTTAAAAATATGTACATATTTTAAAATTGCATAACCAAAATGCATATACAATTTAAATTGCATTTTAATTACATATTAATTTAAAAATATGAAAGTTACAATTTTAGGAGTTTTCGGCTAGTTGATATGAGCATTTAAGTAGGCCAAGGCGGATTTTCAGGAAACCTCTTTGCTAATAAATGTTAAAGTTTCACATAGAAATACAGGGCGTGCAGAATCAGTTTTTTGTCCGTCTTTTTTTATAACAGCCATTAAAATTTCTTATACCCTTTTTACTCAAGTTAACGTGAAGTTCTTTTTACGCAACATTTTTCACTTGCTGATGCTAACAAAGCAACCATTATTTTTATTTTAGCTGTAAATTTTTGTCTAGCGAGTCATGTTTGCGTAATACGATGTTCTAATATAGAGCGAAAGACCATTAAATCTATATGTACATCAGTCATATGGAAAAACAGATATTAGGATCTTAAAACCGGTGCTGAGCCGAAAAACATACGTAACTAGATGCATTCAGAGATGTCGATGGTCACAAGAAGAAAGGCTCTAACTCACAAGATTTTATTTTTGAGAAAGGTAAAAACACAAAACAAACTTATCATAATAGAAACTATAATTAGCAACTGAATGAAAAATGGTTATTTTCGGTTTTAATGCACCATTTTTTATTGACGTATTGTATGTTTGTGTGTGATATGTATTGGAATCACTGAAAAGCTCAATACATAAGCTGTACTCCCTCCCACAGCCAATAAGTGGAGATCATACGCTGTGTGCCGATCTTATGAAAAAAATACTTCTACTACAATAATTTAGCAATTTACTTCCATTTAAATATATTTAGAGGGTGAGCAAAATATTCTAATCAGTTCTACCAAGGAACCCATAATGTCCACAAAAAGTTTTTTTAAAATAAATATTTATTCACGTTATTTATACTATCAAAAGATATTAAATACTTAGTGTGTAAAAAGGTAGTAAACTAATAAAAAATATAACAAATTAATCAACTTGATTATTTAAGGAAAATAATGAATACAACAGATACGTATGTATATGCTTGTGTATTAAGAAATTATACATACATATATATCCATTTTTAAATGAGGATTAGACAAAATATGTGTTCAAAACCTAGACAATTGTATCTTAGTGAGCCTCTTTTTGGGGTTAAGATTTCACGAACGTAAAGAAGCCAAACGTGACTGCATTTCCTGCAGGTCCTCTTCATCGTCTTCTCCAACATCGTCAGCAACTGCAACGGCAGCTGGCGCTTTTTGTTGTTCAGCAGCAGCCAACTCATCGGGAGGTAGTGGAGCTTCACCCAATTTTCCGTCAGTGATTTCCCATAAAACTTTATCAACTTCCTTTGCTGCTTCCTCTTCCATTTCTTCAGTTTCCTCCAGGGATTCCATTGTTTCGTCTAGCATTTCTTCAATAATACCGGCTTTCATCATTTCCTTCGACATATCACGCATTATACCAGCTAATTCAGGATAGCGAACCAAATTTTGCATAGCCTGCATTACTTCAGTGGATTTTTGGAGGGAACCGGCCACCCTTAGAGTAGCTGCAATAAAATCATTACAGAAGACTATTATATATCGACTTATTCCAATTACCCAATTGATTTTTCATTTGCAGCTGCACTGAGTTTAAATGTGCCTTGGAAGTGTAAATCCTATTTATTGCTTTTCGAGCTCCTACGATTTCTTTTGCCAATATAATACATGTGTCCCGATCATTTTTCGTTGCTGCTTGCTTTAGAGATCTTTTTACTTTTTCCTCCTCCCTTTGTATACTGCGAATTTGACGGTCAAGTTGATTACTTTCCTTGCGAATTTTATGCGTCCATTCTTGCACCTTTTTACAGAAATTATATTAAATATATTAATTGTTTCTATGTTTTGATATTTCAGTTGACACTAAAAATGATGTCGTCATACTTGTCTTTACCTTGAAAATTTTTTATTTAGCAAAAATCAAGATTACCTGCTCTTTAGGGTCTTTGGATTTTGTTTGACCAAATAAGCCCATTGCGATGAATTAATTCACAGATATTTAATTGAAATATATAAATTATTTTCTATATTTAAGACATAAAATGACTCATTTGCAAAATTGTTGACGAATTTGGTGGTTAAAGCCTGTGTTTGTTTTCCTTTTCATGTACGCAATTTGCTATGACAGTTCTTGTGAGAAACAATATTTTGGAAAGAGAGCAGAGAACAGAGAGCGGGTGCCAGACTGAATAGCAATATGACCGTTATAAACTGCTTTAAATTGTTAGCTATTTGAATTTATATATACATATTATATTTTTTTTCGAGAACCCTCTATAAACTAAATGCTCAGTCAATATTTTTAAAAGAATATGTAATTAATATACACAAGCACCTACAGAACAAGCAAGTAATACAAACTAGCCTAAGTACCATATACCTTTGGCGACTTTCTTAAAGCTTCTACACCATTTTTCTGGCATCTCTTCTCTGACATGTACAACCATGGTGCTATATGTCGAATCCGCAATAGTGTACCATATGATTTCTAACTTGTCAAGGTTGAGGTTAAATTCGAACTTGACAGTTATTGAAATATTTTGTTTTCCAACAAATATATTGCATCACATTGAGATTTTGGAGTGATGCTTCAGATTTAAGGATTTTTGTTGGAAATACAAAAGAACAGTGAATGGAATAAATATAAAAATTAAGTCCAAAGTACATATAATTCGGCTATGATACAAAATTCGCGTAAAAGTTTTTCGTTACTATGTACGGCTACACAAAATATAGGCTTAAAATTGGTAAATCGGCGAGCTGAAATGGCGATAGGAGTAGTAAGTACAACGCAAAGATTAATACATGTTGCGGCAAAAGCTTATGCTCGCAACCGTAAAAAAGAGCCGGAGAATGTTTCAACATTATTTAAACCTGTGCAAGTTGAACATAATGCAGACGAAACTGATGTTGGATCTGAACTGGCGGGTAAATTGGAGAAATCTGCTATTTTGAACATATTGAATAAATTTACACAAAGAAGGGAGATAAAAGCTTTGTGCGTTGATAATGGATTGGATAGTAAGCATAAATAAAAAAAAGAAAATGTAGACACATACGTAAGTAAAACCTAAATTTACAGATTATTTGCAGCATCAAGCGTTTGCATCGTTTAGGCGTTATTGTATAGAATCTGAAAATCTTCCTGCAGACCTTCATATAACATTTAGTGATATAATAAATGGTGGTGGCCATGTGGACGATATGTTTCCCTACTTCTTAAGTCACGCTAGAACAATATTTCCGCATTTAGAATGTATGGACGATTTAAAAAAGATATCAGACTTAAGAACTCCAGCTAATTGGTATCCTAGTGCTCGTGCCATAACACGTAAAATTGTATTTCATGCCGGTCCAACGAACTCGGGGAAGACTTATCATGCTATGGAACGCTTTCTTTCAGCAGAGTCTGGTGTTTATTGTGGTCCTTTAAAATTATTAGCCACAGAGGTGTTTAACAAAGCTAATGAAAAGGTATAAATACATATGTATATATATTAAAAAGTCAAATATTTGAAATGCTTATATAAATAAAATCATTAAGTTGAAAGTTATTACTCAGGCCACACTTCAAATCTGCTGACTTAACATATTCTTATTTCTTTATAATTTATTTTAAATTCAAATATTTGTTAAGAGTGGAAAGTTTAAATATATATTTAATAATAGTCTTATTAGTTAGATAATATGTATATAAACATAAATCCTGATTAATAATTTTGCAACTAAACAAATGTTATTAATAAAATATAAACTGAAAAGGGTACTCCATGCGACTTAGTTACTGGTGAGGAGCGAAAGTATGGCATTAACGAGAATACACCGGCTGATCATGTTGCATGTACTGTCGAAATGACTTCTGTTAATACACCTTGTAAGAAATATTTCCACCTACACATGTCATTATATTTCGTAATAAAATAATTTTAAATACAGATGAAGTAGCGGTCATTGATGAAATTCAACAGTTACGAGATCCTCAGAGAGGTTGGGCATGGACACGAGCTTTTTTAGGTCTTATAGCCGAAGAAGTTCATGTATGTGGCGAAGCTGGTGCATTAGAATTGTTGCAAAAGATTTGCGAAACCACAAACGAAATTGTGGAAGTTCATAATTACAAAAGGCTTACTGAGCTTTCCATAGAAGATTCCGCATTAGAAACTTTGGACAATATACAACCTGGTGATTGTATTGTTTGTTTTAGCAAAAATGATATATATTCAGTTTCAAGAGAAATTGAAGCAAGGTAAGATTATCCTTTGAAATAACTAAGTAGTTTAATTTTGATGTCTGATAGATAAAATTTAGGGGAAAAGAAGTTGCAGTTATATATGGTGGTCTACCCCCAGGTACGAAATTGGCTCAAGCAGCTAAATTCAATGATCCTGAGAATAGTTGCAAAGTAATGGTTGCTACAGATGCTATAGGCATGGGCTTAAATTTGTAATTATATGAGTAGATACTTGTGACTTATGATAATTAATATTGTGTTGTATTTGCAGGAGCATACGGCGAATAATATTTTATTCGCTGGTGAAACCTACTATGAATGAAAAAGGGGAACGTGAAATTAATACAATTTCTGTTTCTTCTGCTCTTCAAATTGCCGGCCGAGCCGGTCGTTTTCGTACCCAATGGGAACATGGATATGTCACCACCTTCAAAACAGATGATTTACAACAACTAAAGAAAATTCTTGCTCAAACACCAGAACCTCTGAAACAAGCAGGCTTACACCCTACGGCCGATCAAATAGAATTATATGCTTATCATTTACCCAAATCAACATTAAGTAACTTAATGGTAAGAAGATATATATGTATACATGTATATATATCACCTTAACAATTTCGTCGTCTTGGATAAAAAAAATTTTTACTTTATTTGCAGGACATCTTTGTAAATCTTTGTACTGTTGACGACTCATTATATTTCATGTGCAATATAGAAGATTTTAAATTTTTAGCTGAAATGATACAACATGTTCCCTTGCCGTTAAGAGCACGATATGTATTCTGCTGTGCTCCTATTAACAGAAAAATGCCTTTTGTTTGCTCCATGTTTTTAAAGGTACTAAAACTAGTAATTTGAACATCTTATTTGAAGTTAAACTATTTCTTTTGTTGCCATTCTAAGATTGCACGTCAGTACAGCCGCGGTGAGCCATTAACATTTGAATTCATAACAAGAAACTGTGGATGGCCTTTAAGCTTGCCCAAGACTATTGTAGATTTAATGCACTTGGAATCTGTATTCGATGTAATGGACTTGTATCTTTGGCTGAGCTATCGTTTTCTAGACCAGTTTCCCGACTCGGCATCTGTTAGAATTGCACAAAAGGAACTCGATGAAATCATTCAGCAGGGCGTTTTTCAAATAACAAGACTGCTTAAAAATAGTGAAGCGAATCAAGGCGCTGCAGATGGTGATATAACCTACAATCTAAGACGTATAGCACACGTAAAAGGTTATGCATTATAAATCTTTAAATTTTCAAAAATAATACTTATTTAATGATACTATTTACAGAACCACGTATTCCCAGCAGTACCCGCGGTCGTCTAACAGATCGCCTTATTGCTCAAGGGCTTTTAACACCGGGCATGTTAAGTGAACTACGCAAAGAGTGGGATGCTCAAAGCAATGTAGCGAATTCTACCGGAAGTGACGATGATGACAATGTGTTTAATAAAAAAATGCGTAGAAAAAGAAAAAAATAAATTTAAATTATATTGGGTAATGCATGACTCATATAATATATCCCTTTGCCAACTTATATAGAAATGCGATCAGTTTACTATATAACTCAAATCGGCTTGACAAAGTATATTTTGTAACAAGTTAGTTTTTGTATTATAAATATAAAGACTTTCAGACGAATTTGAAAACTGCTTTGTTTTGGTATTAAATGATAAGGTTTGTTATATAACACGAATAATAGCATACAGATTCGTTCAGTTTTATGGAAATAGTGGTACTCTTATATGTTACCTTTCTTTTTCCTTAATGCTGAAAAAACAACTGAAAAATTAACAGCGTCAATTTGACTATTGTTAAAGCGTATTTTCCGAAAACCCTAGATAACAGGCTTACATACATATGTATGTATGTATATAGACATAAATTTGCACGAATTGAATTTGTATATCATAGAACACTCCGCTATAAAATATTTAGTTGCAAATTCTTTTAGGAACAAATTACGAAAATTAAATATGAATTTCAAAATCATAAACAGATAGTTTTGTAAAGAAACTCTGAAATGTATCATAAAATACAAAATTATTGTATAATAGAATTACAATATTACATCCATAGATATTTTGTGAGAAACAGTGACAATTTTAATGAAACCAAATCTTTGCATTTTTATACGGTTTTATTTAACTTACTTTCTTGTTAAAAGTATTCCCATAAAAATAAGCTCTTACCATATCCATCTTATGATATTACAGGAAATAAAAATTGCTTATATATCAAGGTTTTATTAACAAAATTTTATATATGTAGTATAAGCTACACTTGTGTGGCTAAGTGCTACCCTAATACATTTATAATGTAACGAGTATCACCGGTACTCGTTATTGTGCCAAGCTAATGTCATGGCTTTTTTTCCTTCTATTCATTCTTCTTTATCTTGTGCCCAACACGTTCAGTCGCAATAAAACTTAATTATAATTTAATATTAAAACAACGTTTTTTTATTTAAAAGAATACTTGACCCTCCTGGTCAACACTACATGGTGGCAGCGGTAAACATTTAATTAAAGTGAAGAAGCTTTTACAATTGTGAAAGAACTAAGTTTTTTCATCACGTTTTTTGTAAAAAAAAAAAATTTTTGAGGTTAGGTGAAAATAAATTAATTTACATCAATCTATGCCTCAAAAAGCAGACAAAACTGATAAAATGGAGAACATTTTTGTGGCAAACATCGCTCCTCCTGAACCATTTAATTTTTCGCACCCAGATGATTGGGCCAAATGGCGGAAAAGGTTTGAGCGGTATATGAACGTGTCAGGGCAATCAACTAAAACAGAAAGGGAGCAGATTGATTTGTTATTTTACATAATGGGGGAGAAAAGTGAGGAAGTCTCATTACAATTTGGATCCGCACCAACGAACGTGGCGGATGCCTTAAACAAATTTGACAACTACTTCAACCCAAGAAAAAACATCATATTTGAACGCTTCAAATTCAACTCAAGGGTTCAAAAGCAAGGCGAATCTGTGGATGATTTCATTACTGACCTACATGCCCTTGCCGAAAAGGGTGCGTACGGAAATCTGAAGGAAGAGTTAATCCGAGACAGAATCGTGGTGGGTATGCTCAACACAAAAGTTAGTGAACAGATGCAGCTGAAACCGGATCTAACGTTAAAGGTAGCAATAGATACAGCTCGACAAGCTGAAATTCAAATTAAACAAACAAAAGTCATCAAAGACGACAAAAACGTGTGTAACGTTCAAAAGGCAAGTGGCGGCATGCACGTACGTAACCAAGGTGGAAAAAAATTTTCAAATTTAAATGGTAATGGTAATTATGATAAGAATAAATGTAATTATTGTGGATTTAAACCACACAATAGAAAAGAGTGCCCTGCCAGGGAAAAAAATTGCAACATTTGCAACTTACGTGGACACTTTGCGAGTGTATGTAAAAAGAAAAATGAAATTAAAGCAAAACCAAGTAAAAAGGTAAATTCGGTTGAATCCGCAAATTTAAAATCAAATTCTGAAGATCGGGAAAATTTTGACTATATGATCGGCACGGTGAATAAATTTTTCACGGGAAATAATCGTAAATGTGTAGATTCGTGGTACATTCAGTGCAAAGTAGCCGAATTGAAAAATAGTTTAAACTTTCTTATAGATACTGGGGCAGACTGTGTCTGCATCCCAAAAGATTCGATTTCGAACCATCATAATCTAACCATCATAAATACAGATACAGGCTTAAAGGGACCGGATGGTAATTCGTTGAACGTTCTAGGAATTGCTAAAGCAACTTTAGCTTATCGTGGGAAACAATGTAAAGTAGACGTTTACATTGTTGAGGGGCTTAGTACTCCTATTTTAGGGCGAAATGCTATCGTAAAATTGAATATTCTTCAGCCTCCGGCTCTCGAAAATTTTTTAGTTTCAAAAAGTGAAAGTGAGAATATGTCATTTAAGTTAGTGGAAAATTTTCCCAGACTTTTTCGTGAAATCGGGGAGTTTAAAGGTGAAATTAACATAAGATTAAAAAATAATGTTACTCCTTTTGTACAAACAGTACCAAGAAAGGTTCCAATCCCTTTATTACCAAAATTGAAATCGGAAATTGATAGATTAATAGATCTGGACATAATTGAACGTATGGACGATGTTACTGAGTGGGTCAGTCCCATAGTAGTTGTTCCGAAACCAAACAATGAAATAAGACTGTGTGTTGACTACACCCAGCTTAATAAAGCGGTTATTAGGCCATATTATCCTATGCCGAAAATTGAGCTCTCCTTAGCTAACATTAAGGAAGCTAAAATTTTTTCGAAAATCGACACGAACAAAGGATTTTATCAAATAAAATTATGTCGTGAAAGTCAATTACTGACTTGTTTTATATGTCCATTCGGACGGTTTATTTTTAAAAGATTACCTTTTGGCATTTCTTGCGCGCCAGAATATTTTGTCTCAAAGTTTAATAAAGTCCTAGAAGGAATAAATAACTGCATTTCGCATGTTGATGATATTCTAATTTTTGGGAAAAATCGTAATGAACATGATGCCGCTCTCGAAAAAGTTTTAGCTCGCCTTGACAAAGAAGGTATAACTATTAACAAAGAGAAGTCATGTTTTGGTGTAGACCAAGTTACTTACTTAGGTTATGTTCTTTCAGCAAATGGTGTTTCTATTGATCCAGAAAGAATCAAGGCAATTGTTGACTTTCCCAAACCAGAAAATAAAACAGAAGTCCAACGTTTCCTCGGTATGGTGAATTTTGTTGCAAAGTTTATCCCCAATCGGTCTAAAATATTAGTACCTATCAATGTCTTAACGGGAAAGGTAGATTTTGTTTGGGATAAGGTACAGGAAAAGGCTTTTTTGGAAATTAAAAACAGTTTGACACAAACTCCAACTTTAGCCTTTTATGACCCTTCTAAACAAATTATCATTAGCTCAGACGCATCCTGTTATGGTATTGGTGCCTGTCTTTTTCAAGTGGACGGTGACGGTAAGAGGGAAGTGGTTTCATATATATCCAGAACGATGACCGATACTGAAAAACATTACGCTCAGATTGAACGTGAAGCCCTAGGCATAACTTGGGCAGCAGAAAAGTTAGCCGAGTATATAACAGGTGTGGAAGTAGTATTTGAAACAGACCACAAGCCTTTAGTGCAAATTTTACAGTCAAAAAATTTAGATACCTTGACCCCAAGACTACAACGTTTTAGAATGCGCCTTATGAGGTACGACTACTCTATAGTCTACGTACCAGGCAAAGACTTGAAAGTAGCCGACGCTTTATCTCGTAGTCCAGTTCCTTGTAAAAAGGACGAGCCTCAAGAACTCGGGATAGAAACTGAAGCTTTTGTACGTTTTATCGTAAAACATCTTCCAGTAAAAGATTATTATGTAGAAAAAATAATAAAAGCTCAAAAAGAGGACCCAATATGCAAACTACTTGTTCAGTATTCGGCAGATGGTTGGCCAACTCGTGATAAATTACCAGATTTAATGGTACCCTATTATCAATATCGTTACGATATTTCTTTTTCACAAAATTTAGTATTAAAGGATACACGAATAATTATCCCTCCAGGTTTACAAAGAGAAGTAATCAACTTCATTCATTCAGGCCATCAAGGAATTGCCAAGTGTCGTAGATTAGCTCAAACTTCGGTTTGGTGGTTAGGTCTTAGTTCACAGTTGGAAGATTTAGTAAAAAACTGTCCTAACTGCATTGAGGAACGATGTAACAACAGGGAAACATTCAAGTATGAAAATCCACCAACTCGACCGATGGAGAAAATTGGTTTAGACCTTTTCAAATGGAACACGTGGAATCTTATAATAACTGATTATTACTCGCGATATTTCGAATTTTTTCCACTAACCTCTATGACTGAAGAGGCCATAATCGACAAAGTCAAAGAATTTTTTTCACGCTTTGGTATTTGTTCCATATGCAGGAGTGACAATGGACCACAATTTCAGTCAAAATTTAAACAATTTGCTTTTGATTACAATTTTACACACGTGACAAGTAGCCCTTATTATAGCCAATCTAATGGTGCTGCGGAAGCAGCGGTGAAAGTTGCAAAAAAATTGATAAAAAAATGTGAAAATGTTCACGAAGGTCTTCTTAACTACCGTTCAACCCCTTTAGCAAACGGATTTTCGCCCGCGGAATTAATGATGGGTCGCAAAATCAAATCTTTGGTTCCAATGTTGCCAAGTCTGTTAGAACCAGAGAATAATCAGAAAGTATTAGACAAGGAACGTCAAATTAAAGAAAAACAGATTCAAAATTATAATACAAGACACAGAACTAGAGATCTTCCGGAATTAAAAAAAGGGGATGGGGTGTGGATAGTCGATTTACAAAAATATGGTAGGGTTTTAAAAAAACTAGACGAACCACGATCATATCTGGTTAAGGCGGATAGAGAGACGTACAGGCGAAACAGATGGCATCTAATCTCAGTGCCAAATTTCGGTACTGGTAATTCCGACAATTCAGACGAATTTTATAATCCAAATGAAAATTGTATAGTTGAAAACAATTTCGACAACAATGCTAGCGAGGATCAACCCGATTTGCCTTATACTCCAAAGGAACTACCTTCTGAAGAAACTCCAGAAGTTGGTCCCTCAACAAGAGTTGGTAGACATAGAACTACACCAACTTGGTTTAAAGATTATGTAGTTTAAGAGATTGATTTAGAAAATTAAAATACAATTTTAGAAAAAAAGTTTATTATATTTGTTACCTATAAAAACACATTCATTTAAAATAAAATAATAATGAAAATACAAAACAAATAAAATTGTACAAACATCTTTATTTAAAATCAAAAATATCAAAACAATTGTAAAACTGGAAAAATAATATTGTAAAAATACTTTAATTTAGTTATCAAAATTATAAAAAAAAAAAAAAAATGTTAAATGAATTTAAAAAAAAAAAAAAAAAAAAAAAAAAAAAAAAAAAAAAAATAAGTATAATAATTATTACTTATTATATTTAAAAAAGGGGATGTAGTATAAGCTACACTTGTGTGGCTAAGTGCTACCCTAATACATTTATAATGTAACGAGTATCACCGGTACTCGTTATTGTGCCAAGCTAATGTCATGGCTTTTTTTCCTTCTATTCATTCTTCTTTATCTTGTGCCCAACACGTTCAGTCGCAATAAAACTTAATTATAATTTAATATTAAAACAACGTTTTTTTATTTAAAAGAATACTTGACCCTCCTGGTCAACACTACAATATATTTCTTGGTTTCTGTTTGGTTTCACTTTTATTAATATTATTTAGTATTATTGGCAACTATTATTTATATTGATAACTTTTGTGTACGTTTTATTATTTTTATAAAACTGAGCTGGGTTTTTTTTATATTCCCAATGAAATTACACCGAAATGTTAAGTAATAAAAAATTCGTTCTGTTATTAGGTTTTTCTTACAAAAATATTTTATTATTAGCCAAAAGAACTGATTAATAGAAATATTATACATAAAAACAGTGCTTCTAATAAATTTGTGTGAGTGGCTTTATTTTATTTAGCATATTCAAATACGAGTAAATCAAATAGTTTTAAAAATTTATGATTATTTTAAATTATTTCGTTTTAAGCGTAACATGTTTTCTTTTGTTAGAAATCAGGTAAAATTTTATTTCATATATTTTACGATTTTAGGTCCAATTCTAATGAATCTTACAAATATAAAAATTTTTTTAATATTTTTTGTATACATACATATATGTACTTATGTATATTTCTATAGAATGATTTTGTATTTTATATATGTACATATACTTTTTATGGCTGGCGTCAGTACCGGTTAGAGACTTATGAACTTTGTAACCCCATCCACCAATAATAATATATGTTTTGTCTTTAACTGTAGAGAAGGAAGTGGACCGAGATGATCTAAAAAACTCTATGGAAGGAGTGACGGATTTAGGGATGCTATATAATCTCTTGGCATTCGGTCTCTATACATTTCGGAAACCAGTAGTTTTCATTCATTCTTAGGTAAGTTATCAGTTCTCAAATGACCAATATGCTTATGAAAATGTCTAATAAATTTACTTCCGCATCATTAGGAACATATAATCTCAGACTATTGCCGTCCGTTTTGTAAACAACTTTACTAACCATCTCAAAATCCGCCAAGTTCTCATTCTCTAAACCTGAAGGTAGGTCACATATTCTGAATATCAATATCCTCATTTTCTATTGTAATAATTTCTTCACAGTCAAAATTACTTCTAGATAATGCGTCCACGTGATTCATACTACTCCCTGGTCTATACCTAATAGTATAATAACATCCTCAAGCTCCAATGCCCATCTGGCATCAGAACTATTATTGCTTTAGGAAAGATAATTGTGTATATATGTACATATACACATAGCCAACTTTTCCTGCATGGAACCTCTATACACCATATTCTATATTTCTATACACATTGTATATATGTTTCTGATTTCTAATCATCATACAAAACTAGAAGTAATACCAAGGCTGCGGAATTTTTCTGCAATGAAAGGTATCTGAATTCGACCTTCTCACAAATGTTACTACACAACCATATCTAAGGTATTCTAAGGCGAAGTAAAATAATATATACATGTAATAAAGTAGTACATTGCTAGTGACCACCCATTGAAGGATGTTCCTAAAAAAATACTGATCAAAAAAGCTTTTAGTCCGGAGCTTGTTCGAGCTATATGTATTAACTTCAGGTCAATAAGAAACAGTTCAAAATATATGAGTACAGTACAGGTAAAACATTAAAAATATAGTCCCATTTTCATATATATTATTTTGCTGCAGATCTTACGATGTCAATAGAAAACTTTCATTTGCACAATTGCATTTCAAATAAAAATAATTTATAAAACTTTGTTTTTATTTCAAATATATCTGTACCGAAAAAAAGAATTCTTTCGACATTGTGAAATCGATAGTTAATATCGTATATGTGTATATACGTAAGTGCCAATACCATTTTATTACACACATATTAATTTTTTATGTTAATTTTTAGGATAGTGTCAATTTGAAAAATATAATGTTTCAGTTTTTATAGCCGTTATATTAATTAATCCAATTAGAAAAATATATGATTATGTTATTCTTAATTAATAATGTAAAGTTTAAATTCATTAGGAATTCATAGGCTTCACAAAAATTTTAAACTAATTTTATTTTCGGTTTATATATGAGAACAAAGATTTTGCAATGTTTTATCTTCAATACATTTTTTTGCTTTTATAATTAAAAAATTTTTTCTCTTTAAGTACAAAAAATAAATATTCAGATTTTTTGCTTTGCTGTCTTCACTTAAGAAATAAATTTTTGTATGAAAAAATACATATGAATTTCGCTTAAAGTTTCTAAGTAAAATGTATAAAAAATACATACACACGTTTGTTAAGATAAAAAAATAATTATGTTGGATTTAAAATTTAGAATTTCTTTTGTATAATGTGGAACATCAAACATCAATTAATGGATATGAAACATATTTTTATTATAATTTATTTAGTTTCAAATTAATTAAAATTTACTCAAATTTTTTTTTTTTTAATTTAAAGCCTCTTTCAGCGTTAATTTTTATCAAAATATATACGTTTATAAAGATACGTTCTTTAAGCATCTTTATAATATTGAAAAAATTTTATTTTTAGCTTCATTTATGAAAAATATTTTTATCATGTGATATCGGAGAATTCGCTGAATTCATTTAAAGTTGAACTGAACACTTATAAGCTTATATGGGGGCAATGTCCTCATAATGCTATTATCTAATTTCAGAATTTACTAAAATGTTTTTTATAAGTTCGCTTACGATATCGCTCGTGGTCAACAAGAATTTATTTAACTCCAAATTTTTTAAATATCAAAATAACCGGAAGTACACCAAAATAAAGAAGAACACTTTTTAACATTTTGAAAGTTCACAGTTTAATAATATGAAAAATAGTTTTTGCACAATATTTACATAGCCGGAGTTCATTTTATGCCAATATTCGAAAATATATTTGTATATTAATATATCAAGACTTTTTAAAATTTTGAGTTAATATCTTCCTGTTGATCAAATGCTATATATTATATACCTACTTTCATAGGTGTTCAACATTTGAGCTACTAAGTGCTTGGAATTTGCGGCCAAAAATAATGTGCTTAGAGAACTCTAATCGACCTATAACTTTACATAGGAAGATCGAATCCTGGATAACTCTCTCATATTAAAAATTTACTTTATATTTATTATATCTTTACTAAATAGTAACTATTTGTAAGTTTAATATGACTTTCGTGTACATTTGCAGTAACACAAGGCAATTACTCAATGTTATCACTAAAATCAATGCCAGTTTCAAAATATAGTCTTCCGACATGCCATCACAAAGAGAGAGAGAGAGTTTTCCACTCTGCCAGTGTGAAATATTCCAAATAATTCTAAATCACCTATTTAGTTTTATTTCCTTGGTATTTTACAAATGAATAACATTTTTTTATACACGGTTTTGTGTATTCGGATTTACTTACTAGTCTACTTTCACTCAATATCGAGCCTTCTTACAATTAATCAAACTTCGTTAATATGATATACTGTGTATGTATGTGTGTATAAATTTAAATTATTCAAATAGATTTCAACAATAAAAATATACATACGAGTATGTTACATGTGTTTATAGAATTTATAAAACTTTAACATATAAATAGCTGTACAATTTTTGAATTGTATCCCAAAAATGTATTTTTATGAACTTTTATATAAATTGTGCGTATAAGAAGTTGCATTACTTTGATAGGTACTCTGTTCCAAAAACTTTAAAGGTATTCACAGGTGCGTACTGGCTGTTGGTATGCGCTGTAAAATCGTATGAAATCATACCACAGTTAGTACCTTCTTCTGTTTACCTTTATGATTATTTTATAGTTTCCAATTACAATCAAGGAACTAAATATATCTACAGATTTTGAAAATAAAACATGTAGGCTCCATATACTCTTTTCAAGAATATACATATTTACATATGTATATATACATGGACATGATTATATTAGGAGTATGTCTTAATGATATAAAAATAAAATTGATAGTTTTTGAAAACTTGTTCTTAATATTATTTTTATATGTATATGTATAATGTATTGGTTAATATATATTGAGAGCATTCCAACAATGTTATTTATATACGCATACATGCATATGTGTGTATGCATGTACGTTGCTTAGCCATGTGTACACGGAAAGCTTAGCGAGCGATCCGTTCAAGCCACAAAATAAATATTATGAATATGGATGTACTCGTATATCGAATTTTAGGTTTTAAACAATTTAAAATTGTATACAAATATTTTTCAAGCTATTTTTTATTTATTTTAAATACAATTTAGATAAGATTCTTAGTGTTATATTCAGAAAGAACTAGACATGATCGGTACTCCAAAGAATAAAGGAAAATCAAGATTTCCCATTTACACAGTGAAGCAAAACAATGTTGCTTTTGGAAGTCGCAATACTCCCATCATCAGTAGGCGCTTGTATTTTTATTCATCATATAAGAAAAGTTTTTCATTAATAGAACTTGCAACAGAAATACACAAATTAAAGCCGAGTTAACACCGTTAGCTCCTATTCTTCATGTCACATTCATTCTGAATTTCAATACTATATGGTTTTAGTGTTATTTAATTTTCAATACTAGTCTTAAATATAAGAACATATAAGTTTTCCAACCGTACTCTAGTACAGAAATTTATGATATCTACTTAAAACTAGAATAGGCACATAAGAGCAACTTTTGAAATCGTGCACCTTCAATGGTAACTCCACGAAGCGTTAATATCTAAAACCTTTTTGAGAGTATGGCTCACGGGTAAAATAAATTTCCGAAGAATGCAAGAAATTAATGTTTGTTTTTTAATTCTCTAGCGATAAAACTTTTTTGGTCAAAATTTGAAGACATTTATATAGTAGAGATAAATAAAATGTTTCTATCGGAAAGGAATTATATTGGAAACTAATTCAGGCATTAGTTTCCAATATAAAGTTGTGCATTAAAAATTAATTTCAACCAATTAAAGAGAGGCATACAAAGTGACTAACCATGTAATATTAGAGATATTTTAAAATCAAAATCGCCCATAGTTTTCATAATTCGCAATTAAGATTGTGATTCACTATTCTACACAACCGTGCGATCTGCCAAATATAATATCTGTGCTAAAATAGTGTGTAGTGTAGACTAAAAATGAAGATTTGAAAAGCATTTTTATTTAATTTTTTTGTTTGTTTTTGAAAATCGTGATTTGAAAATTGTATGAAATTTTCATAAAATGTTAATTCAAAGCGATCAGCCAGGGCTGAATCTTATTTACGTCCAAAATAATTGTAATAATATGTATATGAAGTCTTTATATTTTACGCTAATTTTTATTTTTTAAATCACGAAATCAAAATACATTTTTATTAATAAATTAACTATTTGACATACTGTCATTGTACTATTATACTATGAAATTTATTTGATGGATGGTTAAGCAATGTGTTTATGCATCTCATTGGTTATAGTTAATATATTAACATAATTCTCAGATGGTTTATAAAAGTCTTTTAATAAGTTGATAAGTTTGAAACGTTAAAGTCTACTGACGATTTGGTAAAAAGCGCCAATGAAATGCATATAGACATTGCTTAACCACCCAACAAATAAATTTCATATTATAATATGTTTTTATAATCAAATATTATAAAACAAAACTACTATTGGAAAAGGTCTAAGATTTCAAAAGATAGCTCTATGGTCTGATACGCTCCCGAAATCTCATAATATTAAAAGATATATGGTAACAAATAATCTTACAGAGTAAATAATTTCAAACATATATTAAATATTATTTTATTTAAAAACCTTTAAAGAATTAAATTCACAACATTAATTAAATGACTTCGAAGTACTCCCGGCGACCTATTGCACAATAAGTCGCTGCAAAAATATATATACGTTTTATTGGCTTTACTGCACAATGCTTTTTGTGTATGTAAATTTTAAAAGTTTTGATTAAAAAATAGCAAATATATGGTATATTATAAATCTTTGATATATATTAAGCGAACAATACTTATAGTCTGAAAAAACAAATACATAATAATATTTGATTAATCAATATCACAAGATAAATTAATGTTATATTAAAAGATAAATTACAAATATTATAAATTTATGTACCTAGAACTGTGTTTGGTTTCAGTTTCTCTTAATTTTAAATACTTCCTTTTTTTTTCATAGTAATAATCACTTAATTAGCTTTTTCTTTTTTCAAGGTCTGTTTAGTTTTAAGTATAAAGTATAAAAAACAGTATGGACTAATTTGTTTATCTAAATAGTTGTATCTTTTAATGTTATCCCTTCTAAGTTACTTATATAAAAGTTGTTTCAAATAAATATTTATTTATATTAATTTATTTTGTATTAGATATTTTGGTTACCAAAAAATATTTGATTAATTAATTATACTTAATAAATGTGTGCGCGTAGAATTTTTAAGTTAACGTGGAAAAAGTTACAAGCTAAACTTCTGTTTGTTTGTTTGTTTGTTAAAATGGTTTCAACCAGAGTACACATGCTCAGGTACCCGTATGTAAAAAATTACTAGTTTTCGTAGTTTGAGGTTATGGCATTCGTGATCGATCAATGTGCTAACATCGATCGAATTAACTTCTAGCGACGACTGGACCCCGGTGACTTTTTAAGACACTTGCCTAAAAAAGATTTAAATGTCGTGTCCACAATTCGCACGGAAATCACAAAAAATTGATAGTAAGTCGATTCACATAAACTTTCTGCTTATGGCAACCGTGAGAATTGTGGAGATCGAGCTTAAGTAGAGCCTATAAAATAAGCATTCCGACTGGGAACTATTCTTTAGCCGAACAATATTTTAATTTAAATAACAATTCAAAATAATTGTAAGCAAACGTTTGTTCGAACAAGTAGGCTCACATGTATAGCAAATACGTTTTTATCCATGAGCTTAAAATAGTCACAACGGCTTTTTTGTATTTAAAAAAAAATTGCATAATTGTTTTAAGAAAATATTTCGAAACTCTCTAGTTTTTTTGAGAATTTTCTAATTTTTCCAAGTTCTATGAAAATTTTACAAATACAATATTGTTGTACAAATCTTTTGCACTTACCAAAGTTATTTTTGTTTTTGTATGTAAGTTTGTATTAGAAATATATTTCCATTGGGATTTTATGTTGTTATCGTTTGATGTATTTTTATTGTTCTTTTACACAAAATCCAATTCAAGACCATTCTCTATATCAACAGCAACCACATCGTTCTTTACCGCCGTCCCACTTTCTCCATCTTTAATATCATCGTCTTTAAGTTTTTTAATTTTGGACTTATCTTTCGTTGTGGCGAAGGAGACCAAAAGTCCTAGACTACTGCCACGCCGAGACGACTGTCCCAACTGTTCGAATCAGGAATCCACCAAAACGTGCCAACGAGCCAAAAGTTCACCTTTAGCCATATCGCGCATATCAACCCAATGTGCCACTTCTTCTGGTCCAGATGAGTTTAAGCCAAGGCTAAACCAACCGACCATTTCATTCTTCTTCATATTGCGTTTAGCATAAACAGAAACCATTAACGTAACATCGTTAAGCTGGAACAAGGCCACCTTTTGATGAAATGAAAAAAAAAACAGAATAAAAAACTGCACTTGAAAACAAAAGAAAACATATTTAGTTTTTTATTTTAATCAACATTTTATTTTTGCTATATTAATATTTATATAAGCTAATTGTTCTAACTTAGTTAAAATAAAGCCTAGGAATATTTATCATCATGTCTTTCTAATATTTTAACTAAGTTAGAACAATTAGCCTATATAAATATTAATATAGAAAACATATTTGGTTTTTTTTATTAAAAAGCAACAGAAATGTTCATTTAGGAATGTACACTGAAATAAAAATCAAAGCTCAAATTGTGTTTATTTCTTGTACAAAGTTCCAAGTTGTTATTATAATAAGAACATAAATTGAGTCCAACGACAGAGTAACCTCACTGGTTTGTTTCGAACCCATTTCCCTTCCGGTGGGCTTTGTTCAATTGGGTATAGTCTGTCTCCATTCCACATGAAATTTCGAGTGACATAGAAAACCCAGAAGATGACAAACCGCGAAAAACCAAACCCATGTGACATGGAAGAGCATAAAATGATAAAATACTTTAGTGAAACTTACCTGAAATACAAATGTCTCTTTAAACAGAGGATTTGGTTGACCGCGCCTAGTTGAGGTTTTCGCTCTTGAAATCTCTTGTCCTATACTACTAACTAAACATAACTTAACATACGTATCCGGTGCTTTGTTTAAATTTAAGCTGCGAAAATGACTGCCTTTGACAATTTCGACAGTTAAACGTCCTGTGGTACCATTGTAACCTAAACCTAAAAGTAGCTCGGGTACACCTCCATGCTGCATTGAAGTGGTCGAGCCGGCACTATCGGAGCGGGCTAAGCTTAAAAGATCGCTAGATGATCCCAAAATCTTAAAATAAATGAGCGAGCAAGACAAAATTAATTTTAATTCAACAAATAAAACAATTAATTCTTTTAAATAATGCGCAGCAATAAATAATATATTAAAACCGATTTCGATACGTACAGATGATGTGTTTCTTGGCTCCAACGGCAGCCATAGATTTGTTTCCAATTCTAAATCTATAGTAGCAAAGCTCACATAAGCTTCGCCAATCAGTCGTTCTTTGCGTAAACGTTCGCAGCCATACAGTCTCACACGTAAGCCCATATTGTTAACCTCTTCCGGTGTAACACGATGTAGTAGGAAACTCTCCATATATTGAGGACTTTCTCCTGGACGTATTTTGGTCTTGTGTTTTTGTTTCTTGTTTGGTAACATTAGAAGACGTACTTGTGTGTGTGTTTGTTGGCCATTGCCCATTGTTGGTAAGCCGCGCGCTTGCAAAACATGAACAGTCATCTTGCGCATTGGAGCATCGTAAAGAAGAGAGATTTCAACACTGCCAGATTTACCATAACATTGAGTTTGCATAGAAATGTCATCCGATTTAATGGATCGTAAATCACTGGTATCGAATAAGGGTTCCTGTTTGAAAAAAATTAGCTAAATAGAATACAAAATTTCGAGCCGAAAGTAAACTTACATCTTCATTATTGTTGTTGTTATTACATTGAATATTGGGTACATCTTCTAAACTATCTTCACGTGGAGGCGTATTAATGCTTGTTAAGTTTTGAACCTTATGGTATTTGGTCGTTTTACTTGTGTCCAAGCTCACTTCTATAGAAGATTCTTTAATAGAAGCACTATTGGAAATATCGGAAGATTTACTAATAGATGAATGCCGTTCTAGAAGCGAAATCAATTTCAGTATGTGACTACTTTTAAACAAATTTTTGAATTCACCTTTCTTTTCCCCCGTTACTATACCCGTATGGCTGTCGATCGAAGCTTCTACAGAATCATTTGAACTGCACTCACTATGGGATGATGGTATGCCCACTTTACCTCGCTCCGCAATAGCTAAAGGGTCTCTCGATGAATCCCTTGGTGTTACTGTTACTCGTTGCAGATCACTATTAAAATAGTTAAAATTTTGTGATAAGGGATTTACTTGGTTTATTCCATAGTTAGTGTAGCCATTATTTGAAGCAATCCGTGCCTGCTGTAAGCGCAGCCTTCTTAAAATATCCTCGTCTGAGTCTGAACTAGTGTTATCATAACGTCTCTTTCGCGCTGTACAATTAAGATCGTTTTTAAGTCCTTTCTTTTAAAAACTATCAGTACTTTCACTTACATAGCTTTTGCACACATTTCGATGCCAAGTGTTTTTCATCACAACAGTGTAGTCCACGCCGAGTATGAAAGCACCATTTTCGATTAACATATAGAAAAAGCAATAGCATCAGCACTATCACACCAAATAGGGCTGACAGCACTGTGGTGATCTCAACGGTTCCTGTAATTTGGAAAAAAAATATAAATATTTTTGTTTGCTTAAGCTTTGAGGTTCTTTTATTTATTTAAAGTAATATATTTTATAAATTAATTTGTAAAATACAAAAATATTAAAGGTGCAGTGTGTGTAGATCATATTGCGCCCAAATTACAAAAAACTTCTGCAAATTCTTATTAATTTAGTGTAAATAAAGTTGATAATAATATGATGGAAATAATCTATATATGTATCATAGATGTTATGTTTATAAAACGGTTGCCTAATTGTGGGTAATTGATTTGGTTTTGAAGAATCGAGAATTGAATTAAGTCTGTTAGATATATTGGTTATTGGGTATACAATTAAAATATGATGAACATCAATTAATTAATTGTTGACAGTTATTACATTCAATAAGATATTTATTATTATAAAAATGTTGTGAGTTAAACAGAGCCATCCCAACTCTAATGTCGATTTCTTTTCTAGAAAATAATGCAACATTTTTCACACCTTTTAACAGAAAATGGCAACATTTTGCCATTTCAAAAAAAGGAATTTATTGGAAACACATCCAACAGCCTACACGAAAAATAATTTCTGTTTTATGACTTTTCCAAACCGCCACTTTTAAGAAAATAAGTGAAAAAATTTTACATGTTTTCTAGAAAAGAAAACGCCATATGACGTGCAAGTGTTATACACTCCATTCTGAAAAAATTTTAGTAGTATGGAGGTCTTACACACAATATATTATGTTGCCTTAAGAAGCAGTTAGAGTTTTGCCACTCTAGTTATTTTTTTTTTTTTAACTCATCCATGTATTTAAAATTATTCGTTAATATACGGTGATCACAGGGGACTTCCATGATTAATTGTTGATTAATAGCTTCCTTAGCTCGCATTATCTGCAACCTCGTTTCCATTAATTCCAATGTGTGATGGTATCCACAAATTAAGAATTGCTTTATTTGTTTAAGTTTTCTTTAAAATCTTATCAAAGTTTCTATTCTTATTATAACAAATGCCCTTGACAACACTGAGGCTATCGGTATATATAATAGTTTTCTTATTCTTTCTAACAGCATAAAAAATTGCTGCATAAATAGCAGCAAGTTCAGCCGAAAAAAATTCCAGAATTTGATGGTAGCTGACTTTGCCACAAATCAACTAGAGTGGCTAATATATTATATCACTGAATATGACGTTAAACCATTCTGCAATGATCCATCAGTATACAGAGCTAATTCACCAGAGAAGTTTTGTGTTTTACTAGCAACCAACTTTTAGATTTAAAAACTCCAGGAGAGGCTAAGATCGATGTCAATATTTTTTACATCATTGAATTCTTTCGGTTTAATTGGCAGAGGTATATCAAATTCTCTAAGTAGAAATATAATCTTTCGAGCAGCACATTTGTTGCTTCTTATGTTGGTATTAACATTTTCGCAAAATAACTCATGTAGGCCCACCCTAATGTCCGTTATTGATCTTGGTGCTAATTTAATTGATCTTTTATTTAATAATGTGATAAAATCTGAAGATTTGGATTCAATTCTTAGAGAAATAATAGGTGTTGTTTTTAATAAACCAGTAGCAGTTCGAAAACAGTCATATAAAGCAGCATTAATTTTAATTATATTTTCTTTAGATATTAAATTTGTTTCGATATTAAATTTTTGACAATTCTAAATAATTTCCTGAAGAAGCTAAATGATTGTTAGCGAAATATCGAATATTAAATACTAACATAAAAGAACTTAAATTCTTGTTATAATTATTCTTCAAGCTCTAGGTCTAAGAATCGAAAATAAAACTCTTGCTATGTTTTATCTCGTTATATCTATATATATTTTATTATTTCGATATTTCGAACACCTTCAGTGTTCTTTTTCAGGAAAAACTGAAAACACAATTTCGAAATATCGAAATAATAATATGAAACATAGCAAGGGTTTTATTTTCGATTCTTAGACCTAGAGCCTGAAGAATAATTATAACAAGAATTTAAGTAAAAAAACAAGTTCGAATAAAATACAAAAATAATTAATATAAAAGAACCTCAAAAATCAAACAAATCTATTATTTATTAAAACAAAAAAGTTTAAAAAATTCGACACGAGAATCATATATTTATTTGCTGTATTTATAGAGGCCAATATGTTGCTTTGGAGTTCGTAAATTAGAGCTGAAAATTGTGTAAATTTCGTGTACCAATTCGTGAGGGTATCCTTAAACGTCTCCTGTTATTGGTGCCTTTATACAGCTCAATCAATGGATGATTGGAATTTGTATATAAAATTTTGCCAAATTATCGGATTCGACGATGATCAAAATTTCAATACAATATATGTATGTATGTAAATGGCAACTTCGGTCGATCTATGTCGAATACCGCAATTTTCCCTCTGTAGATTATTTATTGTAAATACTTTTTGTATAATTTTGTTTTTAATCCCGTTTACCTGCGCTTTCCATTTAGAAGCGAAATTGGCCTGTGACAAGGATCTCTTTTATATTAGATACGTTCTGGAGCGACTGTCATAGCCTTTGCTATTATAGACTTGTGCATTTTATTAGAGTCATGCTTTGATTCCATGTTTGCAAATATTTTTGTTTGGCTACTTAATGGAGTATATCATGAGTTCATATGTGATGGCAATAAGAATGCATTCCAAGAAATAACTTGGTAAGAAATCACGTTAACATGTTTGAAAGTACATTGTGCACACAATCACACGCACATGGATATATACTTTCATATGCACGTGTATATGGATGTGTCATAAGGTATTTTCCATGACTCATTGTGCCAAATATTGTATGTGTGCCTGATATGCAGTAGTAACAGCAGTAAATCGGTAATTGTCCTTAATTATTAATGAACTTGAAATAAAGCTGTTTGTTTTTGTTTTTATTCCGTTTTGTCAACCCCAATTATTTTTGTTGGTCTGGTTTCATATTCGACAATGAAAGTTTATTTATTTATTATTATTGGAATGTTAATAGCATTAATGCACGTTTTTCCCCCGATATTTAATATATGTGGGTCGCTTCATACGCCGGCGCGTATAGAATACAGCGGGTAGAGGCACCACAGGGAACAGCAGGACAGAGTGAGAGAAGGGCGAACCAAAGGTAAAGGGGCATCGAAGTAAGACCAGGTGGTGTGGGCAAAAGTTAGAAAAGCGCGTGCATAGCAGCCGCCGTTTTGAAACATCTCTCAAAATCAGATGCTATTTTCAACAAGCGCCAAGAAGGAAGAAATAAGGAATCATACATACCTATTTGCCATTCAAAGGATACGGAGCAAGGCCAAATAATAGAACATATATCCCTCATGAATTTATATCTAACTGGGGAACCATTTATCGTGAAAATTACTTTAGTTTATGATTGATAAGATTAACAAGAATACGAGATATTAAGAAATAACACAAATAGTATAAAACTATGTTAAAAAATTAGATTTGGAAAAAATAGCAAAATAACTACTGTCTCAATTCAAATATGATTGTATACAAATGTACTAGTTGGGCTCCTAATACAACCTAATTTTAATATGTTAATAGTTCGATATAAGGAAAAATTACAGATATAAAAATTGTCTTAAATAAAAAGCAATTAGTGTATATCTAATCACATACTTCTTATCTGCAAGTATATGTATGTTTCATAACCTCATTAAAGGATAAAATATATACGATCTATAAAACACTTTCCCCCTAATTCCCAAACGATTATTAAGGGATCTTTAACAATACAAAATCCATACTTTAAAACCAATTCAATTTTAATAATCGTTTATGAATAACAGCGTTTGTCTATACGAATAACATGGATACATTGAATTCTCTGCAACAAAACTCTACTTGTAAGCAATTGACTCAAATGATGGGCTTCGTTTCGCAATAAAACCAATCGCCGAACTATATATTATTATATAATTGAAACATTTATTTTTTATGCTTATTTCGCTGAACGTTTATTCTATGATTTTAGTTAATTTTTTTTTTATATCAAAGTTTTTTGCATAAGTAGTTTGGGTTGTTCATTATTTTAGTCAACATATTCGAATGTATAACGATATAATTTGTACTCCGTGTTGGAAGTATATATTTATATATAAAGTTTTATTTGACTTACCATTTAAAGCATAATTTTCCACATTCGAAGTAACTATCATTTCCAAAAGTGTTTTTAAAAAACAATTTAAGCGAAATATGTCCTTAAGCTCAACACTATAACAAAAATATTGAGAAATTATGGATACAATGTATTCTATTATAACAGGAATTTCTGGATGGAAGTATGTAGCTGTATACAGTGGTGGTCAAAATATATTGCACTTAAGTTATCCTGCTGTTATGTTCGAGAAATATGTATTCTGTTTTAGATTTACAACTTAATAAATTCCGTTCTATACTACCTTATATCATGGTTAAAGAAGTAAAATGTATAAAAATAAATTATTAGTTTTAAATAGGTTAATATTGCCTGTAAGGATGTTGCAGTCCTTTAGCGTAAATAAATATATAACAAATTGTATAACATGAAACCATAGACCTCAGGAAAAATATATTTTTTTGCACTAAATTTTATGTTACTCAACAAAGACGAAAATGCAAACTTGATTTAATCAATGTTTGAAATATTTTATATCTATAGATACTTGTGTTATAGTATGAAACGGTCTTAAATACAATGAAACTCCTGTACATCTACGGGATTAATAAGAAAGAAAAATAAATATGTATTCGTAGTAACGTACAATGCCGGGAAAATATTTAAAAATATTACAAATGAAATAGAACGTGCTATACAAAAGTGTTGATGGTGACCCCTGTTATACTATTTCCTTTCTTCGAGCTCGGTTCCAAAAACTAAGAAATATGTATCACACATTATATCTGCTGCAAATACTTTGACCACCAATGTAAATATAAGAGTATTAATATGCGAATAATTCTCAAACCGAATTATACAAAAATGCGGCGTACTAAAAATCAAAACAAAGGACAATCACAACATAAACATTTAATAGTAAAAACAAATGCGTAACTTAAAGCTCTTTTAATATAACACGAGAAAGTGAAAGTTAAAGTGAAAGTGAATAAAAATGAGGATGGAGGATGGAGGATAAAATCGATTTTTCACACACTTTCACTGGGAAATTTTTATATATTTGATGGCAAACTATAATAAGTACCTTGTTGAAGCATACAAATTGATTATTATTTTCCTTATTATTGTAGTATTATTTTATTAAATTTCTTTGATCCTTAGCTGACCAATACAATAGATATTATATATATTATGTATAGTTAATCTACTAATCTGGCCGTAAGTGCTTGAAACTCTTACTTTTTGCACGTAACATTTGTTTTATTTTAAGTTCGCTTGCATGTTTTTTATAATTGTGTGCATATCCTCTATTTTAATTTCATAATATATTAACAACACACTCGCCTTACGAAACTTAATATATATTTTCATAATAATAAAATAAATCGTTAAAACTGTGTATATTTTCTTGTATTTTTTTATTTTATTGTTGTGAACCGTACTCTAAAATAATGTATCTACGTGTGATTCAATAAGTGTCACAAAAGTCTTTTATTATCTTTGCGTCTTCAAAATGAAAGCTTTTCACTAAAAAAATTTAAAAAAAAAACTTTAGCTTGAGTGAAAGTAATGTCAAATACTGACACAAGTCATTGGACAACTGTTGCTTCGTCGTGTTACATACACGTATATTGAAACAATTTGATATAAACATGGTTATGTTTATATGCACGGAATATGTAGAACGAACGCAACTGTTAACAACAAGATTTTCAATAATCAACAGTTTTGTGCAAGTTTTCCTTCTAAACTACACTTTATCTTAAAAGATGGTAGTTGAGGTAGGACCATCTTTACACCCCCTACTCGTTGAGATACGTTAAGGAAATAATGGAAGTATACAGAATCAATCTAAGTATCCACTTTCTATGCCTTTGAAGGCTCTAAATGCTGTAGCGAAACTCTTCGTTGGCAATAAACTCTTTCTTTCGTTTATAGGATATCGATTATTGAATTAGTCAATTATTGAATTTAGTTCAAGTTAATATTAGCAAAACTCTCTTCAAAGCACAAATTACAATACACGAGATCATTGATGTAAAGAAATTTATATTGATAACATTTTAAAACATCGAATTGAATTTGAATTCAGGGTAAAGTTAACAAGGATATAATATGTTTAATTCTTACAATATGACAAAACATGAATTCATGGTACATTCTTTAATTTATATTATTCTGTTTTCATTTTATGATCTGCTTTATTTAATTCTTATTAGTTACAATAGCATTTTCATACTTGAAGCTGAAGTTAGATATATCCTTAAAACCACGATGACTGTCCGTTCACTCCATAAGTTTAATACACACTTTGTCCAATAAATATAGCCAAAATTAAATAAATCGCTTTGTAAAACAAGGATATATATTTTAGAATAATTTTCTGCTTGTTATAACACTTATTTGATAATCTGAAAAGGAGTTGTTTTTTTGCATGCAGAACTTCGACATATGAAGCGTGCTAAAAGAGAAAATATTTGATATATTTGAAATGAATATTTAAAGTTATGTGCCTGTTTATATATACAAGGTGAAAAAACGTTAGCAGTCATGTACTTTCCCATAAAAATTAAGCAAATCTGCAACAAACCAGTAAAAGTGCTCTATTCGGCTGTGCCGAATCTTATATACCCTTCACCAACGTACGTCGGGCATTACACATATTTTTGAGTTCCAATTTTGTGCTTTCTAATTTATAAGCGCAATAAAAACAACTTCAGTTGCATATTTTGGTTACTTTTATATATAAAAAAATATTCAAAATATCCCATGCCTGGAAAGGAAATTTTAATTTTTCAAAGTTTTTTTTACCAATACAAGTCTTCATAATGTGTAAGCCGGTTTTATTTAAGCAAAACTACAAATTTTTAACTATTTTGGCAACTTTTATGTTATACAAAATATTGGAATCAAAATATAGATTTTTTTATGTACTTGATATTAATTTTGAATTAAAAAATAGTTTTAATTAATAAAAAAAAATACGCTAGTTGCCCTTTCATTCTTATAAAATTTCAATTTCCCACCCCTGGAAGCGAAAAAACATAAAACGGTTTAATTTAAGAAAAACTTGATATTTTTAAACATTTTAGGTATTATATGTACCACGAAATACCGAATGTACAAAAAATATTCAATTTCCGATCCCTGGAAGCGAAAATTTAACTTTTTTTAAAATAATTTTTACCAATGGAAGTCTTCATGATGTATAAAGCGGTTTTATTTAAGAAAAAATACAAATTTGTAACCACTTTCGTTACTTTCATGTACTACAAAATATTGCAGTATTGAACCCTGGAATCGAAATCATGATTTTCTTAAATTTTCGATACCAATTTTGTTTTGCCAGAATAGAAAATAATTTTAACCAGGAAAAAGCGAAGTTAGTTAATTTTTGGTTATGTTAATGTATGAAAAGTTTAAATTTCCTAACCCTGGATGAGAATTTTTAACTTTAAAAATTTTTTTTTCATATCAGCAAATATTCCTGATGTATAAAACGGTTTCATTTAAGAAAAACTTAAAATTTTTAAACATTGTAATTATTATATGTACCACGAAATACCGAATGTGCCAAAAAAAAACATCAATTTCCGATCCATGGAATCGAAAATTTAATTTTTTTTTATTTTTTCTTACCAATGGAGTTCTTCCGATATAAAAAATAATTTTTACCAGGAAAAAACGACGTCAGTTGATTTTTGGTTCGTTTATTCTATAAAAAAAATTTTAATTTCCTAACCCTGGATGGGAACTTTAAATTTAAAATTTTTTTTCATCGATGCAAATCTTCATTACACCAAAGACGGTTTTATTTAAGAAAAACTTAAAATTTTAAAACATTTTAGTTATTATGTGTACCACAAAATACCGAATGTGCAAAAAAAATTTAATATCCCATCCCTGGAAGAAAAAATTTTTTAGTTGTAAATGGACAATTGAGGAGTTTCAAAGCATGAAATAGGTTCAATTGTCAAATAAGCAAAAAATAATCTGTTGTTGGTGTTAATTTTGCTTCGAGAAATAGGTATAAGCTTCCCAGCTCTGGAACCGTCCTTCCGATTTCAATACCCCTCTAAGTTAGCTCACTTCCAATCGATCAGTCCAAGAATGAAGTCTCTAGCTCTTCTGGAGGCTTGGGAAACCCGATTTCACGTACAGACAGACGGACAGACGGACAGACGGACATCGCTCAATCGTCATCGCTATTCATAAGGATCCAGAATATATATACTTTATGGGGTCGCATATTGATATCGAAGAAATTACACACGGAATGACAAACCTAAATATACCCTTTCACATTTTTGTGAAGGGTACAAAAATACGGAAATAATGGATGATCCGACCAATTTTATTTAAATTTCCAGTTGTCGTCGATATTTAGCTTGGCAGCACTGAATTGGGCACACAAAGAAAAAGTTTTATATCCTAAAACTTATATAAAGCTATATTAAGAAAGCTTTTGACAGATTTAATAATTTATAGTAAAAGCAAATGCTGTAACGTCAAAACTAACAATTATTGAAACCATATCAGTATGGGAATACTATTATACTAAATAAATTATTTGCTCAAGCTATTTAATATATATATATATATATATATATATATATATATATATATATATATATATATATATATGTATATATATATAGCATATGAAAATTTCGTCAACGATTTTTTTGATCTGAAGTCAATGTGACTTCCACAGTATTTTATTTCCTTGCATCCATCCTTTAAAATGTCTTAATGACCAGACGCAAATTGCATATATATATATATATATATATATATATATATATATATAAAGCTCGGTTTTTTTTAACATATTGTGCTCAAAACTCTCCTTCAAAACTAAATATTGCACAGCTTCAAAGCTTTTCCATTGACATTTACGATACAACACTGTTTCGTTGAATTTCTCTACAAATATTTTAGCGCGCTGTCAATAATTAAGTTTATCGAACGTCAAACACGCGTTCTCATTTTAATCACAGAGTAGTCTATGATTTTAATCATCACTTTTGCTTTGTGTTATCCGTTGTACTTCATCTCTTCCAGCAAGTTGAGGAATTTTTTGGAAACGTGCCGACATTGATATTTTATCTATTTAAAGTACATTTTAATACCTTAAATATATTGTAAAATAAATATTTTCATAAATATAACAAAATGTTTTGGGGTAAGTAGTGGATTCATAGCTACATGCTTATTTATATGCACATACATACTTGTGCACATGTTCAGAAAAATCTTATAACCCACCACGTGTGTACTATTAAAGTAATGTTGGATCCTTAGAATATAATGATTTAACTTATATGCAGGGCTAAATTTAAAACCAAATCGTAAATATTCGCAAACATCGGAGAAGTCTTTTCACATATCACAAGCTGCTCTAGATTCAGCATCTTCCCAAGGAGGAGCAACACAAATTTTTATTAGCAGTGAAAACCAAAGGTTTTTGGTATGCACTTTGCGCAAAGATGTTTGCGAGCAAGTGATGTTGGACTTGAATTTTTGCGCTGGAAATGAAATATGTTTCCAAAGTGTTGGTAAGTGGATAAATATAAATATGTTTTATGTAGGGTAACGTTTGTTTTTAAATGTTAAGGTAGTGGCAATGTAACATTGTCGGGATACGTTATGGACGATATGGGTGATGATTTCATGAATGGAGACGAAGAAGAGGAAGAAGTTGAGTCTGGTTCTGAAACAGAAGAGATCGATTTGCGCAATACATTAAACGCTAAGAAGGCTAATAAGAACAAGAAGAGTGAGAAAGGCAAAGCTGCCGCAAAATCCGCAAAGGGTGCTCCTGATGAGGATGAAGATGAAGATGATAGCGATTTAGATATGGAAAACGATGACGAAGATGATGATGATGCAGAAGGCGAGGAAGTTGAAAATGAAGATGAAGACGATGACGAGGAAGATGATGATGATGATGATGAGGATGAGGATGAGGAGGAAGATGATGATGAAGATGAATCGGAGGACGATGAAGTTCAACAGCCCAAAGCCAAGCAGGCCAAATTAGAGAAACCAGAAAAACAACAAAACGGCGTGGTCAAACAAAAGGAGCAACAAGCCGAGAAAAAATCTAAAAAGGAACTAAAAAAAGAAAAGCAGAAGCAACAACAGCAACAGAAAACTCAACAACAAGAAAAACAAAAAGCTGGCGGTGAACGCGTGTTATCTGGTGGAGTTAAGATCGTTGACTTACGCGTTGGCAGTGGTCCTGAGGCCAAGCCTGGCAAACGCACACAAGTTTATTATGAAGGTCGTTTACTCTCAAATAACAAAGTTTTTGATAGTTTAAAATCTGGAGCCGGATTCAAATTCAGCTTAGGCCGCGGTGAAGTTATAAAAGGTTGGGATGTAGGTGTTCTTGGAATGAAAGTTGGTGGAAAACGTCGCATTACTTGTCCTCCCCATATGGGATATGGGTCACGTGGATCACCTCCAACCATTCCACCAAATAGCACTTTAGTTTTTGAAGTTGAACTTAAAAGCGTCAACTAAAAGTTTATACAGTTTTTTTAATTAATTGTCTTACATTTTTAATAAACTATTTCTAAGTAACTTCGTAGTGAGTTTTTACATAAAGTCAACAAAGTCCTTTACAAAATAGCTTAGTTAGCATTTATAAAGAATATTCTAATATAAATACGTTCGGTATATATAAATATAAGTTGCGATCTATTATAATCTTCAAAATTGATTTACACATATACTATTAGAGACTTCAGCATATGCATAATGTCTTACTTTTTCTTTCATTAGTTCTAACCGGCAGCCTATTTAAACAATTTCTTATAATATTTGTGTACATGTTAAAATATGTGAAAATAAGTTCAATGTGTTAAATTCTGTTAATTTTGAAATATAAAACTATAACAAACATGTATAGAACATAACACGAATTATTGTAGTCATTTCCTTTGGAGAAGAAAACTCATTCCGTGTTTGTGTGGGTTTAGATGATTTTGTAATTCGATTTTAATGAAAAAGCCTTTGATTTTATGTTAAGAGCATATACACATGTATATTCCAACAGCTGCTTCCGAATTAAATTACATTTGACCAAAAAGATGAATGTATGTATGTGTACTTGGTACCCAAAAATGTTCATATTTATTTTCATAAATTAAATACCTTGACGTAAATGTTTGCATATTTCTTACGTTATTTGCCCACTACGTTATTAAGCGATTGCGTAAGATAAATGTGTTCTTTGTATTAGGGATACCAGATGTTTGAAATTGTCGTGGCTTTATCCACAAAGATGGGTGAAAATATATTTGTATATGCTACATGTTAGACCTCTTTCCGAGAGGCAAAGTTTACTTTGAAAAACAATTGCTTATAATAATATGTATTAACGATAAATGCAGGTATGTATGGCGAACGAAGCTTAAGACATCTCTTCGAATATGTACCTTTTATAGATATAACTGAAACATGTAGGAATTTTGAAATCATCCCTCTGGCATCACTGAAACCCGAATAAAAGTAATTTTTAAAAACTCTCTAAGGGAAAACATAATAAAAGCCAAAAATTTTGCTTTGTGATTAAAATAATAACTTAAAAATGCTAAAAAATATATGCGTGAAGCAATTGAATCTACTGAAAACATGTGCAACATTGCAGCAACAAATAAGAGTAATTATAATTAATAACAGCACAATTTTCCAAACAATAACCATGCCTTATATACCGTTTGTATAGACAACGTTTATATTAAAAAGAAAATATGATCCACCTCTACACAAAATCAACCATAAACCTAAGAAAATGCGTGGAAGACACCACATCTACGAACTGATTGAAGATACAAATACCACTAAGAAAAAGGACATTGAGGTTGTCCTTAAGACGTTTGTTGAAGGTGTAGGTGGTAAAGGAGATGTCATATCCGTAAAAAGTAATTTTGCCTACAACAAATTACTCTTGCCTGGGTTGGCTGTTTATAAAACGGAAGAAAATGTAGCCAAATATGCTAAGAAAGATGATGAGAGTGTTGAACAGGAACATAGTTCACCATATGCTCAGCGAGTAAGTAGCAAGTTTATTGGTATGCAACATAGAATCATAATATAAAGCGAATTCTACAACGATTTTGACTTAATTTATTAACTAACTTTTGGTTCAGAAATCAAAGAACTATATTATGGTAAGAAACACAATATCAGTGTCGAATGGGTTGTTACAGGTAGGTTTTGTTCGACTGAACGGCGATGGCATAGACCACAAAGATGAATGTCGTTGAAATGAATACAGTATATGTATATAGCTATAGATGCTGTGAGCAAGAATGTTACAAGTTTTTTAACTTCACCTGTTAAATATTTTCTTAAAATAAATCAACGTGTCAATGCAAACAAAATACAACAAAAGTTACTTACGTATAGATGAATTCAAGTAGAAAACAGCAAATATTACTGATAAATTTTGTCAATATCGTATTATATATTTGATTTGTAATTGTAAACTGGGAAATTATTTTTACATATTCGTACTGTCACGAAATCTCCCTTATCGTTGTGTTAAAAGTTTACATATATTATATACATCTTAAGATTTTTCTAATATCCGATTTTCAATATTATTCATGAAAGCAGATTCCAGAATCACACTCACGTAATCATATAAAAAAATATAATTCATATTAAACCAAATTCATATTCCAAAAAATTAAGAAAAATGTATGTGCAAATGAATTCACCATACATTATATTTATTTTTCAGACAGTTAATATGTTGGAGCGCTTAAACTTATCAATAATAATGAATAAAGATCATCCTTGGGTTATTGAACCTTGGCATATTAAAGCTTCTCTTCGCAAGGCTGGATTCATTTGCAAAGACGAATGTATCACAATTCCCAAGGAACCCATTGAAGGTCCAGATTTAATGAAAGAAGGGAAAGAATTTTATTGTACGGTTACTATAAATAATTTGGAAACGGCTCGAGTTAAATGTCTTATACATCATTGGAGTACGGACCCTAGTGAACGCTTACCATACATTTTTGAGTTTTGGAAAATTCCCGCCGAACCACTAATTATTGAAGAAAATCCACCAAAAAATGCAAATGAAGCTGATACGAAGAACAACGGTTAAGTGTCATGTAAATCAAGTTGTTGAAATTTTGGATAGTTTTTCAATAAAAATAATCGTTTCATGTTATGTCCAAATAAAATCTTCAAGCAATCAAGAATCCCTATCTCAATATATCAGGTAAATCAACATTTTTATTTCTTTATAATACTACAAAAAACTTACTGATCTTATAGGATAATAATATTAATTATTAGACTTATGTACAAAAAATATATATGTATGCATGTTTTATACTTATTCTGTTTCACTGATTGAGTGAATATGTTAGCTGGGCATAATTCTCACATTAACTACAAAAACTAAGAAATTGAATGATAAGATAGACATGCTTTGTACTTCCTTTTAACTAAAAGTGTTGTACGTTATGATGTTATTGTTGTTATAAAATATTTATGATAATCATAGCATTATTTTGGTTTCGGATAAAGTGCAAAAAAGTCCCTAACTATGAAAGTATTTATATATTAATTTTTCTTTTGCCATCTCTATTGTTCTATCAATAATTTGGAAAAGTTTATTAACATCAAAATATGAAAAAAGATAAAATGTTATGGAAAAAAATTTCACATAAATAATAAATAGTATTTGTCAAGCAATTATAGCGATTTAAAATTCTAAACAGATACTTTGTAAATTAAAGCTAAACTAATTTCTAATGTCATAATCTGTAAAGCAAACCGAAAGCAAATAATATCGAATTACTATATTATAGTAAATAGTAGAAAAATTCTAACAGTTTCGTTTAGAATCTAATTACAGACTATATTTTTGACGTCGTTTGTGATGTTCGACTTTTAAAAGAATCAATTTAAAAAGATTTTACTTGAACTTGAATTCGTTCTACAGCACAGACTCGAAGTTAGAGCGTTAACAAATACAAAAAATTACGGTTGAATATTGGGTAATATCCAATCTATGTAGCTTCCCACGCGAGTGTAAACTCCCGGCCATCCTTCCATTCCACAGGGGTTTGAACCAAAGGATACAACGCCAGCCAGAAAATAATAAGCACGAATTCTAAATGTTTAGAAGAGAAAATCATAAAAAAATAAATTATAAAATCAATAGTGGTCTATATCACTAAAACAAACCTCTTCGTGGAATCCAAAGCAATTAAAGGTCCACCAGAGTCACCCCCACACGAATCAATTCCACTCTTACCACCAGCACAAATATGCGTATGTTCTAAATTTATATTCTGGAGCATATAAACTGAACGACATTCATCAATATTGTATCCCTCGACTTTAGCTTTAAGCTTTACACTTGATGCATATGCATTTTCGGTTTTACCCCACCCCGCAACATCCATAATAATTCCATCAAATGAAGCCGAGCGCAAATTATCATTTATTGGTAGACAAATTGGCCTTATGAAGTCTGTATAAGGAATGTTACGTTCTAAACGTAAAAGTGCTATATCATTGACCGGACTTCTAGATCTTGGATTATATTGAGGATGAAGAATCGCACGTTCGATACGTATATCAATATGATTGGGAGCGCAATCTCTTTCACCACGTACATCTAGTTCACAATCTGGATTTGTTGTTGTATCCCATTCACCCAAACGAACACTTTTTAAACGCCAATCCGATGGCATACTTCTACTATTCACACAGTGCGCAGCAGTAATAACATACCGGGGATTTATTAATGATCCAGCACAGTGGTGGCCTTTCGCATTGTAGGCTGAAATAAAGCAATATTAAGAAAAATGCAATGAACACTAAATATAATCCTGATCTAATGATTTCACCCTCAAAATACTAAATATGTATAAATTTAGAAAATAAATCAATCTTGCTCTTGAGATTCCAATATATATATTATTGTGGGAAACCAATCAACCGATTTCAATGAAATATTAAGGCTGCACTTAGTTGGTTTCAATTTAACAGAATTTGAAACCGAAATATATATGTATGTGTTTACAGCATTGTGGAATAATAGTTTTATAACAAAAATCCTTCATACCTTTTGTGTATTCTAGTAATGCCATCCATGGAAATTCATCAATTTTTGTACTATTTCCACCATAAATACGATGCGTCAGAAGGGTACCGCATTGACCAGGCTGTGGCAATAAATTGCTTATATCACTTGGGAGTTGTGAAGGCGGCGCTGGTATGGCAGGCGGCGTCGGTATGGAAGGCGGCGTCGGTATGGAAGGTGGCGCTGGTACGGAAGCTGTCTTAAGATAGCGATGCGAACAACAAATCTATAATGAAAAAGTACAATACAAATGTACATGAACTTTTTTTGGCTTTTCCATGACGTCGCAAGTGACAAATAACATTTATAACTAACTCTACAGAACTTACCAAAACTTTTCCATTTTTGAATCCACATTGACTGCGTCTCAAATAAAATCTGTCATAAGCTCTTAAAGGCGTGGTGACTAATGCATTGTACAGAGGTTTGCAATCTTCTAGTCTTATACACAGACCTCTTTCCCAGTTAGGTTCAATACAACGGCCAAAATTTGGTATATTACTAGCTTCGTTTGGAAACATTTCTGTAATGATACAAACATTTTTTAAAATTACAAAATTGTCTAAGTAACGTTTAGATTGAAATCAAAGTAGACGATTTCCTCCTAAACTGATTATTAATAACATGCTATTTGTTTTTCTGCCTTTCACATGATAAAATATGATTTATTGTATAATAAGAAACTTTCCTCATAGTAACTTAGTATCATAGACATATATTTCCATAGCGTTGCGGCTTAGTTCTATGATTCTAAATAAAAATTTTAATCAAGGAAATGTTCAAAATGAAAGTGATCTGTAAATTCGCAAATTACAAATTAAGCTTGAATAATAATTTTCACTTAATATTGTAATCTATGAAGATCGTATAATAATACACATCATGATTAAAAAATAATTTGCAAAGAAAATCGATAGAAAATGTTGCAATAAAACTTATTCAAGCTTTAACAAATTTTTTTGAATCGTGTAGATCAAGTAATTGCTTCACTAATCCAGTCCCTTCAGTTTATCATAAAAAGTTCAATTTTATACATAAAGATTAATTCGAATATCAATAACATTTCTTCATTTTTATGTTAATCTTATTTAATACGGAAAGTATAGAACGGATAGATCTTTACTCTAAGGAGTTTTCCACTCGGTATACACATTTCGATGCTTTACGCTCGTTTGGCTTTTTGATAGATACGCGTTTATATATTTAAGTATTATATAATTTAAACTATTTATTTATAAACGTGTTATGTACTGCTAATATTAAGTTTATGGTTTTAGCTGTCCCAATTCAATAAAAATTGCCTTTAAAAACTCTTAGTAAATTAGTGTTTCAGAAAATCGCAAGCTACCGTTCTGTCGCATAAAAATTCAAAAATTTAGAACAGTGGATTGCGATACTCTGGAGCATCCAAAGTTGACACAAAATTACCACGATTACAAATGAAATAATATTTTAATTATTTACATATGTACATACATACAGAAAAACTCAATTTCTCTATTATAATTGCACATACTTCAGTAATATAACTAAATCCAAAAAATTGATAATGTAGTAGATATTGCCTGGCATTCATTCAGTATTATTTCAATAATATCAGTCCAAGTATTCAATGATTTATTAAGGGCTTTTCTTCATGTTTTCATTTAACTCAGTGGTCTTAAACACTTATGATATACATACATATGTACCTAAATACATTCTACACATATTTATTATTATTATTATTATTATTATTATTATTATTATTATTATTATTATTATTATTATTATTATTATTATTATTATTATTATTATTATTATTATTATTACTATTATTATTATTATTATTATTATAGAATTTTACATTCTCAGCTTATGCTGGAATTGACGTACCGGGTCTAAGACCAAAGGTTACGCTCTGTGGGGATATAATTCATCTTTTATATCCGTTATCCTAATGTTTCCCTCACGATCGTTGTTGCTTTTATTAGAATTGCGTTTTGCATTTCGGTTAATATTTTTACATTAAGGTCTAATTTTTCGATTGCACACGTGGTTTCTTTGGGTATTGTTTCCATAGAGCTTATAACTATTGGTAGAATTTCTACCTTGACTAGATTGCGTGTATTCTTAATGTATTGGTCAAGCAGTATATATTTAGATTTTTTGATGGCTATGGTATATTCGATATTAGTATCATATGGTAAGGCGAAGTCAATGATCTGGACAATTTTTCTTTGCTTATTTATTACTATCATATCTGGTCTATTGGGTATATTTGTGTCTGGAGGTTGTTGGTTAGTATTGATTTATTATTGTTGTTATTATTATTATTATTATTATTATTATTATTATTATTATTATTATTATTATTATTATTATTATTATTATTATTATTACTATTATTATTATTGTTATTATTATTATTATTATTATTATTATTATTATTATTATTATTATTATTATTATTATTATTATCATTGTAAATAAATAAAAAGTGATAATTAATAGATATGTTTGAGTTTTGAGATTATTTTATATTAATATTTAATGTTGTATATTAAATATTAACATAAAATAACCTCAAAACTCAAACAAATCTATTAATTATTAAAAGAAAAAAGGTTAAAAAATTAGACACAAGAATTAAATAAAAAGTGTTTACTTACGTGCAAAAGCAAGATTGCGTAAAATTAGCGCAGCATAAACTATTTTAAAAAATTCTTTGGCTAACGGCATTTTTGTTATTTAAGATCAATTCAAGTAATGAATTTTTTTTAATAACTTTTATGATATTTTGGTTTTAGCAAATATCAATGAAATCAATTGTTTGAATGCATATCCATACATATAATATATAATAAAAAAGACACAGAGTGAGATCTAGTGTCGTGTTAATAAATTAAAGTTTTAATTAAGTAGTTAATTATGCAAGAAAAACGACACCAGAAATTATACGTATTTATATTTGTACTACAGTATATAAAATTTGGTTGTTTTTTGTTAATATTTTTACTACATCCCTCCGTCTCGTTAGTATGTATCAAGTTTTTTGTTTCTGATATTTTAATAAACCGTGGTCGTCCCAGTTGCGCGTTTATACCGCTTAAGGTTGAAATACAAACTGATCTGCAGGGTAAAGATTTGTTTATACATATTCCAGCCGTACTATTGATCATTTAAACATATGCATATGTATGCATGCAAATATGTATGTATTTATATTTGCTTGGACATACATATAGCTTCTATTATTTTATTATTGAATGTTGCCAGGCGCTTATAATAACTTCATTTACCGAAATAGACGAACTATAAATATCGAAGTAGAATAGAAACCAAATTTAATAAGATGGCCATAATATTATAGTACCATATGTATGTAGATTAAAAATTTGTATAGCATTCAAACACAATACAAAGCCAATGCTGCAAAAATTTTACACTTGTGTTGTTGTAGTTAAAAACACCTTCGTAAAATGCAAAGAGGTATTAACTAAAGAGTATCAAAATTTCAGTTTTTGTACAAAACCAATTAAAAAATCAATAACTATCTACGCATTCCGATTACTATTTGAACTCTAAAAACACATTTGAGACCATTTTCGTGATATACATATATCAACAAAAAGTTGATATATATCTATATACAAAGTTTATATATAAACGCATTGTATATTTTCTTAATAAAATGGGTATTATATTCATTTTGGCCTTTATTCAAGTTAACAAAAAGGTTTCGGCGTCTACGTCTATGTAAATTTGTAGCCTAAATATAAGATCTTAATAAAGATTAATCTACAAATGAAATGAAGATCCCATTAATGTATTCAAGAGATGTCATACACGGAGAATAAACGAATAGATAAAATAACATTAACTGCAGGGTATGTATGCATGTGTTGTATGTACGTGTACATATCTACCTGGCTTTATTACACAACATCTGCACAAATGTTGGCATTTCATATGAACTAAATTCTGTCATAAGGATTGAAAGATCCTGTAGCGTATTCTACAATTGTACCTGATATTTTCTTGGAATTTAACAGTACCGTGCTTAGGCGGAATTTGTAGCAAAAAATTCAGGGATGCAGTGAAATAAATAAAATTTCTATTACAAATTCCTTTCCATAACTCTCTCAAAAATTACTAAATATACATAGTATATAAGGATTAATAATATAAGGATTAATAATTTAACTATTACATGCATTTGGTCTTACTTCTTGAGAAAAAAGTAAGAAAATTTTGTTTTTGTATATATCAATCCTTTAACATGAGTAAACTAATTGTACCCATAACTTACAGCTACTCACACACAAAATGGTACATGCAGAAAAATTTGAGTGTGAAGTATTTGAAACCCAAAATAAAAGTATATGTTAAACTGAAAAACTTCCATTCCATATTCTTGAGTTAATAAAAGAATTATAAAGAAAAACAAATAAAAATGAAGTACAAGTTACAAAATTAAATTAAATTAAATTATTTTTGGAATTAAAAAAATATCAAAAAACTTTTTTAAATTTAATGTAAAAAACAAAAATTTATCGTGTCCCACTTAAAGTGTGAGCTTTGTTTTAAGCAGTTGTAATATAAAGGGGCTTATTTTGTTGTTGTTGTAATTAAAAATTGTACTTCATTTTTATTTGTTTTCCTTTATAATTCTTTTATTAACTCAAGAATATAGAATGGAAGTTTTTTAGTTTAACATAGACTTTTATTTTGGGTTTCAAATACTTCACACTCAAATTTTTCTGCATGTCCCATTTTGTGTGTGAGTAGCTGTATGTTGTTTCGAATTAAAAATAAATTAAAAACAATTGATCCGCCACATTGTCGGGCTTCCCAAAATTTAGTATATGTATGTATGTATGCATATTGGTTCCTCTTAGCAAACATGCATATCACACGCATAATACAAATATGCTTCTCTTTTGGTTATAAATATGTATGCATAGATTTCTCCATTAAGAAACAAGTTAGGTTTTGCTGAAACTTCTACATATATATAATGTGATTCGAAATAAATTTCCTCAGAACCTATATATATAAAAATATTATTTTTAAAGATTTATGGAGTTCTTTTGTTTATTCAGTTCAATAGATTTTCCCAATTGAAACAATTTTAGCACATGTAAATTTTAATTTAACACACTTGTAATCGAATCTACCCTAATGTTCTCGATTTAGAATTACATGTAAATGGAAAATACCATATTAAAATTTTTAATTCCAAGAACCATGCAAAATACCGTTGCACTTTAATTCCATTACCTGCTCTCCTAACGAACTACTATCCTCATACATACATATGCAAGGTAGGTTGCATTACAATATTAGGTACCTGCGGTAAATTGAAAATAAAGTCTAAACTTTTTAACCGATTTTTATCGTTTATGGGTTTTTTTATTTCTAAGATATGCAGCTGTTAGACAAAGGTGCAAAGTATTGAATATTTGCTTTAAGTTAAATTCCGTTTTTAAACTGAAAAAAACTACGAATTTTGCAAAAAAAAAAAAAATATTTTTTCTCGATTAATTTCTGAATAATTCCAAAACGATAAGGGATAAAGAAAAATTGTGTTTGACTAAATAAGTACAATTTTGTTACATATTTTCTGGTGTTTTGCTTTTTAAAATACCTGACTAATTGAGGGGCAAAAAATTGAAACGCCCATAAAAAATTCAACCTGATGGAAAAAACCGAAAACGGATTCGAGTTCAGGGCATCAAAATCCATATAGTCCCCATAATTTTATTCAAAGGAGGATTTGGCTGCTGAGCAGTGTTATTGCATAAGAGAAAATTGTCCAAAACGAAAGTTTCAAAAAACTGGTCGCTTGTGCAACAATTTTGACAGCGAATGGACATTTACGATCCATGTACACTGGGCGTTTTAGTAATGTTCAAACCAATTTGAGGACGGTTAGAAACAGAGGAGACGGGTAGAAATAGTTTTTTTTTAATTTTTGTAATGCCTTCTTACAATATCTGACAGATCGATTTATTTTAACGGGCTTGTCTTTTGTCAAAAGTAGAAATTTTAAATTTAAAATAATAACATATGTATTTGATCAATATGGTACAGATGAAATCTTTTTATTGCATGTTACTAGTTATCCAATCTATATATGAACTAACTCTCATGTAAACTCCAGGTAAATTAGACTGTCCGCAGTTGGTCTTTGGACCAAAAGCCACAATACCTAATAAAGTATGACGTCCACTTTTAGAGCGTTCCATAAACGGTCCACCACTGTCGCCTAAAAGAAAAAAAATATTATTTAATGTTTGCATCTATTTAATGTACATAATATATAATTCTATCGGCCATTTTTAAAAGGATCCTTCATAGCTACATATATTTATCAAAGGTATTTTTCTTAAGGTCCTCTTTGGTCATCTAAAGCTGTTCAACAAGGGTACACATCGGTTAAAATTGCTAAATATTCATGAAGGACCCTTTTTAAAAATACGGAATAACTTAGTTCATACTAGACGTAATTAACTATGCATATTACAAATAAAAAATATTCTTTCAATTGGCCAAAGTTTATAATTAATTAAATGGGTAACGAAATGTTTTCAAAAGCTCAAGTGGCTTTTAATATATTTCAATTTGAATTAAAATGTTAAAACCTTTCTCTTTTACCTTCGCATACATCATTCATGGCTTGAGCTTTGGCGCAAAATTCAGTTGGGGTTATGACTATACTGACTTCGAAATTCTCACTATATTTAGCATAACGTATGGCACATTCCGTGTTATTCATAATGGCTAAGTTAATGTAACGTATTGTAGAGCTATTAATTTCAGAAACACCTGTTTTAAATACAATAAAAAAAGCAAAAAAGTCATTATTTTCTATTATTGAAAATTAAAAAGAAGAATACACAAAAGTTATTTGAAAAATAACAAACGTAACGAAATTATTTTCAATTACCACTACTGCTCCAGCCGGCCACGACACCTGTGTCTCCCGATAAAGTATTACTATTATTTTGTGGTAAGCAAATTTGTACTAAAGAACCTGAAAATTTGATTTTGATTGTAAATTATATATGTATGTACGTATGTATGTATGTAATTGGTTAGATTAACAAATCTTAGATTACCTTTCTTTTGTGAGGTAATTGCTAATTTTAAAATAGCCACGTCATTATTGAAACGGGGCTCGTTGTAATTTGGATGGACTATGGTTTCCAATATTTGGTAATCTTCAAAGTCTTCATCATCACCGACCCGTACATAAATTCTATAAAATTCTTCGAATTAAATAATTTTCAAATAATATATCTGTCAATTGGCTTATTTACAATCGTAAATCGGGCACTAATTGTTCGACACAGTGGGCGGCGGTAAGAATGTGTTGACCACTTATTATAGTGCCCATACAACGATAGCGTATCGTTCGACTAGCTGAAATTGAAATTAAAAGATTTCAAGATTTTGAATAGATATCAATGGATTTATGTAAATGAGTTGTAGTTTTCTACGCTAAAAAATGGTGAACATACGGAGCCCAATATCTTCATATTCAAGTTATTTATTTACAGCGCAGCAAATCGAGCAATTTGCGAACATCTGCTGGGTATCCTTTTTGATACCTGATTGGGAAAGACAACACTCAACCGTTCTGTTTACGCACCGAATTTTTTAACGGAAAACAGTTCCAAATTCAACTTCAATACGAGTACTTTTTTGAAATAAAATTAAATTGTTCTAGTTTTGCATATTTATTAATAAGCTATGATCAATTTCAGATCTCAGATTCTTTGAATGGAAAACGCCGAAGAGGAGTTGACAAAATCTCGAATGGATAGTTTAAAGGAAGCCAGAATAAGCATTATGAATTGCGTTCATAGCTTTGAAATGACGGATGCCAAATGGGAATTGTGCCGTAGTTCGATAATATTCTGTTTGGGTGTAGTAATAACTTTGCAACTAAAGAATGTCGTGCACGAGGTTTTGCAATGAACAATGTGTCCGTATACAATAATTCAGAAGTTTTAAATGTATATCTGCACTTGCTGGAAAAAATTTATTGTTTATTTTGTATTGCAATTAAATACCCTCGGTGAACATATAATGTATGAATAAACCTATATTTTAGAGGAGAAAAAAGTATTCCTCTTTGTAGAGGTTGTCGATTTTGAATTTAAGAATCCACATTTTCGAGTAGTGTGTAATTATGGAAAAGCCTTAAAGTCATCGTCATAGAAGCCAATTTGTTGGAAAGCAAGCTTTATGTTCACAATTCCCATTGTTATATTCATACGGTTTTAAAAGATATTAAGAACAACCTTAGGGCGAATGAAATCGCCAGTAATACTTGATCTCTTTCGCCGAACATACCAAATATTGTATTGTTGATACATAAGCTCTGATTTATATTAATTAGCGATAAAAATATTAATTTGTCTCCATCAACAAAGAAGTTCTAAAATTCGCATCAAATTCACTAAATTATATATAATATATAATTGCCTCTAAGTGCATACAAGGTATGATATATCCATACAATCTAATATTATTAAAACAACAAATGTACTTGCCCAAATTAAATGAGAATTACTATAATATAAGCATAACAGGTATGTGGTGGAAAACGACCGCTTTCGAAGAGGATTGAAAACGCTTAACAACTATTTTCAATGCAGTGCAGAATTAATTACTCAAAACCCACACCAGAATTTAATACAACTATAAAAAAACGACACATCACACCTTTTGTCATTTTAACTCATCTTCGCATTTAAATCGTTTTTTTTTATCAGAAAACTAATTTTCCAAAAATATATAGCAGATGTTCTGAGATTCAAATATAGGCTTAAAACTGTAGAACTTTATTCCCGAAATACTCAATTTGCAATTGTGATTTAGTTCTGGGTTAGATTGTATGCCGATGCGAAAGAAATTAGTTTCGCATTTCAAAGTAAATAGCATACAAATACGTAAAGCTTTTCTATAACATCGCATTACAGAGTAATCCCGCTGGTCTTAAACCACGTTTATGAAGTGTGACTTACAGAACATAAATGAATAGATCCTGAGATATATCGATTAAAGTAGAAAATACTTAAAAAGGCCGTCATACTTACACGTATTCAAATAAGCTAAGCGCGTAATCCACGGATAAACTTCAACACTGCTGTCTGCAACTGGTGTTAAAATTCCACAGCTATCGGACTTTCTTTTACCCGGCCTAGAAGTGGTTTTTTCAATGTGATCATCATCGTTATAATGGTTTGTATGTGTATGAGGGAAAAAAGAAACATGCATATCATGACCTTGATGATGATGTTCGGTTTGGTGGAATGGATAAGTCTTATCATTAGGACTTGCATAACCGCCACAATTGCCAAAACCATCACAATCTACGGAAGCAGTGTGGCCATAATGATTGTAATTACAATCAGTGTTAGAGGTATGTGAATGATGATTAAAACGTTTTGGTTCGATTTCGTGTGTTTTTAAATATTCATCATAGTTATGTTCACTACCAAATGATGGTGGACAATTCAGTCCCGTCAATTCGTCTAAATAATTTAATTTAAGCTTGTCCTTAACATTCCGTTTGTTTTGTATTTTATCGGGACAGCAAACAAAAATGCTAACACCATCGAAAAAGCAAACCGCATTTTGTATAACAGTTTTGATATGTGTCTCATCCGCCGAGTTATCGATAAACACATTAAACGCATGACATGATTGTAATAAAGTGCAATTACAAGAAGAAAGATTGTGCGTCGGGATTAGCAGAACTGTTGAGATTAAACAAAAATACGAAGAATTAAAATATTTACATAGAAGTGCGTTGAGAAGTTTGCAGCTTAAGTCTTTTGTTTCGCCTTTCGATGCCAAGCAAATCATTTTTCGTAAGTCTTTAATCTTTTGTTTTATTTATGCATGCAAATTACTAAGATTATTTTTGCGATTATATATGTAATTATTTAGCCTTTATTGTGTTTTGTAAATCAAATATGAATTTGCATCAAACGAATTTTTAAAATCGTTAAATTTTAGCTATGATTAATTTTATTTATTAAGTATCGCTCTTTCTGCTATAATAAATTTATGATTAAGTTAATTATTAATGACAGCATTAGTATTTTGTGTCAATATCTATACAGGGATCTTGCTATATTTTTTATATTGCTTATAATTTGCAAAGGAAATACATTTGTTGTTGGTTAAGCAACGACTGCGTGCATTTCATTGCTGCTTTATAAAAGCGTTAGTAGACTTTAGCCACAGTTTTGACATGCTTCAAACCTCAAATCTTAGGAACAGACTTTCAAAAACCATTTGTAAATTTACAAATGATTTTCCAAAATCACATCATTATAAATGTAGTAGGCTATGAAACTCTTATAACTTATAGTTTGGCCGTAAATATGTATGTATATGCAATCATGGGTCGGCAATTGTTATCATTAACTGCTCATTTTAATGTGGCTTTTGTTTTTAGAAACATTTTTTTACTCAATTATACTTTTGCAGATTATGTCCAAACAAGAAAATCACACCAAAAATTTAAATGTTAATATCCAGTAACACTATCTATATGCATATGGTCTAGTTACCCGGCACATTTGTATAGTATATTTTATAGATTAAATTTATATAAATAAAATATTTAGAAATCCCTAACTTGTTTACTATTTACCATCTTTACCTATAGTTTTAAGAACTGATGGTATGTATAGTTGTGGAGCTTGTTGAAAGAACTGTTTACGCCGAAAATTATAATTTTTTTTGTCTCGGATCAGCACAGGATAATCCCTATAATGCAGTGCATTATTGCAGAACTAGAAAGGTGAAGGTAGTCTTAAGAGGACAGATTAGAAGATAAAGAGTTTTGTTGTATCTCGTTTTACTTCGGCCGTGCTACAGTTGCCGCACATTTATCACGGTGTTAATCGCTGTCAGTAATGTTCACTACTTCAAACAGCAATACCCTCGGTGCAAGATGCTTGCATTTGCGTAATAGCTTTTCCCCCGCTATGTTAAAGTCAGCCTTCTCTAAAATATACGATATATTTTAAACGATGTAACCATTGAAGACTACTGCAATGAGAATTCTTTAGATTATTTTAATATTTCATTAAAAACCGTGTGTTTGAGCTTTTTTATACAATTGGTTATTGAATGTGTGAAATATAAGTATAATAAAACCATGGCCCTGGAAGAAGCAATAACAAAATAGAATATTTCGAATGTTAATCGTCAGAGTTGTGGAATTTCATACTAATCAAAATTAACCGCCTGTCTCACGATGTCACTATATACCGTTCTGTCGTACAATTACATTTTAAACAAAAACAAATTCTAATACTTTGTTTTTGTTTCCGATATAAATATTCGACAGAACGATATCGAGTGACATCGTGGGACAGACATTATCCTATAAAAAAAATAAATGAAGTTCTCATACTATATTTCGTTAAACAATTTTGTTAAATAGTTGATATATGACAAGGACCACTTCATAAATGGAAAACCGAACAAAGAATGCTTTCCGATGATAACATGATGATTATGAAAAACGCTCTAAATATTTGAATTTACTACAAATTCTTGAAAGTAACAATAACTTAAGCATGATTAATAATTTTAAGCTTCTTAATCTACACATTTTCGTTAGTATTTTTTAAAGCAGTTTTTTATTAAAGTGATTTGGAGCCAAAAAATTTTAAATGGCGCCTAGGTGCTCAAATCAGAAACCAAAATGGTTATAATCATATGATCAAGAGTGTATCTAATACTTTCAAAGTTTAGCTTAAGAAAAAAATGTTGAAGTCTTCACTGGTTTTAAATGCTTATACTCAGAAGATACAAAAAATTAAGAGAACCTCTAGCAAAGCAGAGGAGAAAGTGATTCGGTGTTGTTTTTCTCTGTCTATTTGTATAACCACAAACTTTTAACAAAATCACCTACATAATTAGAGTTAATAGTATTACAGATATTGTTATTTACAAATTAATTAGTCATGTTTATTAATTCGCACGTTGTGTTTTCCTGAAACATTTCCATTTGTACACTTGTATGTGTTCAGCAATAACTTCTCTACATTTAAATTTTTTGTAAACTGAACAGATAGATTATTTGTTGGCATTCAATTAACGTTGAGATTATGGATGATTTTTACAAGTTCGTTTTGCTTTAGTAGATTTAATATCAAAAATAGTTTGTAGCTGATAACATTCTAATTGCAATATATAGTATAAATATGCACTATAAGCGAGCTTTTGCAAGTTATTTTTAATTTTACACTCGTATATTTGTATAAATCTTTGTTTGTTGTCTTTATTATATTTATTGTTTAATATTTTTTATACCTTTTGTAACACATTTCACCAATACAAAATAAAAGCAAAAATAGAAGTTGCTACTAATTTTTAGAACGCACATTTTAAAAAATTTAACTGACAAGCTTTCTAATATTATACATATGTGTATGTATCTATGTATATGTACTTCTTTCTTTCCAAGTTTAAGTTAGTTTATTGAAACATTTCACTTTAATATGTGCTTGTTATTTTTTAATGCGTTTAAAATAAACCAGCCGGACCGTCTGCTGTCTCCATAAAGCACCGCAACGTTTCACGTTTTAAATGATAATGAGTTTTTAATAACGAAATTTTGTAAAACATACTATACGAAAATAAATATTCATACAATATAAAGTCAAAAGAAAAATAAATAACTAAGCATTTTATTCACGATGTTATGCACAATATTCACATATATTATATGCTTTAATACAACTTAAGGCAGATTCATGTAGGCATAATATATGCATGTAGATATGTCAACACATACATATTTATGTATGTGAATTTTATAAACAAAATTAGCTATTAAAATTAATACATTGCAAAACAAACTATGTGCATTGTACAACTGCGTACAATGCACATACAATAAAAGTGTTAAACCAAAAATAACAAACTTTCAAAAACCAAATGAGAATTGCATAAGAAAATGCATAGGTTAGGTCAGATAAATTAAAGAAAGTAGTGTTTTATATTGTCAATTAATTGCTACACGCGCTATCATAAAATTTTTCAAAATATTTAGATTTGTAAATTGATGTTTTATTATGAACCAAATACCTGTAACTTAAAAACAAAAAAGAAAGATGCAACAACTTATTTAATGTTTTCATTATTATATTATATAATTTTTTATTAATAATTTTTTTTTTGTGCCCAAGAATATTTGCTGAACTTGCACAAATAATTATTTAAGTGCCAATTGAATTGGAATGCTTGTTGATTGCGCGTAAATATAAAGAATAATGGTATGTATGCATGTTATTTCTAAGATGTAGATTTTTTATATAATTGGCTTAAAACGTATGGTACGAATTGTTGGAATGTCTTTTCAATGCTTCTTGCAGTAAAAGATTACGTTAACAGATTTTTTTATAGAAAGTTAACGCTTTATGTATGCTTGTATGTATGTATATTCTATTCAAACGTGTTTAAGCTACTAAAGGAACTTCTGCATTTGTGGTTATTGTTGGTGTGACAACGACTGGATTAACTGTAACTGTTACGGATGGTAGTGGTTGTTGTTTTTGCTCCACACTTGCTGTTACATCTTCATGGTCTATTTCTGCTTCTTTATTTTCCTCATTTATTTTCAGATTTTGCATTTGTACAACCTGTTCAACAGGTTCTCCATGTTTCTTAGTAAACTGATTAACTCTTATATTATTGCTACAAACTTCATTATCATTATTAGCATTACCATCATCGCCAACTTCATTATCATTGCTTCGAAGTGTATTATTGAATAGCGGTTGTTCAACACTGTTGCTAATATCTCCATTCATTTCAATGTCATCGACAGATGTTTCTTTATTTAAAACTTCTGTCATAGGGTCATTTAATACCATTGTTTCCACGTCTGATGCATAGTCAGTAACATTTACTTTTAGTTGTTCCAAACTGTTTTGATCTTGGTCCTTAGAACCAAAACCATTTGCAATGGCACCCAAATTGTTTGGATTCAATGCCATTTTGATTTTATCGCCTACTTTACTATCAATTTCAGAAATCTTTTCCTGCAATTTTTCCTTAAATTCTGTGGGCCACCTTCGATTCCATTGATTGAAAAGTTTTATCTGTAATATTATACGTATATATTATTATAGATGCATATACTCGTACATATGCACATATTTACATATCGCTGATGTACTAAAATAACAACATAAGTAAAAAAACATGTTTGCCAGAAAACGAATTTTAAATTTACACATAAAAATTTTTGTTTTTAAACAATATAAGTACCGCTATGAAGATCAAATCTGCATCATTACCTCAAAAGTCCAATTTCGTTAGTTATGATGTTCATTCATAAAATAAGCGATATATATGTACAATTTCTTAATGATTTTTTTTATAAATGCACGTGTATTATGTACATACATACGTATATACATCTAACTAATTGATTGTGATATTAGTATTTTACCCTGCATTGGAATAATGACATTGGCCTTCCATTAAATTCCAAATCATTTGCTAAACCATTCATATTGATTGGTGTCGTTAATGTTTCGACTTCATCATTATCAATGTCATCGTTGACGTGGGAGCCCGTTATATACTTTACAAGTATTGATACAAAATCATCACGTTGAAGTTCACTCCATTCGTTAAACCACTGTACAATATAACGAAATTCACCATCTATAGTCAAATTATTCATCGACATTTTGTAAGTTCTTGGATTATTGTACTGCACTGTTTTAAATACAAGCGTTATCCGTACTCAAAGCAGATCTAAAATTAACTAATTTGAAAAAAACATAAATTAGTATTTTAGTATATTAATAGTACATTATAAAAATAATAAATTTTCACCTGAGTATACTTTTTAAAGAATTAAATTTTCGATACTAGACATTTTGAAAATTACGTTAATGGTCTTAAAATTAACTTCTTACTTCAAACGTTATAAACAACAAAAATAGCAAATATTTTAATAACTGAAAAATGGATGTCTACGGTAGCACAAAATAAGTATAATACATAATGTAAATTATTAGATATTAAACGAACATTTTCAACACATTCTCATATTTTCAATACATTCTGATATTTTGATAAAACTTTTATTATAATACTTTTAACACCTAACAGCGTAGCGAATAACAGTTACTTCACTTATTCTTTGGATTGAAATAAATTTTTAATTATATTCAATTATCCATGTTATTTGTTTCAGATTTCTTTAATTCTTTAAATTTTAATTGTTATTTCTTTTCAATATTCGTGTTAATGGCAAATCAGCATATTTAATAATGCTCAAAATCGAAAATTCGATTCCAAATATTCGCCCATCTCCATTAATTACTTTTTAAAAGTAAATACAAATATTTACAGTTTTTGAAGACCACATTTCAGAAACGACGCGAAAACTCCAAATATGTGTAGTCGCTCTATGAAGGGCTGCCAGTTAATTATGTATTTTATATGCATGAATATATGTACTGATACATGTAAGTATATTCAGTGCTAGTAAACAACAAAATAGCCATGCTAGGCATAACGTGTATTTACTATTTAAACCCTTAGGTTACTAAAAAAAGATACAGATATATATGTAATTATTAATGTCTATACGTTTGTTTAAATACATTCTATACATTTACATATATATATATGTATGTATATATATATATATATATATATATATATATATATATGTTTATATATATAACATATATATATATATATATATATATATATATATATATATGTTATATATATATATATATATATATATATATGTATGTTTATATATATATATATATATATATATATATATATATGTATGTTTATATATACATATATATATATGTTTATATATATATATATATATATATATATATGTTTATATATATATATATATATATATATATATATAAACATATATATATATATATATATATATATTTATCTGTTAGAGCCAATGTGGTTATAGGTACACACTTATGTACATATATGCGTATTATACATATCTGTCTGTAGAACCATATATACTTGCATATTTTTATATTGCTTTGTTTCTTTTTATTCTTCGCTGAACTTAGTTTTTTGTTTTACACTTTTCATAAATTGAATGCGTCTTAACTCCACGACATCAATTTAACTAATGCCATTGGTATCACATTGCTTTCTTTTCTCCTTTTCCATGGGAATGAACTATGATTTTCTTATTTGTAGTCTCTAATAAACCATTTTCAATTTGTATGTGCCAAAGTTGTCTTATTCTCTTAGCCAACTGCATTACTAAGCCAACACACAATGTTTCTATTTAAATATACATACATATATGCACATGTGTTTGTATGAATGCATTTCATATAATATATATATATATATATATATATATATATATATATATATACATCTCATATTGCATCCAGATTTAAACAGCATACCATGGGTATGTATGGACCAATCACAAGTACTTATTTACATGTATGTATGCATTTAAGAATATATATAACACTCTTTATAAATTAAACTTCCACTGGACTGGTAAGACGTGAAATCAAAGTCAAGCTTTACACTTTACGTGTGTTTGTATGTTAAGCCATAAATATATTGAAGCATACATTTTATATTAACAATCAAATCCATTTTTTATGAAGTATGTATTCGCAAAATGCATTTTACAAAAAACATCTAGTGGTTCGTTAAATGTGATGCATGTACATATTTGGCAAGAAACATATATAATTATTTAAATATGTACTTCCATTTTTAAATACACTAACTTCATGAATTACAAACTTATGTTTACGTGGTATTTTAAGTTTTTATATTACTTACAACATATCTTTATGTGCACTATTTATTTAGCTTTCTTGTTTTGATTATAAATTTTGTGTGATTGTGTGAGTTTCTCTCAATGCAAGTTGGCGTTTGAAAATATCCTCCTTGCCACTGTTTCAAATTAAGGGCCAAATAAACTACATGTGCGGTTAGACATAATTGCCGAAGCTTCCCTTGGAAGTCAAACTTTTGATATTCGCCTATGAATTTGTAACTACTTACATAATTTAAGTAACCCTTGTACACTTTTTATACTAACCATTAGATTGCTTTCCAACTTACTTTGCCACTAGTCTGGATATCTTAGTTTCAGTTTCAACCCTTGATCAAATACATAAAATAATACATAATGGAAGTAAAATATCGGAGTATACCGAGCAGGTTTCCGATTCGCAAGATCGCTCTTCATCAGAGATATTTTTTTTATAGAAAATTTACTTCCAAATTGAATGCAGATATACAAACATATGTTGATTCACGTGAGATGTAACAAGCAGTTTATTGTCATATTGAAACTAAGAGCAAGGCTGCAGTGTAAGCGATATGTAATATATAGATAAGAAATTCTCTGAGGCAGCCTGTTTAACTGAATCACATTTAAGTTTCAACGTGACTAAAGACAATGTGAGTTTTTTCACATTGCTGTCAAAAAGTTATATTTTTTTTCATTTTCTTTTGAAAAAATTTTTAACCGAACGTAAGTCCGGAAATTTTTGGGGATATAATAATAAAATAAGGTAAATGAAAAGATATACGGTTTACAGAAATAATAATAACATTTATTTTATGAAGTTGTACCAGAACGAGATCGGAAAAGTGTACAACAAAGAGACTGCTGAGAAAATAATTGAAGAAGGGAAAAATATATATATTTTTTATCTGGTTCCTTTATTTAAAAAGTCAATAGTGGTGGTGGTATTGGTCTGCTGTAACAACAAAATAGAAATTGAACATCAATTAGAAAGAGGAATTAACAACGAAAAAGAGTGAGATTTAATTAAGCTAATTTAAACCATAAAATGTCAGCTGTTCAAGTTGAAATGGAACATAATAGTAAATTGGACCATAAAAGTGCATGTACCGAAGGTGGAAATGCCTGCAACACAACGGCATCAGTTGTTGCGTCAAATAGTACTCCAGATCAGCGAGACTTGGCTGAATCATTAGCAGCAAAATCAAGCTCGGAGAATAGTAATGAGACTACTGCTCAGGACGAACAAGCGATTTTAGCTGAAAAATACAAAAATCAGGGAAATGATTATCTTAAATGTAAGCATTTTATTTAAGCTATAGAAACAATTAAAATGTCTGTTAATATATAATATGTACATATATATGTAAACTTTAAATTTTAGCTAAAGATTTCTCTAAAGCAATTGAAATGTACACCAAAGCTATAGAATTAGTTCCATCTAATGCAATATTCTTTGCCAATCGTTCGCTGGCTCATTTGAGACAAGAAAGTTTTGGATTTGCTTTACAAGATGGTATTGCTTCCGTTAAAGCAGATCCAACCTATATCAAAGGCTACTACCGCAGAGCGGCAGCTCATATGTCTTTGGGCAAGTTTAAACAAGCTCTAACCGATTATGAATATGTAAGTTTTTAATATTATATATATATATATATATATATATATATATATATCATTTCTAAAAATATATTTTTCTTTGCTTGAAGGTATCAAAATGCCGTCCTAATGATAAAGATGCAAAATTGAAATACACGGAGTGTAATAAAATCGTTAAAATGAGAGCATTCGAAAGAGCAATTGCAGTAGATAAACCAGAAAAAACTTTATCGGAAATGTTTAGAGATTTAGAAAATATTGGTATGTAAAAGAAAATAATCGTTAAGAAATTACTAAATAATGTTAAAACCATGATTATTTAGTTTTCAAAATAATATGTCGAAAATGTTCAGCAACTAAGTTTAATAGGAAGTTGGTATAGTAATTTAATTACCATTTAAAACTTTTAATTAATGCAATAGCACCAAGTTCAACACTTCTGTATAACATTCAACAATGTTCAAAGTTATTATATTTTTTTATATTCAGATTTCTAAAGTATTAAAATTTATCCTAAATGAAAGCCCGCGATATTTTTTCAACTAAATGTTCTTAGCTTTTTCTTTCCTCTCACAAAATTCTTGAGTACTGATGTATTCATCCATATATACATACATACATCAAAATTTCAATATTTTTATTCGAACTTTAAAAAATATATCGAATCGAAAATATATAGGTAAATATTTTTAATTTAATCATTGTACATATATATACATATAAATATACATATGAAAGGACGTTATTGAAATCCCTAATAATTAAATACACAAATCAATCGAAAAGATCACAGAAAATGTATATTATCTTTACCTTCATTTCAAAATATTGAAACTAGTGCAAAAGTGAATAAATTAATTGAAAACCAGAGCTATAAAAACCCGTATTAATAATATATATGAAATATAAGAGTAAATCAATTAGCAATGACTTTAATGTTAAGAATTTCCAATGACAATACTAAAAACCAATAAGTAAAATTTTCCACTCCGAAACACAAAAAATGCTCTATCATAACTAACATTTATCTTCTTAATGTAGGATGAAGTAATTTGTAGCGAATTCATTCATGCAGGAATTACTTTATATTTCAATATAATATTTTTTAGAACGCAGTAAATAAACATAAACTTGCGCTTGTTGGTTATGAAATATGGTGCGTGAGCTACACAAGCAATTGATATTATGACACAATTTACTTATCGTCTTCTGTACCTATGTTGAAAATTAGCTATGTCTTAATAATATTGCCAAAGTTAAAAGTTGTTTTCAATCTCTAAAAGTGAGAAATTTTAAAATTCGATACAATTATTATATTCATATTTTAAGAAATATGTATATTATATTTTTTAATATATATATATATATATATATATATATATATATATATATTAAAATTTTTTTGTATTTTGTAGCCATTGAAGATGATTATAAGGGACCTGCTTTAGAAGATGGTAAAGTTACATTTAAATTTATGTTAGAACTGATGGAACACTATAAGCAACAAAAGAAATTGCATCGCAAATACGCCTATAAAGTAAGTGCTAATGGAATTATGTTAAAAAATTTAATAAAGAAATTTTTTGTTTTAGATTTTGTGCGACATTGACAGCTATATGCGTACTCAACCTTCAATGGTTGATATAACTGTACCCGACAAATCTAAATTTACTATATGTGGTGATATTCATGGTCAGTTTTATGATCTTATGAATATATTCGAAATTAATGGTTTACCATCTTCAACGAATCCGTATTTGTTCAATGGTGATTTTGTCGACAGAGGATCATTTTCAGTAGAATGTATATTTACATTGTTTGGTTTTAAACTTTTAATTCCAAATCATTTTTACTTATCTAGAGGTATGAAGCTTGTTAACTATAATACGAGTGTTTCAATAATATTTAAGCATTATTTTCTATAAGGTAATCATGAAAGTATCAATATGAATCAAATGTACGGCTTTACTGGTGAAGTAACAGCAAAATACACAAGCACTATGGCTGATATGTTTACTCAAGTCTTTAACTGGTTACCATTATGCCATTGCATTAATAAGAAGATCTTGGTTATGCATGGAGGTCTTTTTTCTAGTGATAATGTTACCTTAGATGACTTAAAACGCATTGAACGTAATTGCCAACCACCAGAGGATGGTCTTATGTGTGAACTATTATGGTCGGATCCCCAAAATTGTAATGGTCGAGGTCCCTCAAAACGTGGTGTAGGCATACAATTTGGTGCTGATGTTACAGAAAACTTTTGCAAAAATAACAACTTGGATTATATCGTACGTTCACATGAAGTTAAAGATATGGGATATGATGTAACACATGACGGCAAATGCATAACTGTATTTTCTGCACCCAATTATTGGTATGTATTTCAGTTATGATAAAATCTGGTTATTACTTTTATATCAAATATTTTCAGTGATACTATGGGTAATTTGGGAGCTTTTATTACTATCAGAGGAGATGATTTAAAACCTAATTTTAAGTCATTTGAATCAGTGGTAAGATGGAATTAAAAAAAATAAAACTAAATCAGTTTTGCATTGTGTATTACGTACTTCAAATTTACCAACGATGCGGTTTTGTTTCGAATATATTCAAGCCGTAGTAACTTTTCTCATTAAATGAATCCATTAAGTCTTTCTTTTTATCTTTTTTAAAGATAAAATTTCCTTACCTTTAAATATTTTCCATCAAATAGTTTTTAAGCTGTTATTGCAGAGACCATTTGCAAAAAGTTGTTTTTTTTAGCAAAATGTACTTAAAATAGTGAAGTATAGTAATATAACAATCATTACAACATAATAATATAGAACCCATTATTTTCCTATATCTATTTGAATTTATTTTTTATTTCAGCCACATCCTGATGTTAAACCTATGGCTTATGCAAATAGACTAATGAGCTTATTGACGTAGTCATTTTCTTAACATTTCTAATGGCTCTAATGTTTTCAAAATATATATCTTTTTTAAGGACAAAAAATTGAAAATCGTAAAATAACAACAAACAAATAAGGTCGAGGATACAACATCCTGTGCTCTATAGATAATTTTAATAAAAAGGTAAACAGGAACAAACAGAATATACAAAGCAAGCTTTGTACAAATCAAAATAATTAAGGATACAGAATTCTATACAAAATTTATTATTTTAATGATTTTAAAAGTTGCATTAAAAATATTATTTTTGTTTACGCAAGTAATTGTTTAACTAATGAAATCAATCAATTTTGTTTTATCGTGTTCAATTGTTTAATTATTACAAACTCAAAAAATATTTTTATTGTCATGATATCGATTATTTTTATTTCTTTTTTTTAATAAAAATGATATCTACAAATTCTTTAACAAAATTTTTAAACCAAATTAAAGCAGATTAATAAGGTAACAACATCGGCGATTTTTCACTTTCTGTTAAACACGATATTTATAAAATTACATAGTGTACACAAGTAATGAAATTTCAATATAGCTTGAAATATTCCATTACATCAATACATAGTGGTAGACCTCGATGGATTCGCTGATTATTTTTTTTATATTTCTTAGCAAAGATAGCATCGGTCATCTACACCGTTACATGGGCAACGTTCAACATAGAAGAATCATTATAGGTCAAAAACGAATACTTCATACCAAAAAACCCATATTTTACTACTATTTTACTAGTTTTATGAGTGTGGAATAACATACTATCTAAGTTGTAAAAGATTCGACTTTATTCCGAACCGTGTTGTCGTAAAAGTGTACTTGCATGTACTTTTGTTTAATTCGATATTAATCATCATTATGTTTGATAAATTGATATATCTTTGAATCGTGATAACAACTAAAAAATAAGTTTAATTTAATCAATATTCCAAAATATTCTTCCTCATTTTATTAACATTTGCCAACGGCAAAAATATCCCGTCGGGGATAGAAAATAATTACAGCTTCTACCTATTCTCACAAAAGTAGCAAGAAACTGCATAAAATGTTGTCTAAAAATACGCGAAATATACTTATAAAAAGTTGTCATTCATTGTAATATTTTAATTATTATATGTTCATACATATATGCTGTTTGTCAGTAGTCACAACATAAATTAAGTTAAATTCGTCAAAGTACATAACTGAAAAGTTTCAATTGGTTTTTAAATGTTTTATGCATGTTATTTCTAAACTGCTAAAACTCTGTTCCAAACCAGCTCTTTTCTTTGATAATACATTTACATACATATGTATCTACATAATTATTCTACCTTATTTAAGTAAACTACATTGGGTATTAAGTGAGCAATAGAAATAAAAAATTTAATTATTTTATTATATTCCATAAGTAGAAAGGCCTTTGTAAGAGTCAAACTAAACAGACGAACAAACAAACGTTGCCTACAACGTAAAAACAAAAACAATTATTTTATGTTAACGAAAAAAATTAAACTTAGAGCAATTACTAAATGTAACAAAAATGAAAACAACATGTGAACAACTCCATTTGTTTAATAAAAGAGATTTTTATCAATATACAATTTATGTTTATTTATTCATTCAAATAAATGCGTTAGTTTTATAAAATAAACATTTCTACCTCTGCGAAGAACAAAACTGAAATACCTGCTGCGTTCTGCTCTGCAATAGTCTAACAGCTACAACAAAATTGAAACAGAAGATTGACAAATTTAAAAAATATATTTAAATTTCATATTATTTATTAAAATCAACCATATGCTTTGTTGGTTGAGTTAAGTTTATACCTGCATTTCATTGGTCCTTACATCGAATTCATATGCATATACGAGTATATGTATATATATATATATATATATATATATATATATATATATAATTATAATATATATATATATATATATATATATATATATATATATACATATATATATATAATTTATAATATAATTTCATATTATAATTATATATATATATATATATATATATATATATATATATTTATAATTATAATATGAAATTATATTATAAATTATATATATATATATATATATATATATATATATATAATTATAATACGAAATTTATTTGTTGGGTGGTTAAGCAATGTCTATATGCATTTCATTGGCGCTTTTTACCAAATCGTCAGTAGACTTCAACCGCAGTTATACATATATATATATATATATATATATATATATATATATATACAGGCTATTAAAACCATACTGTATTCATAAATTCTGAAAAATCGCAATCGTAATAAACTATGAAATTTAAATAACTTTCCAATTTCCTTTTTCCAAATTAATAATCTAAATTAAAAATTACAAAAATATTTACAATAATATCAAAATTAATTGCAAAGCTTGAAATTTTCTAAATTTATCAAAATTTTCGTGAATTATATATGTAGTTATATTATAAAGGTCATATAGCAAAAAACATTTTAACAGTTCTGAAAAAGTCTGCATTAATGAAACCAAATTATCCGTTAGCATAATGAGGTACCCAATTGTCAATAACTTTACAATATAAGCAGTATGTATAATATACTTCTTCAGTAGAGGAAGATCTATTTCTTTAGGTAGTGAAGGAGGAACAAGACAAAATTTTATAAAAAGCGGAGTTTACATCCCGGAAAGGTCTCCAAATAGAAGGCGGATTCACACCACTAATGAGCATGTTCAACATGTACCAAATATAGCGGATATAGGTAACAGACATTGTGGCGGAGCTAACGGCGATAAAAGTATTATATGTTTTCCTATAAGTAGTGATAATGTGCAGGAGAACTTGGAAGACTTCGAAGAACCGTCGTTTTACGATCCTCCACCTCATTCATCATTCGATGAGGTCATCTGTATAATGGCGACACCGCCTCAGGCAACCCGACAAACTGAAAAATTAGCTGAACCAAGAACAGAAGCTGTCGAAGTAATTAACTTGGATGATTTACGACAGCGTATGGCCACTCACATTAAAACTTCAGAAGATCAACAAGGTTTTTCGGTACAAGTTAATGATGTTCGACAACGTATTAATGCTGCTCTGGTTCAAAGAATAGAAGACCAACCAAAAATTCCACCTTTGCCAGGAGATCCCTACGATATACCGCCACCGCCTAAGGATCCAAGGGATGTAGTGGCAATAATTAGAAGAGCACGAGCTATAGCAAGAGTTAAGGCCCATGAAGAAGCAAATGCACCTAAAAAGCCGGATAAAAAAAAATCTTCGAAGCAAGCCCCAACTGTAACGAAATCGAAAACAACCATTGCAAGGAAATTACCTAAGAAGGCTTTGCCTCAAAAAACTGGTGCAGCTAAAGTTAAAAGTGCCACCCCGCAATCACAGCATCCACCTGATTATGTTCCTCCTGAGTGGGCGGCTGCTATACTGAGAACAAGGACACTTGCTGGTCTGAAATCCGTTAATCCAAAACTGATTCCAGGGCAAAAAACAGCAGCAACGAAGCCAAAATCTCCTTTACGCGGTCCTCCCTCTACTACTCCTCTTAAAAATCCAACTCCTCTAAAAACGCCAACTCCTGCAAAAACGCCAACATTTGAAAATGTTCTGGAACGAGTAGCAGCACTTAGATCAAGGACTCAAGCAATTGAAGCTGCTTCAACTAATGAGGAACAAACTGTTGTAGCCACTACTTTACAAGATGAATTAGATGAATTCGAGGTCTTGGAAGAGCTTTATGGAGCAGAGAAACCAGAGCAATATCCTCTAGCGGAACCGAGTGGCACCGATTTACAGAGTCGAATAAACGCTCTAAAGCAGCAACTTTTCGAAAGTTCGCCAACTACTGAGCCCGTACCTGCAGAAAACCTAGACCAATATGAAGCTACTTCACAAGATGAGTTCGAGGCTTTGGAAGAACAATATGGTGCGCGACAGCCAGAGCGAAATCCTCAATCGCAGCAGCCCATTACCGATTTACAACAACGAATAAATGCTCTAAGGCATGAACTTTTGCAAACTCCACCTCAGGTTGAGCCGTTATCGACAGAAAAACGAGATGAACATGAGCAATATCGCTCACCAAGTGTCGCAGCGCAGAATTTAAATGATGCGTTCCTAGATAGTATAGGGGAGGCTAACATAAATGATATACATGAGTTTTCTCATCCTTCTGAGGTTTTACAAGATGTTGATTCTAAAATTCGTGATAAAGTCACACCTCAGCATCCAGGTTCGCGTGTTGCCGCCTCTTATTCACGTCTGCCTAAATATGATGATGCTTTCTTGGAGAATATAGATATACCTGACTTTGACGTAGATGAAGTTCCGGAGTATGCATTTACAGCTGAGGCTTTGAAAGATGCCGGGTTTGAAATTGAAGATGGAGTTTTTTTGGAAGATATTTCACTACCACCAATTGATGAGGACATTTCATTAGATGCACTTGGGCTAGACGACATATCTGCTCCCATTTTATCCGATTTGTCGAAATCAGTGGAAAGTGTAAGCTTGGAACCGGAGTATCCTTCAGAGCTTTCGAAAGAGGAGAATGCAAAACAGTTTAGCGAAAAATTTGCGGCACAAGAAATATCAAGCGACACGAGCATTTTGACTACAGTAGTAAATGCTGTGGTTGAAAGACTTAAAAATATATTTTCTTCTTCTTCAGACGAACAAACTGAGGTGGAAGAAAGTTTGTTCGATTTGGATACATCATTGCCAAATATATTTAAGGACACACCGCCAAAAGTTTCCCCACCTCGTCTAGAAGATCCAACCCACGACGAAGGAATCGATCAAAGAGATGGAGCGACTCAAAAGAGAAAAGAGTCTCCTATTACCGATGCTGACTCCACCCAAGACCATAAAAGGGAGAAAGGGGATATTAAGTCACATATGAAGGGGGAAGCTCCAATTATAAACAAAAAAACTGGTGTACCGAAAAAGAAGAAAAGAGCTTATGCGGCCGGTGAATATTCGCCATCGTATGTAAAAGCTGTAGCAAGAGCCAGGTCTTTAGCAGGCTTAAAAAATTTATCAGCATTGCTCAATCCACAACGAGCAGCTAGAATTGCAGAGCAAAAAGCCCTAAGAGAAGCAGAAGAAGCTGCCATAGAAGCGCTACCTCCAGTAGAACGAATGAGAGAAAAAATGAAAAAAATGCGACGAAATATGGGTGGGTTGCCTAGACCGTCAATTGAAGCATTAGCAACTCTTGAAGCAATACGAGCTAGTCTTCCAAAACGAAAGACATCAAAACGTAAATGGCGGCCTGCTGGTAGACTACGAGTAGATCGCCGCGTACAACCATCTGAAAGATTATTTTGGCGCGACTTCGGTCGTATCTTTGCACCATCCGAAAAAAAGAAAAAGTACGGTTTGAGACCAGTTGATGTTATGTCTCCAATTGTTGAAGAGACAAAATATGAAGACGAAGGATTTATACAATTCTCCCCCTTGCGACCGCATGAAGGCCGAAAGCGTTTAGATTATCTAAAAGAACGAGCAGCGAGACAAACAGCTGAACTAATTAGGGAAGCTGCAGAAAAGCAAGCCGCAATTTCCAATGAAACTCCGAGTCCTCGAATAGGCAGCCCTAGAACATCAAGATCTGCACCACATCAATTTAGTCCAATTAAAATACAAAGTCCAACAAGTCCAAGAACAGAAGAAAGTAGGCGCGAAAAGATAATAACACAAATAGGACCGCATGGAGGTCAAGAAACGGTAAGAGAAGAAGTCATAGAAATTTCTAAAATCGAAAACGGCGAAATACATACTTCTACTAGACAAGTTACAACTAAGACTGACGAATATGGGAATGTAACTCAACATGTAGCGAAAGGCAAGGGTTTTTCGGGAGAGGACGAAAATATGCGTGAAGATTTAGATGAGATTCAACCACCAGATTTCTTAGATACATCAGATATACCACCACCATTAGATGCTTCTATTCCTAGTCCAGCCGAAATAATCAATAGAATTCGGTCAAATGTACAACAGAGAATCAGTTTAGCTTTACCGAATATTCGGAAATCTCCAAAAAGTTCTTCACCTGCATCTCCTGCCAAGATAGATTTTCCACAAGATTTGACTGACGAGAAGTTATTTGACGTTAAAGCACCTGCATTTGAGAGAACTCCTAAGAAAGCGTCTCCTCAGGTGCAAAAGTTGCCTTCAGTAGAAAAAGATCAAAGAATGTATGCATGGGGAGAGATGCCGCCGAAAAGTGTACCAAGAGAAATTCAAGTGCCGAAACATTCTGTGCCATCCCCGGAATCAGCTAAACTCTTACCACGCACACCAAAACGAAAATCGCTTGAAGACCCGATTCGTATTCCTCCTCATCCCAAAGATCCAAAAGATTATAAAGCCATGGTAAAACGAGCGCAAGCTATCGAAAAACTTAAACAGCAAGAAAAGTTAGCAGCTAAAACTGCTCTTCAAAAGCAAACTCCATCCAAAGCTAAAAGAGTTCCGATTTCTAGGTGGACTGGACCTGGTCCAAGAGCTTTAAGAAGACCCCCAAGGAAACGGCTAGTGCTTAAGAAACGAGCTCCTAAGACATCCCCGAAGAAGACTAGTGACGAAGGGGTTCAAGAGCATGGAGATGTGGAGATTCCATCTAAGCCTCCAGCATTGCCCGAAGAATACATAAAAGCTGTAGCTCGAGCAAGACTAATACGCGGGTTTGAAAACAGAACAGCTATGCTTAATCCTGCAGTTGCTGAGAGACTAGCTGCAGAAGACGCAGCTCAAGCTGCTTTTGATGCTTTACCTGAAGTGGAAAAAATTAGAAGAAGAATGCAAATATTGCGAGAAAGACCTACAAAAAAGCGCCCCGTTGAGCCATCCGCAGAAGTTCTTGGAACTTTAGCAGCTATACGAGCTAATATGCCTCCATTGGAAGATGTTCAACATCGTTCAACAGGATTGTCACCAAAATCTCCCACAACTAAATATCAAGCAGTGATAATTCCACAGGCGCCTGTACGTGCTCGTTCCCGAGTCACTGCTTCTACTGCTGACATGTCTTTAGAGGAATTTGAACTTATGGAACGATACCTTGATGCAGCGCCTGTGATTCCAGAAGGGCAAAGTCAAATACAACGTCATCTTTCTTCCGGACATCGTCGAATTGCCTCTTCTGCAACAGCTGTAGATGATTTCATAGATCCGTCACTAGAGGCATTTGAGAACTTAGAAGCTGAAATGAAATCTGAAGCATCATTGGAAGAGTTTGAAGCTCTCGAAGCTGAAGCTCAAAAACTATACGACTATTACACCCCAAAACAAACTCAACGTCATAAACCCCGGCGACTTATAGCACACACCTCACATTCATCTCCGCACCCTGAAGTAGAATCTTTAACAGCATCCTCAATGCGCATGCTGCAGCAAGCAGGATATCTCCAGGATATACAGTCGTTTGATCAAGCTTTAGTTTTCTCCGAAGAAGAAGCTCTACCTAAAAGAGGTGTACCACCAACGGCAGATATATCTAGAGTTGATGCAGAATCTGCATCTTTTTACTATGAATTATTGGAGGATTTTAGGATTCCAGCGGAAAACGTTATGGAGTCTTCGCAATTATTGATCAAAACTCCCCCTAGAAACTTACAAGAAAGATTCCAAAGACTAAAAGAAGCACAGTCTCCACGTAAAACGCCTTCTGAATATGAAGAAACATTTTATGAAGTTCCAACTACACCAGTTGCACATTATAGTCCAATTAGATTAATTAGTCCTAGTGCCGCAGAAGAGCGCGAACAGGCAACTTCTATTTCTACAAGAGAAGAAAATGAATTGCTTTTAAATATTGATGAGACTCCTGATAGAAAAATCAACAAAGTAAAACAGCTAAGGGACCTTGAAGACATGCCGTTTGATCAATTAGAATATGAAATCGAGCCAAGATTAGCTGATATTTCCTTTGAAAAGCCCTTAAGTCCGCCACCTCAACCTTCAGACATTATAAGAAGAATTAGAACTGCTCATCTGCAACAGTTAAAAGAGCTTGCAGGACCTTCAGCCCCAAAGTCTATAGAAACGCTAAAACCACCCGACGAATTACCAGATGAGGAATTACTTGACCAAAGTTCCCCATCTTTCACACAAACACCAAGAACGCCACCTGTGCCATCAAAATCTCCACAAGTTTCGCCTTCCTTGGCCAAGGGCGAATCACGTCCTGTTACGTCAGCAACTCTTGAAAACCCAACACCAATTCAAGAAGTGGCTCCTCGTTCGCAGCGAAAATATGAAGAGTCTTCTCTTCCCGAGGGTCCAATTGTTATTCCCCCTCATCCACAAGATCCCAGGGACTACACGGCAATGATAATGCGAGCCCGAGTAATTTATAAATTAAAGCAAAAGGAAGCTGAAAAAGCAGCCGATGCTCAAGCATCCAAAACTGCAAAAAAAGGTAGAGTGCCCATATCCAGATGGCAAGGCCCTCCACCTAAAAAAATTAGCGCTAAGCCAAGACAGAAGCTTGTCCTAAGAAAGCGTGTGCAAAAGTCTGCAGAAGCAGTGGATATAAAACAACCTTCGTTACATGACGAGAAAGATGAAAGAGAATATGAAGAACCTCCACCGCTACCACAAGAGTACAGAGATGCCGTTGCTAGAGCAAGATTACTACGCGGTCTAAAAAATAGAACAGCTGCTTTAAATCCACAAATAGCTGCACAAAAGATTGCTAAGGAAGCAGCAGTTGCTGCATTTAACGCGTTGCCTGAAATCGAAAAAATTAAAATCCGTTTACAGCGTTTAAGAAGACAACCACAACCGAGACGTGCTGTTAAACCTACAATGGAACAAATTGCATATTTAGAAGCAATGAAACAAATAGGAGAGTACCAAAAACCATCCCCACGAAGCTTATCACCATCAGCGACACCACTTCGCGTGTCTGTAACACCTCGATCCAGAAAAGTTACGCCCTCATTATCATTAACACCTCGCATAGATGTTAGGCAAATAAGAGACAATGAGTATCTTGAACTAGCTGAGTTTGAAGCTCTGGAGCTTTCTAATAAAGCTTCCGCCATTCAGCCTACAGTAACGAAAGATTACGATGTGAAAAAACGCATTGACGCTTTAAAAGGCCATTTACTGGAAGATGAAGAGCTTCCGCAAATTGAAGACGAATATCTAGCAGAATTTGAAGCCTTAGAAGCTCTCCTTGAAGCTGTTCCAGTTCAGCATCCGACTCAAACGGCAGAGCCATTAGATATAAGCAAGCTTGTTTCAGATATGCGACATCAATTGGTTACCCCACCAAGATTAGACCCTAGAGAAAGATATAAACATTTATTGGCCCAAAGAAAGACTCCCACAATACCTGTTGCCAGTCCTGTCGAAACACCAGAAATACGCTATAGTCCAATAAAATTGGCTTCGAGCCCGTCTAGAGCTGAAAAATCTATAACTCAAACAACAAGAAGGGGCAATGACACAATAAAAGAGCAATCTATTGAAACATCAGAGATGGTCAACGGAAAATTACAGCATTTTAAAGCCCTCGTTACAACAACAACTGATCCCCAAGGTATCGTAACAAGCCAAATAAACGAAAGCAAACGTATATCTGCTAGAGACCGTTCTGCTGAGTTAGCAGAAAATCTTGAAAATGTTGAAGAACCAAGTTTCTTAGATACCACGCCTGTAACACCTCTGGAACAACCTAGACCAAGAGATATTATAGACAGAGTGGGTAGACAATTAAAGGAAAGGTATAGGCCGCAAGTACCAACCGGTCATCTTGTAGAACTAAGAACACCACCAGCTGTGTTACCATTGCCAACGGAAATATCAGAAGAGGAACTTACGAATTTAAGTATTCCATCACTTGAGAGAACTTTGCCTCCATCTCCTGTGCGATCTCCAACTAGATCTCCTGAACAGCCATTTGATATTTCTATACCTGAGGTGTTTGCTGCTACTCCCCCACCTCCTACACCTCCTCTTCCGCCAGTATCACCTCTAAGATATCGGATTCCATCACCTGAAGGACCCATTGTTGTACCACGTCATCCAAAAGACCCAACTGATTACAAAGCAATGGTGAGGAGAGCTAGAAAAATTCAACAACTAATCAAACAGAAAGAAGCAGAAGCACGTGCCGCCGAAGAAGAAGAGGCGAAGGCTGCGGCAGAGAGAGCGAAAGCACAGAGAAAAGAAAGAGTTCCAATCTCTAAATGGACTGCCCCACCACCTAGAAAGCCAGGAAAGCGAAGGAAGCTTGTTTTGAGGAAACGCGGTGAAGTTGTAGCAACAAAAGCACAATTACCAAAGAAAGCTAAACTGGAAGAAGAAATTGAACAACCTCCTGCTCTCCCAGAGCATTTTGCTCAACAAATTGCGTTGGCAAGAAAAATGGCTGGTCTTAAAACGTCAGCTTTGCGTCAAAAAGTGGTTGCAAGAGAAGCAGCCATAGCAAAAGCAAACGAAGCTGCCAGAGTAGAAGCCCGTAATATGCCTCCGCGGTCACCCATTAAGGATTATACTGCAGTGTTGTCGAGAATGAAGGAAATGAAAGAAAGAGGTGTTGTAGTACATAGTCAACCATCAGTTGCAGCGGCAGCATACTTGGATGCTTTGAAGGGTGCAATGCAAGTTCGTCAAAATCTTCAGCATGCAACTGAATCTCCTAGAACAAGATACAATAGAATTTTAGCTGCGAGAACAGCTCCGCAGCCTGCTGCTCAAGAAATCGCAATAAGAACGCCAGTCCTTGACGAAATTCATTACTCACCAATTCGCTTGACTAGTCCACATATCGCTGAGAACCAAATTGATATGACAGAAGCTATTGCGTTACATGTATTTGATAGAGTGGCTTTGGAAAATCTAGATGAGGTGGAAGAACTAAGTGATTTCGAACAGCCAAGCTATATAGACTTTAGCCAGCACGAAGACCAACGTATTCCATTAACCCCGCCCACGACGCCACCACACGTATCTTCAGCCGTAATTAGCAGAATACGTCAGCAATATAAAGAAACAAAAACACCAGTAGTTCCACAAAGATTAACTTCACCGCAGGCCTTAGAATTTCCGGAAAATTTAACAGAAGAAGAAATTTTTGAACTTAGTGCCCTATCTTTTGCCCAATCACCTATCGCACCAGAAACGTCTATCAAGTCTCCAGATATAACAATTCCGCACTATTTTGAAGAATCCCCAGCTGCTATGCCGAGTGCAGAGGCTATAATTACCGATGACATTAATACCACCAGTCCTCCTCTCCCAGGTGTCATTCCGGGCATTAAAGTAAAAACACCACAAAGACCTATTAGAATCCCAGATCATCCAAAAGATCCCACTGATGTAGCTGCTATGATAAGGAGAGCCCAATTAATTCAAAAATTAAAGGCAAAAGAACTTGCAGCCAAAGCGCCTGTTGCCAAAGTTAGAGCGACAATATCAAGGAGAGTTCCAGGAAGAGCTGGACCAAAAAAAGATAAAGTAATTAGTAAACCTACGAAACCAACTAAGATAACAAGCGCACATCTTGCACAAGTAGCCAGATCACGCGGATTAGCGGAACAAACGTTGAAAACATCCCCGATATCCGATACTCAAGCTACGACATCGGAACCTTCAACCAGCTACATATCTTTAATGGAACGGTATATCGCTCTAAGAGCATTAAAGCAAAAAACACAACAAATTCCTACTGCTAGAGAGTTAGCACACAGACAACATTTGATAAACCGCCAACAAAGGAGGGAAAGAAGGCGTTTGTTACATGAATTAGAACGTCTACGGCAGCAGCAAGGTTTCGAATTCGAACCAACGAAAACACCACCGACAGCTAGAGAAAGGCTACAATCTATCAAATCAAGAATTCCTGCCGAAACCCCAAATTCATCGGCATATCCTCACAGTCCAATTAAAACGCCAGAGGTAGTTGATGTACCACAATATCAGCCTATTTTATTGGCAACAACTCCTCCATATCAATTCCTTGAAAACGTTGATATATCTGACATAGAGAATATTTCAATGCCACTTGATGACTTAGATAATTATACAATTGGTTTCGACACGGCTGATGAAGAGGATATAGAATTTCAGTTAGAGGAAATAAAAAACACTTCATATGCGGGATTTAACGAATACATCAGTACTAGTGAATTAGAAAGAGAAGAGCAGGACAATTTTGATATCGCTGAAAGAATAAAAATGCTACAGCATGAATTATTGCAATCACCCGATAGCGATAATAAATACAATATGATCGAACGAATGGAACTATTAAAAGCACAGTTGTTACAGACACCAACGCAACAAGAACCATCTATTAGTGAGAGCATGGCAGTTTCGCCGAATTTCGATGAAGATGAACAGTACAATCTGCAAGACAACTTTGAAGATTTAATGTCGGATTTTGAAGCTATGGAGAGGGAATATTTATAATTTATATTAATAACTCGTCTTAAACATACATATTATATATTTTGGTATCTGTGATAAATAACTTTATTATTATTTCAAAACGAGCTGTAACTGTAATATACATAATTGTTTACTAAAATTCGTTTTTACTTTCAAATGATTCCAAAATGGATCTTACATTATTTTCATATTTTTTTAAATGCGATTTTTTAATGATAACTAAGTAAATTAAGGGTCCATTGTAATGTTTTAATTTTCTTACGTAGTCCACAGCTTTATTTTGCAAATCCCTAGGTTGTTCTTCTGATAAATATTCTGCTACTATTTCAGAAATTTCATCCAAATGCTTACCATCCAAATCAAGGCAACCGATAAGATTGGGAAACTCTTGCAGAAGCTTTACTTGTAATTTGTATTCTTGAGTTGGCCTGAAAAGAGCATGAAGACGTGAGAAAAAGTTTAGCTTATCGATTTATTTGTATTTTTTATATTATTTTTATCGTTACTGGGGCCGGAAATCGGGGAATGACTCCTACTCACACAATGCATTGGACGGATATTGAGATTGCTTTCACGAGGACCACCAGAAGATAAAGTGCAAATAATTAAAATTTTCTCTTTGTGTAAGCCAAAGTGAAGTGAGGAAGAGTAACTTCAAAAAAATTAAATTTATTATTGGATGAAGTAGGACTACTAAGGCTACGAAGTCTAAGATTCTGAGGACAAAAGACCGCACTCAATGTCGATCGGAATTTTTATGCAACTAATATACAAATTTCGATCGATATCAAATGGTGTAATTTGTTCTTTTTTTTTGTTTAATTCCATACTCAAACATGAATATCGGTGGGTGACTAAACATTATTGACAACTATTGACACTTTCATTTCATCCAGTTTCGTTGATACTGTACCGAAATTTCTCATCTTCCTATCAATACTATCCTCTCATTTATAGTTCCTGAATAACCTGATATCATTTTGAATTTATAAAAAATTTTTTAGGATGTACATACAAGTTTATATATGTACATACATCCAGTTGTATGTATCCCATACTCAGAAGGCGGCCAGTGCAAACTTTGACTTAAATTTTAATAACATTTTGTTTTCCTGAATACTTACACTGAAATAGTCTCTTTAGCTGAATGTAATGCAGCCTGTTTTAAGAAATTTTTAAGGAAGGGCATAACGTCACTGAAAAAAAAAAACAAATATGTTAAATTAATCTATCTGAATTTGTTTTTTAATATACGTATGTATGTACATACATTAAAGTTATAATTTTTTTGTGACATCTACAATGTCCATAAAGAAAAACTATTTTATTATTCTGCATGTACCATGTTATTCTGTTATTTTTTTCCATGCCATACAATTTGTCGCAACTGAAGTGTATATTTACAAAAAAAAATTTATAAAAAGTTATACCTTGTACATACATGCGTATATATCGTCATTTAATATATGAAAAAGGAAAAAAAGAGTTTAAAATGGAAGGCGAATTAATAGGAAAAAATTTTGTACCAAGCCATATTAACAGCATGTACCCGCAAGAAAATTAAATGAAAAATTTGCATTTGCGGTGTCAAAAATTTAAAAATATAGTAAGTCTCGAAAGAGTTAACTAGGGAAAATTTTTAACGCTTCAATAAGTTAACAGTCTTGCGGCATTAACGGGCCCCGTTATATTTCATGTTTGACTGGGCAAATATAAAGCGAGACTGATTTATCGAGGGCAATTGTTAAAAGTTCGGCTTGGAAAGTATTTTACTTAATCATTTTTAAAAGAAGAGCAAATAATAATTATAATTACTTAAAAAAAAATATTTTGATACGGTCTTTCTTAATTTAGGTGGCATATATTGTTTTTTTATACGTAGTTAACTCACTCTAAACATCTTTTTGTGATAAAGTCTTTAGCATTTATCGCCATCACTTCGAGTAAGGAAAAACAACGGTTTAAAACTAAAGCATTTTTCTGTCGAAATTTCTCTACTAAAGCTGGCCATGTTGTGTGTATTAAGGGTAACAATTCATTTTCGTAATCATGCAGTAATGGTAAACCACATATTAAACATTCCAATGACAATATTTGCAACTTTAGATCAGCAGAATTCAAAAATTTTATAACTTGCTGTAATATTGACATAACGAAAACGATATGTCGTGGCAGTTCAGTAATATTTTCGAGAACATCTCCATCCACTTCATTAGATTCACATTTTTGTTTTGTATGCGGATTATTAGGTGATGGCATGGTATCATCTTCCGATATATCATTGTCCGTTTGCGCAGCATTTAAAATATTGAGCCAGTCATTTAATAAGTCATCATTTATGTTAATTTCGCTATTGTCAACCTCATCCGTATGCATTTTTTGTCCATCTTTAATTTCGGTATTACATGATAAGAGCCACGATGTCATATGTTTTAAGAAGGCATTAAATACTTTTAAGTAAGAAAGAGCATTATAAGTTTCACAATGCTTTGAGCATTGATCATAAATCGTCTGGAAAATTATCTCCAAATGTGGCAGATTCTTGCGTGATGAAAATTGTAAGACAACTGTTAGTATATCTAAAGCTGACTTCATTTCTGATGGCTTTGCATAATAAAGAGAAACATCAAAATTAATTAACAATATTTACTTTTCTATTTAGAGAGATAAAGTACTAACCCTTTTCAGTAACATATTTAAATGGTATGTTATATAATCAATATGGCGCTCTATTAATTCTGTTGCCTTTTTATATCTCAGCGATTTTTGTATTGATACTAAGGCAAAGTTTGCTGCTTTATATACCATTGCATTACTGTGAGCTGGAATAATTGAAATGTTAGTTTCGTAAATGAAATTTTTTGCACCCGCCTAGGAGTGCTAATAACTCTTAATTCTAATGGGTATACAGCAACTACAATTACGTTAAGCTGAGCGAGCTATAAACACTGTAAGATGTAATTGCAACTTTGGCATGAACAATCGAAATTTCGTGTTCATGAAATTGTGTCAACAGCTTTTTGTTAATTTGTAACTGTAACTAATGAGTTAATGTCCTTTCCCCAATAAATTTTTTATATGAAAGGATTTTTTTTTTAAGTAAAAGAATTTAATGTGAAAATGTACAACTGCAATTAAGGAATTTTTCTTGTAATATATTAAAAAAGCAGCATAAGCCTAGTATATTTTATTATACATAAAATTATCTTCAACAAAATTAGCTTCACGTTGGAATAAATGTTATCTGCCCTACGAGATAGATATATGATTATATTCAACTCTCTTGCTCTTAAGAATTAAATTCATGTTTAAAACGTTCTTGTGATTAGAATTTTGAGCTGATTTCAGAAGCTGTTAACCATTTAAAACATATTTCTTTTAATTTTTTCTGATAAATTTTTGCAGTTTTGGACATTTTATAAACACACTTTGGCGTTTTTCCTTTTTGAAATAGTTTTCATAACTTCCACCAATTCTACGAGTTCTCTCTTAACGATGTTGAAAAATGTTTGCTAATTTTGTCATATTTTTTGTTTATAATAAATTTTTTCTATAATTTTCGCCATTTTTGCGACCACAGATTTAGTGATCATGATTTAACACTTTTGATCTTGTATTTTTTGTTGGTTTTCAGTAAATCATTGCTCCAACAGCAGTGATGTTTTTCTAGTTTAGATAGCGATCAATTTCCAAATCATTGTCACGGTTTTTGTAATTTTACTGCAAAGATTTTTCATTCCATAAGAAAACAATTTACTAAAATTTTTTTTTTTAATTAGTAAATGTGATTCCAATTTATATTATCTCTGCAACTGATATTTTGGAGTCTGGCAGGCCTTACAGTCGTGTAAGTTAAAAAACACCAGAATATCGGAAATATATTTAAAAGAAATTTATTTTATCTGTAGCGCAGTACCACTCCAGAAAGTTATATGTATATAAAAATTATACATTGCTCTTCATATGATACACAATACAATAATAACATGGGGAGAGATAAATAAATACGTAGCACTTTGAATAACCATCTTTCGGAGTTTGCTTTATCATTGAGTGCCTACATATTTATGTATGTAACAAATGAAATAAATAAATTACAATTTAAAGCAATTGTATTTGTTCCTAGTCCAATTACAATTACAAACACATAAAAAGCCAATGCAATTGACATCATATAGACATGAAGTGTACAATATCTTACCGAGTTTTAAAAGAACTTTGTGCAGAGTTTGAAAAACGTAACCATCAAATCTTTCTTCCACATATAGGGCACAGTGACCCAAACAATCCAATACAATACACGTGTGGAGCACGTTAAATTTAGCATCATTTATAGTGACTTTTTGTTGTTTTTGAAGTAAATCTGGAATATAATATATACATTGTATCAAATATATGTAAACATGATCACTGCATTTACACAGTAAACAATTCTCAAAAGTTTTTCATTATATGTCTGTTTGTAAGTACTAATGCTGATATGTAGAAGTTTGTATTATATATATGTATATATATATATATATATATATATATATATATATATATATACATATATATATATATATATATATATATATATATATACATATATATATATATATATATATATATATATATATATATATATGTATATATATAAATATATATATAAATATATATATTTATATATATATATATATATATATATATATATATATGTATATATATAAATAAGAAATTACCTCCCGTTTCATCATCGGAGTCAATATCTTGTGTTCGTATTTCCACCGCTGATTCATAAAGCCCTGGAGTACGATCAACAAACCAATCTGATTGCTACGAAAATAGTAATAATAAAATAATACATATATACGTAAATAAACATATGGATATATATATATATATATATATATATATATATATATTATACATATAAATTTATGTATACATGTTAACAAAATATTAATAAGTTTTACCTTTTGCACTTTGAGATGTGTTTCTGTATCTGGTTCTAAAGCTAAATGCCAATGTCTTTCGTCCAATAAGTTATCAAGTAACTGCTTAACCAATTTTAGGTCTTTACAGTGATATTGGTTGCTCATTTCTTTCGCTGTTACCAACCACAACAGTATTAAAAGAGTTTCATTTAACGCAGTATTGTGTTGTTGTAAAGTTTCCAAGAGATATTCTACTAAAATTTTATTTAAAATGGGTGTTGTACCCAAAATAATACATATTTCTTGTAAACATTTTACATTTCGGTCGGAATGTAAATTTTTAAATTTACGCCAAGGCAGTTTTCTGCTTTCTAAATAGTCGCCCTGTTCGTCCATTTCACGCAATGAATATTCTTCTATTAGCAAATCAGTAGATGTTTTCAAATCTATGGCAGACAAGAAACACATACATAACATTTCCAAGTTATGGGGAATTGAAAGTAATGATTTTAATTTGGACGGACTAAGTGTTCTAAAAAATCCTTTAATAAATGTCAGTTCTGCATTCTGTTCTTCTTCATCGCATCGAGCTATAACACGTGGCAATTTAGTTAAGTGCTCATCAAGTAACATTTCTGAATTCTCATCAAAAATACTTTCATTAGAGTGATTATTTTGCAATTTGCGTATACATTCATAACAAATATTACGTATATGAATATCTTCATCTTCTGTCAAAGCGACAACAGATTCTAATATAACAGCGAAATTCTCCTTGAGATTATGAGCACAGTTTTCTAAAAGAAGATTGCATAGACCCGCATATTTTTCGCGTACTTTTGCTGAACTGTGGGATCGTAACTTACAAGTTTGTGTAAAAATAATATGCAATTTTTTAGATGTCGCTTGTATCCATTCCTGGGTGCGCCCATCTCCTTGTAATTTTTTCATATGTTGTTCCAATTGTTCACGGCTATTTTTAGTGGCTAAAATATCATTTTCAGCTTGTCTGATATTAGATTGTCTCAGATTTTCTGTTAGTAGTCTCTTGAAAGCACCTGCATCGTATTTATAATTAATTGAATTTTCGGAAGTTTCTTCATATATAATGCATAGTATTCGTCCCATGGCTTTAATAGCAGTCTAATCAATCAACATTAATTTTAAAATCCAAAAATTATATGAATTGTGTAAAAGTTATTTGTTACTTACAATTTTTATAGTCTCACCCACAGTATCATTTGCTACTGAGATTTGATATAAAACTGTAACAATTTTCGGTAGAAAAATAAATAATGTATTGGCGACTTGATTGCGCAAAACAACGTCTAAACGATCTGCGTCATCGTGTACATAAAACACAATCATCAAACATTCCAGGGAGCATAGCCTAATTTTAATATATATGGACGAATTTAATTTTTTTCATGTAAAAATGTGCTAAAGTAAAAGGCAACTTACATTAATTTTTTATATTTTTCCTTTTCAATCAGTTCTATTAAAGTTAGCAAAATTTGGCCCAGTATCATTGCTGAATCCTTATTGTAAAACTGTTCTAAAACATCCGACGTTGAACGCCTAAAACACTCAACAATACATCTCACAGTCGCCAACTTTATTTCTTCACTTAAATTTGGTCTAATCGTAGCTTTCTCAATATCGCGCAATTGCTTCAATGCAACGATAAGCATCGTTCGAAGGGCTGCCAGTTCTTTCACGTATACTTTGGAAGTAACCAGAGTAATGCATTCCAAACAACCAATACGTAAATCCTGGTTGTCACTGTAAATAAACCACATTTTATTAGCACGTTAATCTCATGTATGTAAAGCAATTATCTTTCCACATACTTGCTAAGCTCGTCTAATTTTAAAACCAATGGCACAAGAATTTGTATATTAAATATACTCATATGCATCCAATTGTATTGCGATAATTCACTTTCTAATGTTTTAAGATTTTGTTTTGTAGCATTTTTTAAAAATGCATCCATGGCGGGTTTAATTCTTAAAACAAACGGTTCTAATGATGTCATGGTTCTTTTCAGCAAAACTTTCCTTTAAAATACTTAGGTGGTATCATAAACTATTTGTTAGCACAACACAAAGTACATTACAGATGTATATATATAATAGACGTGTTCTTACTATCCAAGAAAAGTTTAGTTGTTGTCCAAAACACTTTGTCAATATTACAGCTTTCTTCTACATTTAACTATTCTCTTACAAATTCCAAATTTTAAGCCAAGGACCTACAACTCGTTTTATGCATTAAATGATTTGTGTATGATTAAATTAACCTGGATATAAATTGTAAACAATGGATTAGTACTGCCAATTTCAGAGAAATAAAAAACGCTCTTTCAATAAATTCCGAGACCGAGTAATAATAGGACTGTTAGTACAGTTCAAGTTTCGCACATGCGGTATATCACCATGTTTCAGTGCTTTAAAATGATCTACCTATAGCTCAATATATTAAGGTATCCAATTAATTATTCCAAAACGTGAAAATTAATATGAATGTATATATATATGTATATATTGTTCTGGCCCTTCCACCTTATGTTTGCTACACTATATTCCCACCAAATCGTAAATATGTTCTAGCATTGTGAATCACATTGTGAATGTTTTGTTTTTATTCATATTCAAAAGATTTACATCATCTAATATATGAAAAAGGCAATGGAATTATTAAAAAGAGCTTGTCTACTAAAACCTTTAGAACCGGAACATCAAATTATTCATCTGAATACTGGTATAAATAAAGTTGGGCGCAGTAAAGAGACTGGTATAAGAGATACCAAGTGCTCGAAGATACAGTTGGAATTAAAAGTCAACTTAGACGCCGCTAATGTAAAGCTAAAAGTTTTAGGTTTAAATCCTAGCGGTGTTAATGGATTTATGGCTCTACAAGACACCGAGTGTGAATTACAACATGGTGATGTATTAGAAGTGGTTTATGGTCGACACCCATATGAAGTTGTATTTAAGCCGCCTCCAGAAAAAACAGAAAATAAAACTAGTGAAAGTTTCTGTGACCAAGATAAAATAGAAGAAGTTGAGAAAGATTCATGGGATTCAGTTGAAAATGGCAAGTTGCTAATATATACCAGCGCTGGAATTAGGGCATCATCAAAAATTGCGTCTTATGATATAGATGGTACAATAATTAAAACCAAATCTGGCAATGTGTTCCCAAAATCTAGTGATGACTGGATTTTAAATTACCCAGAAATACCTAAAAAGTTAAAATCGCTTAATGAAGATGGTTTCAAAATATGTTTTTTCACTAATCAGGGAGGCATAGGCAAAGGTAAAGTTAACGTTGATGAATTCAAAATCAAAATAAAACAAATTATTGCTAAGTTAAAAGTGCCTGTGCAAGTTTTTGTTGCTACTTCTGATGGATACTATCGTAAGCCATTGCCTGGTATGTGGGAGTTTTTGGAAAAAGAAAAGAATTATCCTGTTCAAATTAAGCGTGAACAATGTTTTTATGTTGGAGATGCAGCTGGTCGCCCCGAAATTGGCAAAGGCGTAAATAAACGGCGAAAAGATCATTCATTAGTCGATAGGCTATACGCAAAAAATCTTGGAATAACATTTTATACTCCAGAAGAACACTTTTTGAGTGCAAAACAGGAGGAATGGACAAAACTAGAGTTCGACCCCACGACCCATTTCGGAAACCTACCACTGTTTGATCCCAAAGATGCAAGAGTTCCATCAGATAATTGCGAAATGATTATTATGGTTGGACTACCTGGATCAGGTAAAAATTTATATACATGATCACAAGACTTTAAATTCAGGGTTATAAGTAAAATATTTATATATATTGCATATATTTCTTTAGGAAAATCTCATTTTACACAAAAATACATAGCTCCACTCGGTTACACCGTAGCAAATGCGGATACACTAGGTAGCACTCAAGCGTGCTTAAAAGCCTGTGATCAATCGTTAACCATTAACAAATCATGCATTGTAGATAATACAAATATTGATATTGAATCACGGAAAAAATTCATAAAACTGGCTGAAAAACATAAAATTAAATGTCGTTGCTTTATAATGAATGTATCTGTGGCACAAGTTCGACATAACATAGCATTCCGACAACTTACTGACACCAAGCATTCTCAAATTAATGAAATGGTTTTTAATTCAATGAAAAAGAAATATACAGTTCCATCGTTGGAAGAAGGATACTCAGAAATTGTAAAAGTAAATTTGATTCCAGAATTTAAATGTGATGATATGAAGCGACTGTATACATTATATTTAGTTGAGAAATAAAACAGTTGAAATAGTAACAAAATAATTGTTTAATATGGAAATGTATCTATAACCAAATTTTAATATTTTTTATAGGGTATCAGTCCAAAGTAAATATTCGTTTTGCAATATCATCTATCAGCCAATCAACAGCACTTAGCAGCTTCTCCCCAGTAACTGCGCTTACACCTACTACTAACCAGTGATGTGTCGAAATATTATCCAGCTGAAGAATCTAAAACAAATAAAAAGGATTGGTTAATACGTTTCTTGGTAATTGTTTAATTTAATTTGCGGCTTTTCGTGGACAAACACATACTTCCTTGATTTCATTTGCCGATAAAGCACCTGGCAAATCTTGTTTATTAGCTAAGACAAGCAATGTTGCTCCAGCCAATCTTTCTTCTTGCAGTAATATTTCCAGTTCTTGTTTGCATGTTTCTAAACGAATGCGATCTGCACAATCGACGACCCATACCAACCCATCCGTGCATTCGAAATAATTTCTCCAATACGAGCGTAATGATCGTTGACCACCCACATCCCACATATTCAATGTATAACCGTTGTGCTCTAAAGTTTTGATATTAAATCCCAATGTTGGCGATATTGTATCGATAGGTTCACCATTGAATCTTTTCAATATAGTTGTTTTACCGGCGTTGTCTAATCCTCTGCCATTTAAAACAAAAAGGATGATTCACAATTTATACATATATATGCCATTAAGGAATTGTTCTTCCATTACTTACAGCAGTAGAATTCGCATTTCCTTCTCTTTTTGTCTCATTTTTTTTAAAACTGTAAGAAATCCCATATTTTTGTACCAATTTGAAAAAATTATTTCGATTTGAAAAACAGCAGAATTTTATTTTGTCTATTAATATTAAGTACCACAGAAAATATTAAATATGTACGTGTGTGAGTGTGTGCTCGTCAGGTCTGGCAAATATAGTACAATTGAAACATATAATTGGTTAATCAATCGATAGTGTATATATACATATTTATATATTTATATATATATATATATATATATATATATATATATATATATATATATAAGCCTTATAAGCTTCTTCGAATCGTCCACCTTTTTCATAATCGCTGCACAATGACTATCGCGTGGGGATCACATGACGAGTGTTGGGCCATGTAAGAATATATAACAATAACAAAGCCTAGTTTCTTTCTGCCAAAGTCCTCACTAAAGCTATCCATCCTTCTCAGATATATTAATATATGCTTAGTGAAATGTATGTTGTGTAAAATCACCGCAAGTGGGGTATCGTTACATATATGATGTCTAACATAGAGCTGCATATTGAATAAAAACTTTAATATACAACTATGAGCCATAATTCCAGCAGCAAATGTCAACTTGTCATATTTGTATTGATGAGAATATTTTGTGTCACAGAACTTGATAAACCAAATTTCATAGCAAATCCAGATTTCTTCAAGGCAGTGTGAAGAAAGTATTTTGTATTTTTTATTGAAAATCAAATAAGATAATTATAAAATGTTGAACTTGTCGAGAGTAAGTAAATTATTAATTTTAGCATGAAGTATAATAAAAGTTTATTGAATTTAAATCTAATATCAAAATTATTTTATAATGCCATTACGTAAGGCCGTTGTTCGCAGTTTCACCACATCTACTGTTCAGCGCAGTGCAGGAAAAGCAGAAATCGAAAAAGGCTACTTCGAAATAAAAAAACTGCAAGAACATTTTCAAAAGAATGATGGCAAACCTGTTTTCTTGAAGGGGTCAGCGTTCGATCAAGTTTTGTACCGCCTTACCGTTGCTCTTTCTTTAGTTGGGATTGGAGGCATGGGCAAATTGTTCTACGACCTGTCTGTACCAAAAACTGGCTAAATTATTATCGACTAAGCTATTAACATATTTTCTGTATTTCTATGTTCTATAGTTCCGAATTGTAAGATTAATATAATGTACATAGTAAGAATGTATCCAGTTACATATGTATGTACATAAAATAATCATTGCTTGTAATTTGTATAGCTTCCTAATGTTTCGGAAGTCTTTCATGTCTTTTTAATATTTACACATTCTTCAAAAGGCAATTAAATTGGAAATATATGAAATTTTATTCAAAAATAATTTCGGTTATTTTATATGGTATATTTCGTAAGTTCAGAAATAAACTTGAGAAGCTAAGTATTTTTATAGTGAGGTTCTCGGTGGTATCACTTCATGTACACTGTGATACTTAACATTTGAAAACAAGCATGATACATTTTTATAAGATAGGCTTGTCATTTGCTTTTTTCAAAATAGGACAATACGTTATTTCGTTGCATATACGTAAAAGTTTGCATTTCACCCTTTTTATTTGAAATGACTCAATTTATACAAATATATGTATGCATACACATATATATATATTAGTTGGATTGACCGTGCTTCATAACCAGGTTATTAATAGGAATATTTTTATAGGTCAGGTATATACATATATGAAATGCATGTATATAGAGTATTTTTATTTTGTATTGGGTGTTTTAATTTCACTAAAAACTACATGATTTGATCCGTTTACATTTAAAGTTTAGGGTGCCTATCATTTACACATACACAACCTGTAACAAAACAACAACAGAAGTTAAATTTAATCCTGAAAGTAGAGATTTCCCTGATGGTTCAATAAAACATTTTTATTAATCTTTTTATTCATGTATATGTAATAAAAAAATTTATATATTTATATTGTAAGGTGATAACTTAGGTTGGTGTGTGTTCTTCCTTAACTTAAGCATAATAATTCAAGTTAGCTTTTTTCTTAGCCTGTACCTCCATAATGGCATCCATGAAATCTTCATGAGTCACCTGGGTAGCTGAACGGCGCAATGCTATCATACCAGCTTCAACACAAACAGCTTTACATTGGGCACCATTGAAATCATCTGTAGACCGAGCTAGTTCTTCAAAGTTAACATCGCTACTCACATTCATTTTACGCGAATGAATCTGCATAATACGCGCGCGAGCCTCTTCATTAGGATGGGGAAATTCTATTTTCCTATCCAAACGTCCTGAACGTAATAGTGCAGGGTCCAATATATCTACACGATTTGTGGCAGCAATAACTTTAATGTCAGCGGTCGAACTGAAACCATCAAGCTGATTTAGCAACTCCAGCATAGTTCGTTGTACTTCGCGGTCACCAGCCTTCTCGGAATCAAAACGTTTAGTACCAATAGCATCCAGTTCATCAATAAATATAATAGCTGGGGCCTTTTCTTTCGCTAAAGCGAACGCATCCCTAACCAACTTAGCACCATCGCCAATAAACATCTGAACTAACTGTGGACCAGCCAATTTTAAAAACGTAGATTTTGTTTGGGCAGCACAGGCTCTAGCCAACAAAGTTTTACCAGTTCCAGGAGGACCATACAGTAAGACACCCTTAGGTGGATGAATTCCTAGATTTTTAAATTTTTCCTTGTGCGTCATTGGCAAAACGACAGCTTCAATTAATTCTTGGATTTGTTTGTCCAAGCCTCCAATATCAGAGTATTGCTCTGTTGGACGTTCATCTACCTCCATTGCCTTAACACGAGCATCGTATTCAGCAGGTAGAGTCTCCAGAATTAAGTATGAATCTTTATTAACTCCTACTAAATCACCTGGTTTCAATTTCTCTGCATCAACCAGACCAATAACAGGCAAAAAATATGCTTGGCGAGTAGACGTTTTTATAACGGCACATTTACCTTTCCGTTGGTTATCTAGCACTTGCACTGCACCATCGTCTTCATCCTCTTGGGCTTCCATATCTAACAGTTCAATAACATTGGATACTAAATAAGGCAATGTTTTATTCACCTATAGGAAATGAATTACATTTTAGATGTGTATAAATATTTGGAGCTCATGCACGCATACATATATACTACTTTAATATACCTTGATTTTTTCGGTATTGTCCTTAATTTTATCGTTTTGTGCTTGAATTTCGTGAGTTATACGCATAACCTCGCTTTTCATTATTTTAATCTCATTGTCCATTAGACGCGTCCTGCTAACGATTTCGTCCGTAGACATACGCATCACTTCTTCACCCAATTCGTCACCATCTTCCCAAATCGATTTGTCTTCCAATGTAGCGGCCATTGCAAATTAATTTATATTAAACTATGTAAGCAGTTCAGATAATTGTTGCCCGTAGTTGTGTTAATTTCTTTAAAATTATTAATTTATTTTACAAAATTCTTCTGCTTCACCGATGACTTGTAAATTTTTGTTTTGTATGATAATTGACAGCAGTCGGTTTTCATACGTCTTGTGAATAGCAGGGTTTCTGATATAAAAAAGCTGTGTTACTCGTGATTAAAAATTATAAGGTTCTCGAATATATAACTCGTTACGTATCGGGCAAAATGGTACGCAAGGTACTCTATGCTTTTTGCAGATCTTAGAACGGAATAATTCTAGTGCTTCTTGAAAATAAATGCGACTAGCCATGTATGGGGTAAAGTATATATTGTATCACTTACCGCAATGTTATTGGCAGTGGGGACAACTTATTACGGGTGCTCCCAATATATGACGCAATATATGTCAAAGAATTTTCTTTGAATATTACTGCAGGTGCTATGCGACATATTTATCTGTTACAATGATATATATAATATTTTACCAAAGAAATAGAGATGGTTTTAATATGTAATAATATAAATAAAGCTCATAATAGATAAGATATAACATGAAGAGCATGATTTTCATTAAAATGTGTAACATATCTTGACATGTTACAGACTCTTTGCACAGAATATATGTGATGTTATAAATTCATCCCTTGAGAGATGCAACTTTGTAAAACTGAAAAAACAACCAATTTGAACTTTCATTTCTTTCAAATTGACAGCACTATCATGCAGTTGTTTTTGTTTCCCGCCAAATGTAAATAAACTTTTCGGACTGTCGCTGCTGGGAAGGCAAAAAGTTGAGTTTTTTTATTGGATTTGTCGCATTTATGATGGACCCAAGCGGTAGTAGGAATGTTTTTCAAAATACTGGAAAATATGTTGCTGAAACAAGGGCTGAGGGGTAAATAAATTTAGTAGTGTGAACCCGGTTATTACCTTGTTCTATTTTGGAAAAATAAATAAAAATATTCTTAAATTTATGCGAATAATATTATTTACATACTAATATTCTTCCTCAAACAGAGATGACTTTTTCAATGAAGCCGATTACAAACAGTCTAGGGAAAATGATAAAATAGATTCTAAATATGGCTTTGATCGTGTTAAAGACGGCGTAGAGAGAACAGGCTATCTTATTAATATGCATACGGTAAGCATATGTAATTGTATAACATTTCCCTACTTTGGCGCATATATGAGAAACTAATTGTTCACTTCCTCTTTAACATTTTATGTAGACAGAAGTCCTGGACGAAGATCGTCGCCTGGTGGCCGCCTTAGATTTATTTTTTATACAAATGGACGGCTCTCGTTTCAAATATACTGTCGCATACCAGCCTTATTTTCTGGTGAAACCGGATGAAAAACAAGCTATAGAAGTAGCTCGTTTTCTAAGTAGAAAATACTCCGGGAAATTAGTTGGAGTTGAACATATTTACAAAGAAGATTTAGATTTGCCAAATCATTTATCTGGCCTAAAACAACAGTATCTAAAATTAACTTTTCTTAATCAAACGGCTATGACAAAAGTGCGTCGTGAAATTATTGCTGCTGTGCGAAAGAACATCGATAGAGAAAAATCCAACACATATTATTTACAAATGTTAGCTTCCTCACTAGCCGCTAATACGGCAAATGAAGGTGGAGATGGTAAAAAGCAGTTGGATTATATGGATTGTATAATGGATATACGAGAACATGATGTGCCTTACCACGTACGTGTGTCAATAGATTTAAAAATATTTTGCGGTCAGTGGTACAATATACGTTGCCGAAGTGGGGGCATGGAGTTGCCCGTTATAACTCCTCGACCCGACATCCTTGAACGTCCAGAACCTGTAGTGTTAGCTTTTGATATTGAAACAACAAAATTACCCCTTAAGTTTCCAGATGCGCAGTCCGATCAAATTATGATGATTTCTTATATGATTGATGGTCAAGGTTATCTGATTACCAATCGAGAAATTATTTCATGTGATGTTGACGATTTCGAATATACGCCAAAACCCGAATTTGAGGGAAACTTTATAGTATTTAATGAAGCCAACGAAATGCAATTAATACAAAAATTTTTTGACCACATCATGGAAGTTCGTCCTCACATTGTTGTAACATACAACGGTGATTTTTTTGACTGGCCTTTTGTTGAGACTAGAGCGGCGGTATATGATTTGGACATGAAGCAAGAAATTGGGTTTTCTAAATCAAGAGATGGCACTTATTTGTGCAGACCATCTATACATATGGATTGCTTATGTTGGGTAAGTCTTTCTAATACATATCTCTTTAATCTTATCAAATACTAAGAACGAAATGAAAACATGTATGTTCAAATAAATACACTTTGTGACAGAATCGGATAATATTCAAGTTAGTAACATTGCCGATATATGGCCAAGTCACCCGGATACTTCGTAAATATTCTTTGCAAAGTGTATATGAAATAAATAAAAATATGTGTTAATACATATGATTCGTATTAAACCAAAACTTTATAGAAATAGATTTATAAGCCTTAAACTTATTAATTTCCTGTGAAGACGAAAATTTATGAAAAGCTTAAAAGTCAAATTATATAACAAGCTTAGTAACACTTTTATATGCGACATAATAAAATAATAATAACTTTTCTAAGCACGCTTATTGTGTTTGGCGTAGTTAAAAAACGACAACTGTCATAGTTGCTATTGAATGCACAATTTTGTAACCGTCTAAAAGTTTCGACAAGTAAAATTTAAATTATTATTTGCACATTTATTGCAACTAATTTCCTAGTTAATCGAAAGCATTTTTCATATTTCTTAAAATAATTTAATTTCAACGCGTATAAAAAGCATTTTTAAAAAAGAAAGAATAATGTTTATTAAAAGTTATAGAAAATGTTTTATGATAAGTTTATTTCCCAATGTATTTATACTTGGCTTATAAATTGGTTTAGTGGGATGCACATGTATATTCACATATCGACTTTATCCTTTAAAAAGAGACAACTTGAAATTTTTAAATTTTCACTTTTTGCGCGAAATCTGTTTTCTGTTTGCTATCTGTGAACTTATATTAAGTTGTATTATTTGAAAGTAGAGGGGTTTTTATCTTTTTCATAAAATTTAACATAGTGGGCATGTTCAATTAAATCTTAAAAATCTGTAATTTATAAGGAGACTGTCTTCATTAAAATATTTGATAAAGCTCTTTTATATATTTTGTTTGAGGTGTCTGCTTTGATAGCTTTTTGCGACTGTCATTTCTGGATATAAATTTTGATCTTATGGACAGATATAGACTGCTGAATTTATTAAACCATTACACTGTAATTCAGCTACCTCTTAATTGGCTCTTCTGCGTTCACATTAACATTCAAACTTCTATTATTTTGCCTGTAATAAAAAACATAAAATACAAATCAGCAATTCAAATAACAAATACATATATACCAATTTTTGAATCAACTGCCTTTTCCTTCCAAAACTCTTAAATGGGCTGCTTGTTTCTTGAAAGCTTGTTTAAGAATATAATTTTCTTGAAGGAGATATTCCCTGAAAGTAGTAAACATAAGTACAAAACTATAAAATCATATTCAACGAACTTTTCTAATTTTAGGCACTCTATTTCACTAATATTGCTATCAAACAAAATTTCTGTATTGCACTCAATAGCTTCTTCGTTTTCTGGCTCGTATTCCTTGAGAAATATGGTTTCTAGAGGTTGCAACGTTGGATTTTTTGTCTCTAGAAAGAGAAGTGATAAGTAAATCAATCAGGTATCGACTATTTAATTTTTTACCGTTTTCCAAAACAGAATCGGTATCTTGTTTTTTAAGAATCATTTCAACAATTTTTTTGTTTTCACGCCTTTTGATTCGGGTTGCTCGTTCCTCATAAAGCTCTACATTTGTACAAGGTACTTTACGAATAGTTGGTACAGCACCATGCTTTAGGAATCTTCTTTTTGTAAAACCTTATTATGGATTCTCAAAAGTATTACTTTTAATTTTTGAAAGCATTTCAAATGTACGATACTTACCCATTTCAAATTGTAAATTATTCTTAAGATCTTCTGGCTTAAAATGTTCCATGCATACATGCGACGTTTTTACATTGAATTTTTGCTTGCGGTCACAAAAAAGTACCCACTTCTTTAATAAAACAGGGTTCAGGGGAAAATTGAAAAAGCTAATATTGCACGCTTTTGAATTATTTTGATTATTACATTTATTTACCGCACACTTCATTTTTATTTAATTGTTCATTCTGTGTCCACTTGTTTAAAACAAAATTCTATGTCTACATCACATAAGCAGCTGATCTCTTAACAATAAAATAACAGACGTGCGCAGTATGTAATCGCGTACAGCAAATAGAAAGCGATACTAGCACCCACGATTATAGCTCCCAAATCGGAAACATGTTGTTACATGCAAAAAACATTTCGTTAGCAGGCTTAAAACAAATCCACATTTTATTATTTTAATTGGTTTCGAACCCTCAAGTAACATGAAGAAACACAAGGACCATAGCTGTAGTTTTATAAGGTCATAACCTTTGCTTTGCGCATTTAACTCGTTTGTTTTTAAATTATGAAAAGAGCCACCTCTAAATTTTTGGTTAAAGATCCTTCACTTTGCCAGTAGTTTCAAAAATAAAAAAGCTTATTTTTCAGTTATAAAGGTTTTTGAATTTTTGCTTAGCGCCTTTAAATTTATCAGTAGGATCAAAAATAAAAGACAAAATACCTGAATGAATTATCTATTTCCAAAAATATAAGAAATTCCCAGTCAGAAATAAGAAAGGTTATATATAATTTATAAAATTAGTTTAATTAAGATTAATTTAATTAAAAATATTTTTTTAATTTTCTTGCACAAGGCTAGAAATTGTTATTGAAATCAAATAAAACATGAAAAGAAATTAATTACATAAGACAAATTAGAAATTTATACTAAAAATGTCCTTGCTATTAAAAATATTTTATGAAGCAGCCATAAGAAAACAAGAGTTGGATATAATTTTTCTGTTCCAACATTTTATCAGAGAGTAAATTTTATTTTTTATTTCTCATATCCTGCAAAAGTAAATAAACAGCTACTTTTTTAATACAGATTTTTCCCGCGGGATCCCAATGTAGAGTAAAGAAATACACTTAATATGAAGGAATCATTTATTAAAACAAATCTATGTAAACACATATACATACATAAAAAGAATCAGAAGAATTATGAAGTACGACATTAACAATGAAATAGAACATTCAAAACATATTTGAATATTTTGGATTGCAGGTCTTTAGTTCTTATGTACGTGCTAAGTTCAATTTCGTTCGGAAACGGAACATTGATTCTTCATCATTTCTAATTCCATTCATGTAACTAAATAATTTGTACTCCAATTAGCCTATATACATAATTGTTACCATGAAATTTCACATCATTCTGAAAAATTGTAAACCCTTTATTTGCAAGAAACCAAGTTATTGATTAAAATCCTTTTGCGAGCGGAATTGAACGACATTCATAAGTAGTGTGTATGATGAATTGCTATTTAAAATCTTATTTTAACAACTCTATAGGTTAAACGTGATTCTTATCTGCCAGTTGGCTCTCAAGGCCTTAAAGCTGTTGCTAAAGCAAAGCTGCGCTACGATCCCGTCGAATTGGATCCCGAAGATATGTGTAAAATGGCTGTTGAGCAACCACAAGTGCTGTCAAATTATTCCGTTTCAGATGCTGTGGCTACGTATTATCTGTACATGAAATATGTACATCCTTTTATATTCGCTTTAAATACTATTATTCCTATGGAACCAGACGAAATTCTTCGTAAAGGTTCTGGAACACTTTGTGAAACTTTGCTTATGGTACAAGGATATCACGCGAACATTGTTTATCCGAACAAACAACAAAGCGAACTTAATAAGCTCTCCAATGAAGGACATGTCCTAGACTCAGAAACATATGTGGGTGGTCATGTGGAGGCCTTAGAATCCGGTGTATTTCGTGCTGATATACCATGCCGTTTTCGTTTAGATCCTATTATGGTTCAACAATTAATAGACAATGTTGATCATGTATTGAAGCATGCGTTGGAGGTGGAAGAGGGTATACCTTTGGATAAGGTAAACAATCTGAATGAAGTCCATAACGAGATCTGTAATGCCTTAAAGGGCCTGCGTGATATACCCAACCGTTTAGAACAACCTGTTATTTATCATTTGGATGTGGGTGCTATGTATCCCAACATCATTTTAACTAATCGTTTGCAACCGTCGGCTATGGTGAGTGACACTGATTGTGCTGCCTGCGATTTCAATAAACCAGGTGCTCGTTGCAAACGTGATATGGACTGGTTGTGGCGTGGTGAAATGTTGCCAGCGTCTAGAAATGAATTCCAAAGAATACAACACCAACTAGAAACTGAAAAATTTCCACCTTTATTTCCCGGAGGTCCGCAAAGAGCATTTCATGAACTCTCAAAGGAAGACCAGGCAGCCTATGAGAAAAAGCGTTTATCGGACTACTGCCGAAAAGCATACAAAAAGACAAAAATTACTAAGCTGGAAACACGAACTTCTACAATATGTCAAAAAGAAAACAGTTTTTATGTAGACACTGTGAGAGCTTTCCGGGATCGCCGGTACGAGTACAAAGGTCTTACTAAAGTGGCTAAAGCAGCTGTTAGTGCAGCTATAGCTTCTGGTGATGCCTCTGAAATCAAAGCCGCTAAAGGCAGAGAAGTTTTATATGATTCTTTGCAGCTGGCACACAAATGCATTTTGAATTCTTTCTATGGTTACGTTATGCGTCGTGGAGCTAGATGGCATTCTATGCCTATGGCCGGAATTGTATGTTTGACAGGATCTAACATTATTACTAAAGCTCGGGAAATTATTGAACGTGTAGGTCGGCCCTTGGAACTGGATACAGATGGCATCTGGTGTATTTTACCCGGATCTTTTCCACAAGAATTTACTGTGTTAACCTCCCATGAAAAGAAAAAGAAGATAAACATTTCGTATCCAAACGCAGTTCTTAATACTATGGTTAAAGATTTTTTTACGAATGATCAATACCATGAATTGGTAAAACCTAAAGACAGTTCTGGTGAACCACCTGAGTATACAATAAGAGAGGAAAATTCAATATTCTTTGAAGTTGATGGTCCATATTTGGCCATGGTATTGCCCGCAGCAAAAGAAGAGGGCAAGAAATTAAAAAAGAGATATGCTGTGTTTAATTTTGACGGTTCTCTGGCGGAACTTAAAGGGTTTGAAGTAAAACGCAGAGGTGAATTGCAGCTCATCAAGAACTTTCAAAGTTCAGTTTTTGAAGCATTCTTAGCAGGTAGCACTTTAGAAGAGTGTTATGCTTCGGTAGCTAAAGTCGCTGATTATTGGTTAGATGTTCTGTATAGTAGAGGTTCCAATCTACCTGATTCAGAGCTTTTTGAATTAATTTCGGAAAATAAATCTATGTCTAAAAAGCTTGAGGAATATGGAGCCCAAAAATCAACTTCTATATCAACTGCAAAAAGATTGGCTGAATTCTTAGGAGAACAAATGGTCAAAGATGCTGGTTTAGCATGTAAATATATTATATCACGAAAACCTGAAGGAGCGCCTGTTACTGAGAGAGCAATACCTTTGGCCATTTTTCAATCGGAGCCCAGCGTTCGAAGACACCATCTACGCCGATGGCTTAAGGATAATACTATGGGTGATGCTGACATTCGTGATGTTTTAGACTGGAATTACTATATTGAGCGTTTGGGAGGAGCTATCCAAAAAATAATTACTATACCAGCTGCTTTGCAGGGTCTAACTAATCCTGTGCCTAGAGTGCAGCATCCTGATTGGTTACACAAAAAAATCTCAGAGAAAAATGATGTTTTCAAACAACGACGAATTAACGAAATGTTTACCTCTAGGCCGAAACCTAAGCCAGCGTTAACTTCATCTAACAATGACAGCGAAACCAAAGTCGTCGATATAGCAGATATGGAAGATTTGCTGGGAGCTGAGCAAACAATTGATGTTAGGCCTAGAGTTACTAAAAGAAGTAGGGCTAATTCAGATGAAGATGAAAGTGAAGCAATCCAGTCAGAGCATACGTCATGGCGACAAGCTCTGGGTCAACCACCAGCCATAGGCAGTATACGTAAAGATATTATAGAGTGGGTGAAGTTCCAAAAGCTTAAATGGGCTTGGCAATTCGAAAGACGTCAACGTTATAAACAACAAAATAAAAGATTGCGAAATGATAATATGTATGATGCACAAAACCATAGAACATCTTCTAAAGGTGCTATATCTACTGCGACTTTGGGAGGATTTTTGCGAAGAGCTCAGCGCACCCTGCTAGATCAAGTCTGGCAAATACTACAAATAATACCCGTAGATGATTTAGGGCATTTTACGGTCTGGGCTATGATTGGAGAGGAATTGCACAAAATCAAATTAATAGTTCCTCGTATATTCTATGTTAATCAAAGAAGCTTAGCTCCTCCTGAAGAAGGGCAAATGTGGAAAAAAGTTAACCGTGTGTTGCCCCGTTCCCGCCCCGTTTACAACCTCTACAGGTACAGTGTGCCCGAAAAAGTTTTTAAAGACAATTGTTTGGGTATGTTGGCAGATCTTGCAACTCCCGATATTGAAGGTATTTACGAGACTCAAATGTCTTTGGAGTTTAGAGCTATTATGGACATGGGATGTCTATGTGCTGTACAACGGGAAGAAGCTAAGAGATTGGCTGGATTAGCAACTAAAGATTTAGAAAGCTTCAACATAGAGCAATTCGAACAAAAGTCTCAAGCTCACATCAAATACCTACAGGGGTCCAATGCTAAACTTAGAAAAATTTTCCTTTATCAACACAATATTCCAACAGGTAAAAAGGAAATATGGTCAATGTTTTTAATGGCTAGTAAAAAGGCGATTGTGATAGCTTTAGATACGGTACGCACAAATCAGGTACCTAATATGAAACATCTATATACAGCTGAAAGATTGGCGTTGATTAAGAATTTAAAAAATCCAGAAGATGGAGCCAAAATTCCAGCAGAAGATTTCACATTTGAAATATTCATAGAAGTTGATATCAAGCAAGTATATCGTCATATACAAAAGGCCTTATCCATTTACAAGGAGGAAAAACGTGGACCTACAATAATATGCATGCAAACGGCCCTAGAGGCTAGAAAACTAAGTACTAATATGCCAATATTATTAGATTTTCCACAAGCTGAAATTCATATATCAGATGATGCTTCCCTTCTTTCTGGCTTGGATTGGCAACGCCAGGGATGTCGAGCATTGATACGCCACTTTCTAAATTTGAACAATGTTGTGGAATTAATGTTAGATCAATGTCGCTATTTTCATGTACCTTTGGGCAATATGCCTCCAGATACGGTGTTGTTCGGTGCCGATCTTTTCTTCGCTAGATTGCTACAGAAGCACAATTTCGTTTTATGGTGGTCTGCTACTACGCGACCAGACTTGGGTGGTCGGGAAGCAGATGACAGTAGACTATTAGCTGAATTCGAAGACAGTATTACTGTGGTTCAGAATCAGGCTGGATTTTATCCTGATGTTTGTGTAGAATTGGCTTTAGACAGTTTGGCTGTGTCTGCTCTTCTGCAGTCGACAAAAATTCAAGAATTAGAAGGTGCTTCATCAGCCATAACATTTGATGTAATACCGCAAGCATCCCTGGAGGAAATGATAGGCACAGTACCAGCTGCAACTCTACCGAGTTACGATGAGACGGCTCTTTGCTCAGCTGCATTTCGTGTAATGCGGTCTATGGTAAATGGCTGGCTAAGGGAAGTGTCAATTAATCGAAACATTTTCTCCGACTTCCAAATAGTGCACTTTTACCGTTGGGTTAGGTCTAGTAGTGCCTTACTCTACGATCCTGCCTTACGAAGATCGCTAAATAATTTAATGAGAAAAATGTTTTTAAGAATTATTGCAGAATTCAGACGTTTAGGTGCCACAATTATATACGCTGACTTTAATCGCATAATTTTGTCTTCGGGCAAAAAATCTGTCACTGACGCTTTGGCCTATGTAGACTATGTTGTTCAGTCCCTCAGAAATAAAGAAATGTTTCACTCAATTCAACTATCCTTCGAACAATGTTGGGAATTTATGCTATGGCTGGATCATGCCAACTATTCTGGTATAAGAGGTCGCCTGCCGAAAGGAATTGATGACGCTGATCTTGGTGATGTAACCGCAGCTGCTTTATCTGCTCAAACCGAAGATCATTCAAAGAAAAGCGAAATGCAAAAATCAAATAATGAAGATTCCGACAACGACATTGAAGAAGTAACGGGCTCCATTGAAGACGAAGAAAATGCAGAGGATGAACAATTATCGCTTGAGTTAAATTGGACAATAAGCGAACATTTACCGGACGAAAATGAATGTCGGGAAAAATTTGAAGCTCTAATAACGTTATTTATGCAATCGTTAGCTGAACGAAAAACCACACATCAGGCCATTAAAGATATATCACATCCTGCATTTGATTTTATTATAAAGCTGCATAGAAACTATGGCAAAGGAAAACATAGTCCAGGTTTGGATTTGATTCGAAGTCTTATTAAGGTGCTTAGCGTTGATAAAGCTTTAATAGAGGACGTAAATGAATTACGACGTAATATGTTGCGTTTGGTGGGTGTCGGTGAGTTTTCAGATTTAGCTGAATGGAAAGATCCTTGTGATAGTTATACTATATCTGAAGTCATCTGTAAGGCATGCAACCACTGTCGTGATTTAGATTTGTGCAAAGATAAACACCGTGCAATGAAAGATGGAGTGTAAGTATATTAAATATTCTATATACATACGTTGACTACTAATTTTCTGCAAGGTATGTGGATAGATATGTACATACATATTCTTGCATATGTATGTATGTACATATGTACATTAGGCTGACACGTTGTATAATACCTACATACATGTGTGAATATACCATGTTAAAATATAATATATACATATATATATATATATATATATATATATATATATATATATATATATATGACGGTTAAAGTAAATTCCAATTAGTTTCAAAGTATTTTGTATTGTTCAGGAACATCTTTAAAATAGAGATACCGTCATAGGATTGGTTTCGCTAAATTAAAATTATATTTTCTTCACTGTTTTACTTTCAGTCCCGTTTGGTTGTGTGCCCAATGCTTTGTCTCCTATGATAACGAAGAGATTGAAATGCGAATTATAGACGTTGTCCAGCGGAAATTAATGTCATACGTTTTGCAAGATTTGCGCTGTAGCCGCTGTAATGAAATAAAACGAGAGAATCTGGCCCAGTTTTGTACATGTGCTGGCGAATTTGTACCTCTTATATCCGGAAACGAAATTATCCAGTTACTTAGAACATTTCGCAAAGTTGCAGAATATCATAAAATGGATTTACTACAAGAAACTGTACAACAAATATCTGCTAGACACCACAATAAAATCTAGTATACATTATTAAAAGCCAAGTATTTTGAACTCAGCTACAACTAGAAGTTAGTCCCACAGGGAAACAATATCGACAACACCAGAGCTGCTACAGCATAGTATTCTATTACTTTTAATATAATTACATATAAAAAATTTACAATTCAACTGGTTTTCAATATTCTACACCATTTATTTCCAAATATTCCAGAAATTTAAGACATTTTTTCGAATTGACATACACATAATACAATAATAATACAAATATAATAATCTGAAAAGTAGTGATTTTATAATCACTACTATTGAAGATTAAATTTGTTAGCTTAATATGTGTATGGAGATGACATTAACAACAGAGATGGAATTTTTGTTGTTTATATACTTTAAAATCTAAGCAGATGTTGTGATGGGATCAATCTTAACTTCAGGGAATTTGAAGTCTGGAAATTTGGTCATATCGGTTTTTCCATCACTCCCGAACTGTTTGGCAACACGATCCAATTCATTTTTCATTTCTCTTTCAATTTCGGGCGAGGGTTCAACTATTTTGCCACCACTGGAATAAAGTCTTATTGGTTGATTGCTTTATCAGATTTTATAGAAAAACTTACGAGCTCTTTTGTTTGTATTCGCGTACTTTGTCCAAGAAAAGTTGTTGAATTGGATCAGATGCTTTGTTCATGGCAGGAGCAATGATACCAATGTTGCGGCGGGCTTCCACTCGCAAAACTTTGACTCCATTTAAAATAGTTTGAGACAACATCTATATAGTTAAGAAATATGAATATATTACATACCAAGAGCTCACTTTTCAGTAACCTGAAAATCTTTACAGGTTATGTAATGATTTCCATTAAGTAGAATTTTTCACAACAGAAAACATTCTTCTATGATAACGTAACAGTTGTTAAAACCAAATTATTAGTTTTTACATAAATTACCTTTTTGTTATTTAAATCCCTTTAATTTACTTTAGAGAATGTAGAATCCAATTGCTGATAACTGCCGCCCTAGCACAAGTATAATTTTATTTGTGTATGTGCTGTCAAAATAGAAAAGCTGATTGCAAAGTCAATGTGCTGCCAGACGAATTGTAAGGTTCCGCGAGCTTAAACTTTAGCTACTATAGTTTCAGAGTGCTGCCAAATTAGAGAAAAAAATAACATAGTTAATATTGGCCATCACTACTGTAGTAGTCAATTCGCCTTAATCTGTATATAAGAAGGTTGCACTTTTCACATGCTAATTTTTGTTTTTTTACATATTGCATTTTAAGTTTTTAACATATGATGCGGTAAAGTTCAGTTAAAATTTTTAAACATCTGAGTACGAGAGTACAGATTTTGTAAATAATTAAAGAAACGAAAAGATATCTTAAACTCAAATAAATATAAAATGTTAAAGTGCCTAAAAGAATAAAAACTTTAAAAAACATCACATTCATTACCGTAATTACAACAATTTGCGAAGAATACATGTCGCCAAAAATTTATAAAAAATTGTTACAAAATTTCATTTATATCTGAGTGATCGAATATACAAGTACGTATATTGGATATGCATAGTTTTGTTTAAATTTTAATCAAGTTTTTACTACTTTGAAATGCTATCTTGTTAAGCGGCATAGTTTCCTTACCTAAAAAGTATAATGCTAGCACTTCATCAATAAATTTTATTTTTTTTAACTATTTGTGTGGATTCGAATTGCTTTCGCTATTTTAAAATGTAAGTAAATGGGTATTTTTGTCTCAAAATATATTTTCTATACACATTTCCACATTTGTAACATTTGAATTTCTATACTTTCTATAATATTAAGTTAGTTTTTCTTAAAATTTGGAATGATTTTTCAAATTAAAATTCTGTTTAATAATAGACTGCCAATTTCAGTGTTCGATATCATACCTTGAAGATAGCCGAAACCGGCTTTTTTAGAAACTGCAAGTTGATTCAAATATTTAAAACGGGACAAATTTCAATTTTAGTGGAACCGATTTGTTTATTGCGTACAAATAAATTCAATCAGAAAAGTCGCAAGCAAAAGTAAAATAACAAATTGAACATAAAATCCTAATATTTTGCCAAGTTTATAACAAACACTTCTTGATATTTCTTTTATACTTAATTTTTTATTCGAAAATTTTTAATAATTTTATTTTCACAAAAAAAAAAAAAAAATTATCTTCCTTAAGTTTCACATTCACATCAAAAATTCCTGTAAACTTTTCTATTTCGGTAATATTTTCTTAATATGTATAAATAATTTTGTTAGTTTTTTTTATTTCGCCAAATCTATTTTTTGCGTTTCGCGTTGAAACTTGTATTTAACTTGGATTGCAATTGTGACACATTTTAATAAATTGCCTTTTTATATAATATATTTATTTTAAGTACGTTTATTTTAAATATTTGTTGTTCAATTAACAGCATACTTTTTCCATTCCATGGTGTTAATTGATTAAAATGTTAACAGTTTAGTTTTTTATAATTTTATATATATTTTCAATATTATTTTGTTTTGTATTTAATTTGATATTGTATATGTATGTATATATCCTAAAAATCCGAAAAATTTTAATTTATATTACGTATTTAATTTTAAATATTTGTAAGTAACAGTTTTTGTTTTATTTTGGAAAGTGTATACTTTAGTGCCTTTCTTTTTTGTAATTTCACTTACCAATTGTTATTATGTTTGGATTGTTCAGTCTAAAATAGAATTAAGTTGGAAAGTTAGGAATTCATGTGTACGATCGTGCTATTGAGATTGAGAACAAACGTAATCGTTAGTTTTTATAGCCGATTTTGAAGTTATGCTGTCAGGCCTCCCACGGCATGACATAAATGAAATACAAACGTATATATATATATATATATATATATATATATATATATATATCAAAGTAGCTCCCAGTCAGACAACATCAATCCTCGTTGGCAATTATATTTTAAGTTCAACCAGACCACTGATTGTTTACTGTCTTTCGAGAGTTTTGCGTCTCACTCCCACTAGTTAATTTCGACGTCCCAAACAACTGTATAGATTTACAGTTCTGAGGAATTTTCCATGGCTAACTACTTCCTATGTGTATGTGAAGGCGTACGTCGTGTCGTGTACAGCCAGTCACAGAAACGGATAGAATAAGGGTTAACAACATCGTCGGTATATGCTCTATATTGGGATGTGCTCTAATAAAACCAAGAAATTTGTATCCGAAACCTATTCTTTTCTTTACGCAACATGTTTTCCATTTAGAGCACAGCCTTTTTTCCTAAACCTCACAGCTTGTCCTCATCTTTCAAAGCTTATTTAAGAATTTAATGCTTTTGTCTGTAAGTTACTTTTGATTCCGTGCCCTCAGTTGCTGTTGAATAATCTGTTCAAAGACCGAGGGAAAACAAATACTTAGTTAATTACTTAAAAATTTAAATTATACATAATTACACGCATCTACATTATTTGTAAGTACTGTTGGCTATAGTAGTTAAAGTGTTCACTATGAATCTGAAGAAGATTTCTTATCTCTACTATTATGTGGTTTTATTAATTGTAGTCGGTCTGTTTCTATTAAATCATCCTTCTTGGACATTGGCGCAAATGGGCCAGCGAAGTTAAGTAAATAAAATAACTACCTCGAATTCTCTCTTCTCAAATTTTACTAACTATCCTCCCCAAACTATCCCCTTTCTATATTGTTTCGGTATAGTTCATTAAACGATTACAGTAGCTTCATCAAATAACTTCACAAAAAATATATAATATTGAGGTTTTGTAGTTTCTCTTGATTTGTTATAACTCAGGTAGATTTGACGCCAATTTATGTTTCAAATACATATAATTAGGAAATACATACATATATGTATATATTATAAATTAGAAACAATTAGAAGTCAATAGTGAAATAAAAATATGTTTCAATTCTGACATTGAAATCTTCCATGTAGCCTCGAATAATTATTATATACATGTATCATTGTAAAGCAAAATGTATGAGGTTTTCAAGGGTAACCAAACTTGTTGAGAAATTATTTCTTGATATTCATTGAATACCGATTTTGAATATACTTCTTTAGTAATCTTACAAAATGTTACTCTATTATATACTAACTAGGAACCAATTTTGTATTCAGAAGTAAAATATACGAAAATCGGCTCAAAAATTAACGCATCTTTTCACTACGTTCCTATGTCACTTCAAAAAACAGATAGGGGAAATCTAGTTATAAAATGCATATTGAATTAAAAAATATATATCAGTGCAGTGTATCCTTTCGAAATAAAAAATATGTTTTTATGTTCAAAATAATTGAAAATAATTTATTATAATATTTTTGTCGTTTAAAATAAATGACTAAATTTTTAAGTAAAGATGCAAGCAGCGCTGGCAATTTCTGCCGCTATTAAATGCTCAATAGTTTTCTTTTGAATAGTCGATGCTACTTCTTAAATACTGTTCGCTCAAGTATAGAAGAATATATGTATGCATGTACATATATCATGAACAAATTTGTAGTTTTATTTAAGATTGTAAAAGTATGGAGTAGCAATCAATAAAAACGTGTAATACTCGAAATTTGGTACGTAGTACTCAACAATTTGCCAGCACTAGATGCATGTATGATGTTTTATATAACTTTTATATATGTAATTATTTTTTGTATGAGTGTGTTTGAAGTGTTAAATATTAATAATAAGTGTCAGTACATTTTGTTTTCTTTAACTAAAAACAAGATTTTTAATTTGTTTTTAATGATCCAGAAATTTTAATATTTGTGTGCTTCTTATCAGAATATTGTGTTATCTCAATAATATATTTTTGATTAAAAAATTAGATTTATGTATAATTAAAAACTATTTTAATCAAAACAAAACTAATTAGAACCAATCTAAATAAGTTATTTAACTTAATACAATTGAAATTCTGTTCTTTTCAAATTTAATTGCAAATATTGCTTTTATATTTCTCAATTTTGTTTATTTAATTGTTCCATTTCTTTTTTGCTGTTTTGCTTAAGTCTAAAATATTCATTTCCTGCAGATTACGATTTCATATTAGATCCATTCTACTAACGAAATATTTCTTTAATTTTATTTTATAATATTTTCAAGTTATTTATGTTTTTTTCATAATGAGTAATCGTTTATTTTTTAATTACTTTTTATCTTCAATATATCTGTTTTTTAAGGTCTCTTCTACTTTTTAATGCATTTTTAACTTAATTCTACTTTTTGTTTGTTTGTTAAATAATTTAAACAATTGCATAAACTTAAAATGAACTATCACAAAATCAAATACTTAAAATCATAATTAAAAAACAAAAGATTTAACAAATCACTTAAATTTCGTTTTTAATTTAAAATTAATTAAATGTATTTATATATTAAATTGTTTAACGTACATATATTTATGTTTAATTTTATCTCTTATGTTCTAAATTTACATCTGACTTTCTTTGCGCCACTGGAAAGTTCCAGATTTGACTCCAATACTTGAAGACCCCTGACCACTGCTAGAAAGTATATTATTTGTTCGTCTTATTAATTGGGCAGCTGAATCAAAACGGCTGCGTATTAGACGCATTGCAGGATTTGTGGTTATGCCACTACGTTTGCTCTTACTGAAAAAAATAATTTGATTAATTTTTGAATACATAGCTATAAACTATTTCAAGCTGATTGGCTTGGATCATAGAATTTCCACTTCTTGTTCTGTACAAATTCAGAGGTGCATTGACTAAAATTTTACATAATTTGTGTTATTCAGAAATCAATTCTAAAAACAGCAAAACTGATAAGTAATTTTAATAAAATTAGCGCTTAAGGATTAGCTTAATATATTTGGAAAAAAAAAAATTAAATACCTGGATGAACTGGCTTGATTTTCTTTAAGATTTCCCAAAATAATACGCATATGAGTATCACGTGCAAAATGATTATCGGCCAACATGGATTTGCCGCCTGAACAACTGGCACCACTACTGCCATTCAGTCCCGAAGCACCGGCACAATCATCAATATTATTGATGGAGGGTAATTGACCGGGTGAACTTAGCTCACTGCTAGGAGAATGAGGCGGTGTAGCATATAGGGGTGACATACATTCCATATCATAAACATCAGCCTCATTGCTGGCCATATGAGAAGCTGTAAAAGAATTTTCCATAGAAATAATTCAATATTAAATCATTTCTCAACTCACCAATTTGGTGTTCACTGAGATCAGGTAGAATTTGTGAATGTCTTTGGTGAGCAGAGCTTTTGTGAGCCAAAGATGAAGATGCTGCTGAATTATGTTTTGGATTAACCATGGGAGAGTTTTGCACAAATGGATTGTTACGAGAGCTAAGCTTGGTTTGACGTTGCAATTGTTGGGTGAATGTAAGAGGCGCCTGTTCCAAAGAGATCATAAAATAAAAGTCACATTTTATTTGAATCATAACAAAATAAATAATAATAAATTATACTCACATCATTACTGCTGCCTGTTGACTGACTAGAAATAACACTTTTGCGTTTATGTAAACTGCTTGTATCCGATTGCATTGTATTTTGATAGAAATTATTTGAACTGTGTGTTGAACTTGAAGCATTCAATATACTGGGTGCCGCCATATTATTATTAACTGTAGCTGTAGTGGCTGCCGAACAAACTGATGACGCTGAGGCATGAGGTGGGAATGGTGATGGGGTTAAGCTGCACATACCTAAATTAGCATGAGCTGGTATAGATGGTGGCTGATCAGGTGAACGCAACATGTTTGTGGGGTGAAATTTACCCTCCATGGGATTGTTGGAGTCATCTTGATTGTAAAAGGAAAAATCAAAACGATTTAAAATAATAACGATTAAGGAAAAGAAATCATCTTACTTTTGGTATAGTTATCGAAAATCTTTAATATATTTGTGCGATTCGATTTAGCTGCCAACTTGATTGGTGTTCGCCCGCAGTGATCTGATTTATAAGGGTTAGCACCATATTTCAGCAATGCTATAACACACTTTTCATGGCCTTCTTGAGCTGATATGCCTAGAGCTGTAGCTCCCTGCTTGCAGGCATGATCAGCCAAAGCTCCGAAGTAGAGTAAAATATTCATGACATCATGATTTCCCTGCCATGCACATGAATGTAGTGGTGTGCGTGCTTCCAAATCCATAGCATTCACATCAGCATTACCTTGAAGTGTAGTAAAGACAATATATGTAAATATTATTTTCTCATGAATTCTTATGCTGGCATCTTACCCAGGGTTATCAGCATTTTTACCATATCAGTGTGACCCTGCCAGGCAGCAACATGTAGTGCAGTACGTCCTTCACTATCGCTTATATTAACATCCACATCCGTGAACTCTAAAAGATATTTTACCATTTCCAATTTGTTTTCCAAAGCCAATATGTACAGAGTAGTACGTGAGTCAGCATCTTTAGCATTCACATCACAATTGTATTTTAAAAGATATTGAACTGTTTCCAAATGTCCTTCTAAACAAGCTAAACGGAATGCAGTCTTGCCATCATGTGCCTTTTGGTCAACAAATGTTGCATGGCATTCTAGTAAAACTTGAACACATTTTGTTCTGCCTTCTTGAGCAGCCAAATGTAAAGCTGTCTTTCCTTCATTATCACATTCATCTATCTTTGCTCCGGATTCCAAAAGCTGCAGACAAACTTCATGGAAGCCTTCAAAAGCAGCATAATGCAGTGGTGTCCATCCCGCATTGTCACGATGGGTCTCGTCTAGGCCTCGATCCAATAGTTGGCGAACTGTTTCTATGTTGCCCTGTGCTGCGGCAATGCTGAGAACTGTGCGACCTTCAGAGTCCATACAGTCTATGCCACAACCCCAGAAGAGCAAAAGCTTAACAACATTGGCATGGCCAGCTGTACAAGCAGCCCACAGAGGTGTTCTTCCCATAAAATCAGCCAAATCAGGATCAGCACCATTTTCAAGTAAAAGTTCGCATACTTCAGCATTTCCCTCAAATGAACTAACCAACAATGGCGACATACCATCGTTGTCTAGCTGATCGGTATTAGCACCGTATTCTAAAAGGGTTGATATAACTTTGCTATAACCTGAGGAGCCACATAAAGCCGCCACACATAACGCACTGCGTCCATCTAAATCAAGATGATTTACATTGGCCCCATTTTCCAACAGAATCTCGACAATGTCATAGTGACCCATATAAGATGCAGCTATTAAAGACGTACGTCCTTGGCGGTCCACCGAATTCACGTCGGCACCATGTTCTATTAGTATTTTTAAAATATCTTCATGGCCACTCCAAGCAGCGGCTCTTAAAGCAGTACGACCTTCTTTATCGGCTAAATCAATTTTACAAGCTGCATGGGCTATGAGCAGCTTAACAACCTCAGTGTGGCCACCCCATGATGCCGATCTCAACGGAGTCCATCCATCGCGATCAGCATGATTGACATCAACGCGTTTCATACGACCAGTCCCATCATTAGAAGGTTGCGAAAAGTTCAGCAATAACTTGACCACATCTAAATGGCCATTACGAGATGCTATATTTAAAGCCGTTTGACCATTATAATCCTCTATTTCCAAATCTATGGGACCCTTACAGGCATTTAAAGCCCGTTCTAGCAGCAAATGATTTCCATCATTTGCCAAAATGTGTATCAAAGCTTTGCCTTTGTGTAACTCTAGCCGATTGGAGTCTGATAGTTGATGAAGAGTCGATGAGGCATTGTCGTCCTGACTCTCATGGGGAGCTTCGCTCTTCTCCGAAGGACTGACAGGTCGCTGAGTTTCTAAAATACAAGACCTTTCACTCGATATCAGCAGATCTGCTAACTCAAAGTCAATGTTTTGAGACTTTTCTGAAAGTTCGGGCGACATTAATGAAGACTCGCACGACGTCTGTGAATCGGTATTGTTAATCCCCGTTTCGATAAGTAACTTTAAAATCTTGCCATCTGTAGGCAAGCTTGGTTTGAAGAAATCACACAAAATTTGTGAGAATTCATCACCCAATTCGTTGTTCAAAAACTTTTCAATCATATTTCGAGTTTTAGGCAAAAAATTTGGATCATTTTTAAACTCCATCTCGCACTGAGAACAACAATTTAAATGGTTAGTGTAGAAGCAATCGTTTAAATTAAGACGCGATTCCAGGAGCATTAATATCAAATCCAGATCAATAGTGCGGTTTGTGAGGTATTCTCCAGACTTTATAAGATGATAGATAAATTTTCGCACAGTGTTTGCACACAGCGTCTCCGACACCAGCAAATAATACATCGAGATCATAACATGTCCTTCATTGACATCACATATAAATTTCTTGGTCGCAAACTTAACATCTACCAGCCAATCCGAAAAAGAGTTGTGAAATATCTTCAGTCTTTGTTGCCCATTATCATACAGCAGTATATTCTTCATTAACAATAAACGTTTCTCAAACTCCTCGTTGTCAATAGTGTAGTTGTGGGTTCTCAAGCAGTTGAACAAAAAGAGCTTGTCGACGTAACCAGAAGAGGCCAACAACACATTCAGAACTGGCCTTATTTTCATGTATTGCTTTTTGTTGAAAGACTTTTGGCAAATGTACAAATACAAACCATTTAGAGTGCAGGGTATCAACTTGATTTCCCGGAAACTGAAAAAGTTTTCCTTTATGCCATTCAATACTTTTTCCAAGTAGAGAATGCAACCATTGGATTTGATATAAAGTTGATGCAGGGACTCAATTATCTCCTTGGTCAACATAATACTGTCTTTAAAATCAGAATTCAGTCTATTTATGATGTACTCCTGCACGTCTTTAACCACATGCGATTTGCGTAGGTCGTCCAATGTTATCTTCTTGAAGCCCGTAAACATTTTGGTTATCTGTTTGGTTTGTTTCTTGGTGGTGCATACCAAGAATAGCCACTTTGGAAAAAGATGTATATGATTTGATAATAATTCGGCCACATTTCGGCTCTTATGAGTTGTGGCATTGCCACGGCCTCCTTTTAAAGTGGAAATCAAATTGCCCTCATTGATGTAGTTTTCATCTATGGAATCGATTAATAGTAAAAGTGCAGTCTTGGGAGGCGTTAATTCCAGCAGAGGAAACAGAAGTGCTTTCTTAAAACACTCGTCAGGATTCTTTTCAATGTTATCGACAGTCAAACACTCAAATATTTCTGGGTTGGAGAGTAACATTTCATAGTAACCATCGGCTATAACAGTGCGGCAGCTTTTATTCTTAGGCAAGGGAGGAGGAAGAGTGTTTAGAGACATGGGTTCTACATCATCCACAGGTAATGTGATTTCGGCAGCTGATTTGCCATTAACAGATAAGTCAAAGTCAATTAAATTTTTATCGATATATTTTTCCTCGATTTGTTCTCCTTTTAACCTCTGCTCCTCTTTCCCATCGTCTTCTTCTTTCTCCTTACTTTCCTTAATCGTTGTTTCTTTTCTTTGTTGTTTTAGTCTTGCTAGTTCGGCAAAATCTTTATCAACTTCGGGTTTATCTTCGTTGTCTTGTTTTTCTACCTTGTCCGATTTCCCATCTTCATTGTTGCCATCGGCGTCGATGGCGGCTTGAATTTCCTGCTTTAGGTCTTCACTAACCACCACAGCTATACCTTCACCTCCTCCTTGTTGTGGCACTGTTGACGAACTATTCTGCGATGAATTGATGTGTTTGCCGGGGGAAGCGACTGCTCCTGGTCTTGTTAGTTTGACAGGAATCTTCGATTTCCTACCAGGACTAGTTTTACTAGAGGATGAGCATGAATTCTCCTCATCCCTCTTCCTAAATTTTTCTGTGTCATTATCTTTATTTTCCTCATAATCAGCGTTAGACTTGTTTTTACCACCTTTGGGAGGATGTGTGCCAAAGTTGTGTTTATCTTGCATATCCGAGTCATTGAAATATTGTTCAGGTGCTGGTTCCGATTTTTGCCGCAAAAGTTGTAAAGCCTCGGACCTCTTGCTGATGGATGTGCGCCGCTCTTGAAAGTGGCCTGCTTCTGAAAATTCGCACTCGTTGGCCCCCTTCTTTAGTTCAGCTATGAGAATATCTTCCACATTTTCATCTAGAGAAATGTTATTCATAGCCTCATCTAGTTTGGACTCCTGCTGTTGAACCTCATCTTGAAGGAATGAGAACCCTTCATCGATAATGCGTTGCGATTCGTCTTTGGTTATAAGTGAAGAGTGACTCAATAATTGCAGCACCAGTTTACGTATAAACAGTGACAGACTGTGGCATTCGGGATTTTGCGATTCAATCAAATAACAAGCCAATAGTTTGCGATTTAGTATGCCTTTGGTGCCGGAATTGCCATTTAATATGGCCTGGCAGATGGAAGTCTTACCAGAGCCATTAGAGCCCAGCACTAAGCAGCCATTGTAAGTTGAAGACGATATGGCGGAAGCCTTAGCGCGTGCGGACATAAATTGTGCAGAAGTAGCAAACGGCTCATTTTTACTGTTGCCTACAGCTGCCAACAGACCCGGCATAGATTTCTTACCGGCTGTGCGCTGTTCCAAGCACATGGCTATCTTTTTCAAAACCCATTCACGATTTATATAAACTTTGGCCTCATAGCGCTGGTTGTGGGAATAATGATGATGGTGATGACGGCGTACTACATGCTGATGGCCACCATTAGCTACAAAACCATTAACCTCTTTGTCGGGAGATATTTTCTTTTGCATTAAGACTTCCAAATTATCAGACGTTTCTTCCGGATTACGTTCCATATTACCAGCTCCCTCTAGAGCTGCTTCCATTTCATCCTCAGGATCGGCACTACGTCTGGATAATTCGATTGGAAAGTTTTGTTGTACCAAATTGGCAAAATGTTCTTCTCTGGCCAGATTAGAAAAACTGGAATTTGGGCAGTCTTTGCCAGACATTTCCATTTTCTTATGTAACTGCGTTGTGTCCTTAAGAAAGTTCAATATTCGCCGATCCTCTAACTGATGACTTATGCAAAGAGCATTGCTGCCACTACTAGTGGGCAAAGGTATACCCTGGACTGGACACAAATTGCTGCTGATGCAGCCAGTGTTCACTCCATCGTCTAAGTCAGTAACCGGTAGTGAGTTGCCGTTGCGATTGCTGTTATTCAAACGATTACTGTCACGTGTATTCAGCTGCTTGTAGTCCATTATGTTTGTCAATTTTACGTCGTTGGGGCTATTGGCTTCAGTTATGACTCTAGATGTGGGAGCGGAGGGTTGCTGTAATCTACTACGTTCACCACTTTTGTAACGATCTGATTTTCTAAGCGGTGTTGCATATATCATCTCTTTAGGCATCTGCCCTACGGAAATGTGTTTGCTGCTCTGATGGTGTTTGTTATTCGGTGTCGAGTTCGAATTTGATTTCGTATTGATGTTGGCATTCGAATTGGCCACATTTAAATGACTACTTTGATTGCTGATGTTGTTAAGCAGCAACTGCTGTGAGATGGCCTTATTCGAGTTGATATTATTCGAGTTCGAGTGGTTAGATTGTAAATTTTTCTGCTGTTGCATTTTACGCACAGACTCGTTGAACATGGCCTGGCATGGCAAATTTTCGTAGATATCATTTCTTAAATGATCGTTATCTTTATGTTTAGACATGATGGCAACAGATTTGGATTAACTTAAATTTATGATAAATCTTTGGTGTATGTGGATAATGTTTATTCCTTTTTTTTTTTTTTGATAGGCTTAATTTTTAGAACTAATTATTAGCTTTGTATTGATCGCTTGCAGTCGTTTCATATTCTTCGATTGTCTGAAATTAAACGGAAATTTTGAAGTTAATTAAATGCTAAAAATTAAAAATATTTAATTGTATTAAATAAAATGGAAATTATTACTCAGAACTAAATTACTTATTTTAAAAATTTGTCCTCAATTAAAATTTAGCATGTATTTTTATAATGTCGCATTCACAGAACGGATCAGTAAAGATTTCTAGCCCACTATGACATCTCGTCAGCGTTATTTTGCTTACATTTACGCAGCTGTTTGTCTCCATAAAACCGTAACTATTTTTATTTGTCGTTATTATACCAAAATTTAATACAGTGAAAGCTCTCTTTGCGGACAGCTCTTATAAGCGGACATCTCTGTAAAACGGACAATTCTTAAATCTCTACAACCGATTTCATAAATATAATTGTTTTTTATTCCGTTCTGATAACCGGGCATCTCCACCTCGCGGCCAAAATCTTTGTCGATGGCGGGTGTCCGCCTATGAGAGCTTCACTGTATTTCGTTAGCAATTTATTTAATTAATTAAAGGCTCTGAATACTCGAGCACTTTTGTATATATGCACATATAGAAAAGAGTTTTGAAAATAATATTGAGAACGTGATATATTATTCATAATAACAAATTTTGGTTGATAAAAAGCTTATAAATAAAATAAATTCTTGCAAAAGTTTAAGTGCCTGCAAAAATTTAACATCAACATTATCATTTCCTTCTGATAGCTCCCATTGCATTTGTAGGAGCCATAACCTCCAGTCCCACTAAAAGAAATCATTAGCGCTGGTGAACTTTATTTTTGCAAAAATTTATCCATTTCCCCACTCAATTCAAAACCTTAAATTTATTAAAATACATGAAAATGTATTTATAAAATTATTTTTTTTCTTTGGCGATTTATCGTTTTCTTTTAATTTTATAAAATAATTTAACTTCAACTTTCTTCATTATTTTAATTGTTGGGTTGATTTAAAGAAAATTTATGAAAATATGTGTGCAAAAAGGCTCTTCATATTTATTATCTTTCTGTTCCATTGCATTCCGTAAAGTTAAATAAGATTTTTGTTGTTTTTATTTTCCTTATGTTTCAAATGGTTTACTAAGTCAGTCAAACAATTGACCCTATTTTGACCTCTTTTGTTAAGAACAAGATTAAGTATTTCATATTTCTTCTTCTTCTGTTATTTCGCACTCGTATCTGTTTATTCATCCGAATAAATATTTTCTATAACGTCTGCATTTAAAGAGGAGCACAATACAAACTCGTATTATGTAGAAGTAGCCATTGAAGGTGTAGAATAGTTGCAGTGCTAAATAATGCTAAAAACGTAGTACGATTTTAGTATTAATATTATTAGAAACAACTTTATAAGCCAAATATTTGTCAAATTATATAAGAATTTAATAATTACAGTTAATAATTATTATGTGCATTAAAACTACTAGAAATATGCTATTTAAATTTATATTAATTATTATTAAGTAAATTAATTAGTTGTTCTTTTTTAAATTAATTAATATGAAACTATTTTTCTGTTTCTACAAATCTGTGCGCTCAAAACATTTGATTTTTCAGCTCCTCTAAAAATCCTTTAGATATTCGTGCCATTGCTTTCTCGATGCTTATAGGTTAAAGTTAGTTATTAGAAAATCTTATATAACAAATATAACGTCTATGAATAGGAGTTTATTATTGGGAACAATGTAATTTAAGACATATTGCATTTAAGGCGTATGACTTCGAAACCAATGCAAAGACAGTTGGCAGAGAAAACTTCTGGCAATAAAAAAATCATACATGAGAACTATATCCATCTATCGGTTAAAATTTGATGCAGCAGTTGATTCAAATCTGTCAACACTTCTGTCATTCTATTCTGTGATAAAATTCAGTACATTTACTCCTCGGAACGTTGGGATTTACTGGGAATTTTTTTCTAATACAAAGAGAATTAATTGAATTGCTTGAAAATGTCATACCAAATTTGGTGGCAGAGTAAGACCAACAGTGTTCGGCCTACGCAAATTTATTGCAAAAGTTCATGAGAGTGGTTTCATGGTTGATGTGCTAAGACATGATCGTGCTCGCACAGTGCGTAAACCCGGCAATATCGAAGCTTTGGCTGTAGGTTTGCGCGAGAATCCATCAGCAACAACACCTCACAGTTCTCAAGAATTGAACATTTCACGCACCAGCTTATCTTTTATTTTAAATTATTCGATTATTCATATGCCACGGCAGTCACACGAATAAAATAAAATTCCATCTCTAACTGGAATAATTGTACTTCACAGCAAAAGAATAAATTTGGCAAAATTTCAAACTGTTTTTGATTTATTGTATTTTTAAATTTAAACTTTTAAATTAACTTCGGAAGAAATTCCCTTATCTTCGGCTGTAGATGGACTGTTTTCGAGTATGTACAATCTTCCATGTTCTCTTTGTTATCACAACGTCTTCTATCATTCTCAGTTTTTGTTTTTTTAATTGTTTCAATATCTCCCTTGATTAAGTCAAGTACCTCCTGGCCTCTATCAGCTTTCACATTTTACTCTACTCCTGTACACTTTTCAAATAAATGAGTGAAATATAATTCTGGAGCCAAAGTACGATATTCGATATAGATCGAAATTGGCATGTGAATCAGTTGTATTGAAATGTCGCTCGATATTGAATGCACGTAATTCAGCCTCTGGCTCATTTAGTTTCTTATTGTACTTCCGTTTGTTCGATGTAACTTTGTTTACAATTTGTCTAGACTCTAGAGAGCCTACTTCGTTTGTGCTACTTCTTGGTTGTTAAGAGAAATCGGTGTTTTGTTGGTGTTAATTTTGTTAGTCTAAATTTTGCTTTTTGTTCTTGGCTTTTAGTCTTTATTATATCGGGTTTGTCTTCTGGTGATATATCTTCAGTCTCATTACGGTTGGCGTTTTTCGCTTTCAAAATCGAAAGTTTAAAACACACAAAAGGCTGAATATTTCTTTTGTCTATTACGAATGGGCAAATTTGAAGCTAAAAACCGTCTTCTGTTTTCAGACAGATTATTTATATTTTTTTATTTTCCAATTAGTACTTTTTGGTTCCAATTAGTACTTTTTCGTTTAGAAATCTTTAATTTTAATATCAAGCTGATACTTTTTCACCAAAATGTTTTTCAAAAATTCAAAGTGATCAATTGAGGGGTTTTGGCTGGTTTCTATGCGCATTTCGTTGGGGCTAATACAGATCATCTATTTATTTATTGTTTAATGACTGCGTTCTTGTGCTGCTGAAGAAGATTTGATGAATTGTTAAATAGTTTTTCATTAAGATTTAGTTCGCTGTAGTCGTTAGTTCTATATAAATTAATTTAAATGTCTCAAAAATATCATTTAAACACAGATTTTTATTTCTGTATTTTCTCTTCCTATTTCTACGAATTATATACAAACAGAGATGTTCCTAATCTATTTCTTCACTGCGCTAGTTTCATATTCAATCTATATAATTAAAAATATATGTATATGTATTTTAAAAGCGCTTTTTACCATATTTGATCTATTTCTCATTTAAAGAATAAAAAAGAATACTGTTTCACATCCATTTACATTGTGATTTGGCCTCATCAAATTTTTGTTCAATTAAAAATAGAACGAAAATAAAATTATTTCTCGTGATTATTTTAACGAACATTTATATTGCTATATTAAATCGAACTCAGATTCATAGGCTAATTGTTCGAACTTAATTTAAATCTCAGAAAGACCTGATGATAAATATTCCAAGGCACAAAGGTTATCACATTCAACTAAGCCACGTAAAAAGTGGTGGCAAACACAATATACACATGAGCACTGATGATGAACGTGTTGCGACTTTCGAAAACAGCTGTTCTGCTCCGCTGTGTAAGTTGAATAAAAACTAATGTTAACTTTCCTTTGTGCCTTGGAATATTTATCATCATGTCTTTCTGAGATTTAAATTAAGTTCAAACAATTAGCCAATGAATCTTAATTCGATTTAATATGAAAATAGAATTGTTAATTTTCTACTTTATGACTCCAAGTATCATCGTTATCATTCACTGTTTACTTTTAGTACACAATAGTGGCAATAGAATTACCCAACCTCTGACATCAACAAACAAAAAAAAGCAAAACTGATTTTGCAGTCCATTTAATTATACACAAAAAATCGAGTTTTGCAGTTAGTTTTTCATCTAAAATAATGTTTCCGTCTTTTCATTATTCTGTAGAAAAGTTAAACGATACGGATAAAAATACGTCTGCTTTTGGCCAAGCAACGTTCTTTATGTTCCCTGCTTTTACTGTAAGTCTTCCTCTCTTGCTACAACTTCCACCACTCCTCCATTATCTTACTTTTCGACGTTTGCGTCTTTAGATCGTAGTTGCTGCCGATAATTGCGTTAATATTCTGTTTTTTTTGGTTTATAAAGATAAAATAAAATTGTTTGCGTAACAACTTTATGTTACTCGTATATGGCGCACAGAGGGATTTTTTGTTCAATAAGTACTTTTTTCAAAACATAAAATCTAAAAATGTAATGATGCAATTTTGTAGAAAACAGATTCAGTACGAAGAATCCATAAATTGTATTCTAAAAAGACGTTTATTTGTCTTTGAAATAATGAAGCAAAGTCACATGTAAATTTTGGTTCAAAATATTGAAAATTGTTTACGCACTTCTATAGTATTTGTACGCGCGATAATTTTATTGCTCTGATTTAAATAGTGATTTTTTGCAGAATAAATTTTGTTCCATAATGTGCCGTGATTGCAAGCTTCCTTGGAAGTCCTTGGAAGAAAAAAAAAGGGTTGATAGGTCGTGCTAGGTGCTCCCGCTATAGTAAAATGAAAGCTAAGAGTCCATATTATCAATTAAAGAAAGAAAAAATTTAAATAATTAATAATCTTTTATAAAATTATAAAATTTGTCTCCAAACTCATGAAATTTTTAATTTTAAAATATTACAAAAAGAAGTGGCATTCTTTTAGACACGTGCTGATGTCGGCGATAAAACTTTGCTACTGGCAAAACCATAGTTGATTCGATTAAGTCTACAGACGATTTCTCAAGAAGAATATTGGCGAAATAAAAGTCCGTCATCAACAAGATTCTGCCGTCCTATTTCTTTTGAATTTACCAAGGAAAGAAAAGAAAAAATTAAATTAGATATTGTTGTTTTGGAAAATACCGAAGTTGTAGCGTGCGGGAAGCAATTTTCGATCGAGCATTATTGCGTGTTTACAATGTTAGATGGCACGACAGCTCAAACTGTTACAGGTACATCTTCAGGTCTACTAACGATGGAAATACATCCAGGCGTTTTTTTCCTAACCCCGCACTTGTGGCCGAATTTCAAAAACTTTGGGCCAAAAATAAATTTTTGTTTCCATAGGTGGTGTTTAGTGGGCGTGGCCAATTTTAATGAAACTATATATTTCTTAATTGAGCTAACCAAAGGCTTAGAGCAAAATTTCAACATTCTACGAGCACTCCTTATATTTTTTGCCAAACATTGTATGAACAAATCCCACTGTGTGGCGTAAGAAACTTTGACTGTCTGCTCTTGTGCTGGCAAACTATTCCTTATTCTGTAACTTTCCATGGATGTTTGCTTTGTTCTTTTTGTTGGCAATGCAGCCGGTTGGAACAACAACAATTTATTAACTGTTTCAGAATTTTAGCAGTAAATCCTTGAAATTTGTGTAATTTAATCTCAGGATTATTTGAAAGAGCAACTTGATTTTTTATTAATTATGGACATAATCCACTGGCATCGTGGCCTCATAAAAATTAGTCCATAGGCGTTAAATAGCATGTACGAGGAGGGGCCAGTGATCAGGATCAGTTATGCAAATTAAGTTGTTATTAAACTGCTAATAAATCCGTTGTTAAGAGTGTTGTAAGACCAGTTGTGCTGTCTTGTCGGAACAAAATGTCATTCATGTCTAGTTTTATTTTCTGGATATATCAGCATGCCTAGAAAGCGACTGCCATTAAAAAGAAGACACTTCATGGATATTGTGCTCTATGAGCCTCGCGAACAGATTTATTTGAAAAACGTTGCTCTACCTTAAAGATTCATGATGACTTGCCAAAAATATTCTGAACAGATAAGTTTCACATTCTCAACTGGCAAACTGCAGTTATTTCTGAAGCTAAAAAAGCACTCCCTTACAAAAGGGCAGAAATGAATATTCCAACCTTTTCTGAGTACATGAAAGCAAATTATTTAAACTTTGTCCTTGTTATTTCATTTATTTTTAATTGCATCATTTTGGCTTTCAATTTAGTTGTCTTTAACTTATGTATATCAATTTGCTATATGATTTGATAATGATATTTTGTGTTTTTCTTTTTTGTATACAATTTTTCATTCGATGTCTCGGAACTTTATTTGATTTCATATATAATTTAAATTTAAGCGCTTGATAAGTAGGTAAACATGTTCCAAACAAAACATGCTTTATAGTATTAAAATCGCTCTATAAGTTTTGTTGTTATTCACAATTAAAAAACGTCAACATCGTTTGTGTACAACAGCAGCAGAGTTGCAAAATATTTTGTTATTATCTGCAAAAGTTTGAGATCTTAATTGTCTGTGAATAAGACAGCAAATTAAAAAAAGATGGCTGACTTGATGAACAGGAATATGAGTTTTTGAATATGATGCGAATAGCAGACGATTTTATAAGTTCTTTATGAATAAAGCTTTAAACACAATAACGACAGCAGGCTACACGAACACCGACTACAAAAGCCGTTGGCAACAATCGTTGTCTCGTGGTCAGTCACTTAATTATTTTTAAAACGACACCACCAACTCAATAACCATGAGTTGTTGTTTGTAGTAGAATTCTCTTCATATGCCAGTGTAGCCGCTTTCATACATTTAAAACTCTTAAATAGTGTTATTCTAATAAATTATATTTAAAGTCCACAGTATATGACAAGAAATCATTTCATTAGCTTGGAAATATAGTTTGTTGTTTCTTTTTGTATAATCGCCCATATTCTATTTGGCAGCGTCAATGCAACACAATACTGTTTTTAGTCTTCGATGCAAATCGACATTCCCAATGTCAATATTGAAAGTTATCGATTAATGTCAACATGTTTTTTATATTCTCTATGAAAATGTGACGGCGGTGCTGTTCAACATTGACTCTGATTTTGTCGTCAGTGTTTTTGGTGTTGTGTTGTGTTGACAAAATTTTTGTGTGTTATTTTGTTATTTTGAAAAGAAAAAAAAATGGGTAAAGATAAAATTAAAATTACAAATCCCAAACAATTTGAAAAATTGGTGGAGGAGATGGAACAAAATCCTAAACTAGCAAGGGGATTCCTCAGAGACACTGTACCCAATAATTTTAAGGAAATGTGGGAGAATATTTCCACAATGTTAAATGCCCTTGGACCACCGCAAAGGTATGGCCATGGATGGCAAAAGGTACAGCAAACAGTTTTTAAGCAAAATATGCTCTGTAACAAAACGCAAAAACTCTCAAAAGAGAGTAAACAATCAGTGGTCTAGTTGCACTTTATATTTTATACCAAATTTTCCACAAAAATAGTAAACAAAACAAACAAGCTGTTCCAAGAATTAGATATGTGTGTCTAAATTATCGATAAACAGGCAGCATCACATTTCAACCCTTATAGAATATCAAATTAGTGTTGACGCGGTCTTGATGTTGAGTAAAAGTGATGTTGACATAATATTGACGACGATGTTGACGCTGCCAAATAGAATATGGGCGAATAAGACAGTATATTTTCGAGTCAACAATGATTGAATTTACTTATATTATACTGACAACATTGTACCTACTCATTGTCGCTCACCAAAATAGAAATTAATTTAATTTGGCTACAACCACAAAAACAGCATGGACAACAACCTGTAGCCGTGATGTCTGTGGTAGTAAAAATAATCATTCTCATATACGCGCATGTATTCTATTTTTGACAAGTTGTAGTCTGTAGTCTGCTGTTGTTATTGTGTTTAATGCTTAACGTAAAATATATAGTTTTTGACAAATTTTTAACTAAAGGAATTTCAAATTGGTCGTTATACAATTACATGATTGCCTTAATAATACTTGTCATATAAGCACTTTGTAATTACTCAGCAAACATTTTCAAATCGTTCGGAAAATCTGAAGAAATTGCCAAAGTGGGTGAAAAGAAAAGGTAACAAAAGTTATATGACAGGAAAGCGAACCAACCAACTTTGTACGAGATTTTGAAAATTTTCCGAAACCTTTTACAAATCCCTTGGACTATTTTCCTCATTTTCTGATAAATCTTACAATTTGTTGTATTAATGTCTAAGAAATCTATGATTAATGTCGCATAAAATTCACAGAAAGTTTCGGCAACACTGTATTAAAAAAAAAATAGATTATGGAAAAGGTTGAGTCTAGAGTCCATCCCTATAACTTCCCCCTAATTTTAACCGGAAATCTATCGTAATCTGGTGTTTGTGCTATTCTACGCTTTTAAGGTCTTCGAACCAAAACACTATTATTTTAGTTTTCAAATTAACGTATTACCACGTGATAAACTGTGGTAGATAGAGTTTTCAATTACTATAAAAGGATCGCGAACACTAACTGATCAGATGTATTATTTAGGAGTTTTATTTAGATCAAATCTTTTTTCGAATTTTTTTCGTTCACGATATCTCACGAAGGGATTAATTGATTTGCAGCGACCGATGTGGTTTTTTAATCTTGAGAGCTGATTAGTTTCTGAAATCCATCAGTAAGGCAATTTAAAAGTTATTTAAAAAAAGACTAACTTAAACAAATTTTTTCTTATTGTTTATTTCTTAATTTCTTGAATTCTATCGATTTAAATCTAAGTTCAGCAGAGCCCTTTAGTACGCCATCAGTTTCGTTAAAATCAGTCAAGCCGTTCCAAAGTTATAAGCGGTCACCTACACACGCACAGACACATACACACAGACATAGTGATGGGTTCTTAGAACTAGTAAGGAAAGCTTTCTAGGACCTCAAAACGTGGAGATCTGACGAGAATTCGATTTTTTCAAAACGGAGTAAAACCAATAACTTCCCGATTTTCAAAAAACTCCAATTTTCGTAGTTAAAAATTAAGTTCTAAAATGTGATATTTTTTAATCTCAATTGAAGCTGCTGAAAACGAATAATTTAAAAAAAAAGCTTTTAAAATCTTGTGAAATATTATTGGGAACTGCCAAAAACACATTTCTCGGGAACATATCGAAAATGCTTCATGTTCACTGGCACTAAATTAGCTCGGAGAAAATAAAATTTTTGACTTAAACTAATTTATCAAATAGATAAGGAAAAATGCAAAATATTCTGTTAAAATGTATCAAAAGATGTAGTCGGACGGCGACTCATATGTTTAGCGCAATTTTGGTTTATATTTTGAGCACTAAAAAAACTTTAGATTTAAAACTAAAAGCTCTGTCTTGTGTAAACTAGTTTAACACACTCGTACAACTGCGTGTGTAAGTCTCACACATCCATGCACAAATATCCTGTAGCATTCGAGTGCATGCTTTTTACAGTTTCATATTCTCTATTTAGAAGGATTCTACATTTTATTTTCATTAGAATCTCTATCGTCCTGCAACAACCGCTGACGGTGGTATCATTTTGATTACAAACACCAGCGCTCTTACACTTATTCCTTGAGTAGCGTAATATTTTTGGATGTAATTTCTACTACTGTTACATCCTTTTTGTGCTACAGTGTAAATCAAGGATAGAGTATGAAGTACGTGTTTCAGCCAAAACACAAAAAAAGAAATTTTGTTTTTATTATTTCTCTTGTTTTCTCATCGCTTGAAATTGCATATAATCAAAGGATTTTACGTCCGACATTCATATTATGGTAATTTATCACAAATAAGCAAGCATGTGCAAGCAACTGCATGTAGTCCGTATGTGGTCGGTAGCAAAAAGGATGTTTCTTTTTTCATCCATAATAATACTTTTTATGTGTACGTCTCTCGGTGACCGAAAATGCTATCAATTTTCCAAATGCTGACATGCACACAGTCCTATATTTTTTTTTTTTTGGTTCTTTGAAAGAAAATAAACATGTTTTGGTATGAGAATAAAATGAAATATTGTAAAATTAGGTGGAAATGCTGGTGTAAAAATAAGACAAACTAATTTAACAAGCATGTGTATGTGTGTGTGTGTGTGTGTGTGTGAATGTTATATGAATGTATCCAATACTCGTGTTTTTGGTAAATAAATTCTTAATTAATGAGTGACATCGACCTAATTTTAGTGAGTGACGCAAATTAAAATCATAATAAAATAAGAAAATATATTTTTGATATCAATGAAACGGAGTTTTATGAATATGATGTTTAAATGCACAATCTGGAACTCCAATTTCAATAACTTTTTGCAGCATTTGCGGCCGTATTTCGCCGATAACTCGTTGAAAGTTGATTTCCAGGTGTTCAATTGTTTGTGGTTTATCCACGTAGACAAGTGACTTAACATAACCCCAAAGAAACTAATCCAATGCACTGTTTATAGTTAATGTGATTAATGTAATTAATGTTTGTCTGTAATTAATTTTGGCCAAAAAAGAGGGAAAATATCTTATTGTGCAATGGGATTAAATCACACGATTTGGTGCCCAATTAATTGGGCCATTATTATTTTTCATTAAAAGTTTCTGTGAGTAAATGAATAATAGCGCCCGCTGTGTGACATGTGGCTCCGTCCTGTGTGGCATGTTCTGACATGTGGGGTTCAAATTCAAAGAAAATCAAAGTTCACTAGAAGCCTTTTGAACGCCATCAGTTTGGTTGAAATCGGTCCAGCCGTTCCAAAGTTATAAGCGAGTCACATACTTAAACTCACACTCACACATACAAAGACATAAACACACACATACACACACACACACACACACACACACACACACACACACACACACACACACACACACACACACATATATATATATATATACATACACCCACACACCCACACATACACACCACCAGGCATAGTGACGGGTACTCAGAATTAGCCAGAAAGCTTCCCAGGACCTCAAATTGTCGAGATCTGATGTGATTTCCATACTTTCAAAACGGGGTAAAACCAATAACTTTCCGATTTTGGACAATCCTTAAATTTTCGTAGGGAGAGGAGGTTAAAAAAAACTAGTTTATTTTAATATCTTGGCCTTAAATACCGTTTGACTTCTTACAAGCAGTTCATCTTTCATATGAATCTAATTTTATTAAAATCCCTAAGAAAACTGTCAATTAAAAGCAGCCAACTTCTTTGTTATTCCATAATTAAGTCGTGCAGGTTTTGTCTGGCAAAACGCTATTAACATATTCCAAAGCAATTAATTCGTTGTGCCGTTAAAGAAATAAATTACTGTTATAATTACCATTGTGTAATAACGCCTTTTTATAACTTATCATCATCGTCAATATCTTGCAAAGCCTAAAAGCGGTCTATTTTTTTTGCTGCTTAACATAAAAAATATTAAATTTTTTGTTTGTTGATTTTTGCCAACGTTTCATATTTTCTTTGAGAGCAGCAAAAAAAAAACAGCGAATTTTCATGAATGAAAAATGAGCACTCATGAATAACAAGTATCATAAATATACACATGCACATCCATATATGTGTGTTTGCTTTTGTGTACATGAACGTAAAACGTTGTGTATTTGGGTGTGTAGGTGTATGGGAAATATTTTAAAAGAGATAGCACAAGTACAACTCAGCGTATACGTTACATACAATTGCAGTTTAACAAACCACATACTCTCGAAGCACTCATACTATGTTGTTGTTGGTATAGAAGTGAAAAAAATATATTAAAAAAGAAAAACAAAAACAGTAAAACACAAACAACACAACCCACACAATAATCAAAGTAAAACTGTTACATGCACACTATGCAAACAAATTCCCACTCACTATAAATAAGTTTGCAATCAGCGTTGTCGTTCTGATGCAATTGGAACAGACTCGTAGTATGCACTCGTATTTACAGTTAACATTCCATTAATAAATCAATTAGTTTTCAACCAATCAGAGAGTTCGCAGTATTAATTCAATAGTATGAGTTGAAAATCCTTTGCAATTGTTTTAATTACAAATAGTCTTACTTACAATTAATATATGAATGCAGTTTCCTAAAATAACGATGCATACGATGCAGAATTTCTGTTATTTATATGCAACTTGTGAGTAGAAATATTCCCAATTACATTAATGATGGGGCAGTATTTTAAAAGTAAATTAAGAACAAGTAAAATAAAATCGTAGCTGCTTTGGAAAGCAGCTGTTGTGCTCTGCTGCGTAAGTGGAACAATTTAATTAATGCTGAGTTTGCCTTATATTTGGAATATTTATCTCTTTGAGTTAGAACACACTATGAACTTGCTTTTGTGCTCTTCTTGCTTTGGAACTCTTCCAGCGAAAACATAAATTTTTTAATTTCCACATCAACCGATTTCCATGTGATAAATGGTGATTGATGTAGGTTTCGGTTAATATAAAAGAATCGAGAACACTCACTGTTCAGATATATAGTCTTGGAGTTTTTCAATTAAATACTTTTTTCGAATGTTTTCGTTCATGATATCTCTCGAAGGGATTAAACGATATGGACCCAGTTTGCGATAAACCATGTGATGTTAAGAGCTGATTAGGTTGTAAAATCGACCGGTAAAGCAACTGAAAAGTTATTTTGAAAAAAACAGTTTGAAAAAGGTTTTTTTCTGTGTTTTTTAAGATATATTGAAATCTACCGGCTCAAATTGGATCAAACTACTGAAAAAGCGAGAATACTAATTTATCAGTCTTATAAATTATTTCGGAGTTTTCTTAGCAAACACTTTCGAACTTGTTTCGTTGGCGATATCTCACGATCGGTTAAACTCTTTTAGCTTTTTGTGCGGCGATCAATGTGGTTTGTAAATTTAAAGAACTGGATTTTAATTGAATTTAATATAAAAAAAAATTTACTTCGATGTAAAATACTTATTAAAATTTGCTGAACAACATAAATTTTGTTTAAAATTTAAAAATTTCGCTATTAAATTTGGTTGTTTCAAATTGTTTTACGAGAATAAAAATAATTTTGTGGTAACTCGGATTAGAATACATGTGCCAACTAACGCACACACACACAAAATACAACTGCTAAAACTAGTGATGCCAATTAAAAACAATCAAAAATAAAACAAAACTGAAAGTAAAAAATCTATTTTATGCTACGAACTGTGGGGTATTTCGCCAAATGCTAATAACTTTTCATAAAATTAGAAGTTTTTGCAGAGAAGAGAAATTTAAAATATGCACTTTCCAATTTTTAAGCATTCAATACAAAAAATAATTTTGTTCAAAATTTTTATTCAGGCTCCAGTTCAAATTGGCAAATTTTTCTAATAAATTACTTTTCATAGTCATAGTAAAAAATATTTTAAAAAACTTTAATTTAAAATCAAATTCTAAAAAAATAAAAGTAATTTGTTAAAAAAACTAGCGTTATTATTTACTTCCTGATTTTTTAATCAAATAAACATTTTCGTTTGGAAATAAAAGTAAAACAATTTAAATTCCAAAAGAATATCGTCACCTAAAATGCAAAACGGCGTATTGACATTTTTCCAAATTTTGCAGGAGAAGCAAAAACCTTTATTAAATGGAAACTGTTTGGAACATTGAAGCAAAAGTTTCAAATCTAGACTTAAATTAAACTTTAATGTAGATTTTTATCTAAATTTTTATCTAAAATTTGTTTAAATATTCCAAATAGTTGTCATTTTATAACATTTTTTGTTTGTCTTGTAAGTTTTTCTAAATGATGAGTTATTTTGCACTTTAGTTGACGATTATTGACTTAATTTACAAAAACAGTCAGTTAATAAATTTTAAAACTTTTTTCCCCGCCTTCGCAAATAACGTCTTTTAAACAATATTTTTATTTCTATTATTTAAACATCGATTTTAAATATTTTAAGATATACGAAAGTTGATACACTAGATGTGCTCCTTTTGTTTTAGGATGATCTTGTTAACCTTCCATTTGCTCTTAAGTGAGTTATTTTTTAAAGAGTATCTTTTATATACTGATTCAAGTTTAAGTCATAACAAAACATAGTCATATATTTTTGATATCAATGAAACTGTTTGTATTGGATAGAAAATTTTATGACATTAATGTTTAAATATAACTTTGGCCACGTGGGCGCCCTGGATGGCGCGTGCAAGGCACATTCTGGAACACCAATTTTCACAAACATTAACATTCTGACCATCATCGTTTTTGAGGACATATGGGCCAATGACTCCGCCAGCCCATAAAGCGCACCAAACAGTAATTTTCTGTAAATGCAAAGGGGGTTTCGACAATAGCTTGCGGATTCTCTTCACTCCAAATGCGACAATTCTGTTTATTTACGTACCCATTCAACCAAAAATGGCCTTCATCGGAAAATAAAATTTTTAATGGATGAAGTGCACGATAAGTTTGACGAACATAACCATTATTTTGAATAAAAATTTCCAAAATTTGCACGCGATACTCTGGTCTAACTTGATCCATAATGAAATGTCAAAGCAAACTAAACAAAAAGCAACTATCAGCTGTTAAATGGGTTGGCAGTGATGCCAACTCAAAGTTGTATCACTCTATAAGAAACACCCTATATTTGTTTTGAAACAAAAAAATTTATATTTTAAAACAATTGCAGAATCACAGGGAGAGGATATTTAAGGATATAAACGTATATTTTTGGGCATTATTGTCGTTAAGCCATTTTCTCTTGTTATATCTTTTGCATTAAAACACTTGGACTTGTTTTTTATTCAAGTACGTTTAACAAACTATTTTCCACTAAAACTGGGAAGATTGCGGGCGCTATTGAATGGAGTTAAAAACACAAGACTACCATGCAGAAAACAACACCCTCCTTCGCCGGTACCCGCAGCAAAAATATTCACCGGCGTAGTAAAAAAGTAAAAATCGACATCGACCTAATTTTAGTGAGTGACGCAAATTAAAATCATAATTAAATAAGAAAATATATTTTTGATACCAATGAAACGGAGTTTTATGAATATCATGTTTAAATGCACAATCTGGAACACCAATTTCAATAACTTTTTGCAGCATTTGCGGCCGTATTTCGCCGATAACTCGTTGAAAGTTGATTTCCAGGTGTTCAATTGTTTGTGGTTTATCCACGTAGACAAGTGACTTAACATAACCCCAAAGAAACTAATCCAATGCACTGTTTACTTTGAGTTGGCAGTGATGCCAACTCAAAGTTGTATCACTCTATAAGAAAAACCCTATATTTGTTTTGAAACAAAAAATTTATATTTTAAAACAATTGCAGAATCGCAGGGAGAGGATATTTAAGGATATAAACGTATATTTTTGGGCATTATTGTCGTTAAGCCATTTTCTCTTGTTATATCTTTTGCATTAAAACACTTGGACTTGTTTTTTATTCAAGTACGTTTAACAAACTATTTTCCACTAAAACTGGGAAGATTGCGGGCGCTATTGAATGGAGTTAAAAACACAAGACTACCATGCAGAAAACAACACCCTCCTTCGCCGGTACCCGCAGCAAAAATATTCACCGGCGTAGTAAAAAAGTAAAAATAACTACAACGAAGTTCTCCATCCTCAAATCAGTCTTCATCTGTCCTTTTTACACTATGCTCTCCTTTCACAGTTCCCCTGAGTGCTAGTCCCACTCATAAAAAGCAAACAGAAAAAACTTAATTCACTGCTAATTTGGAAAAAACGCACCCTAAAAACCTCATTCTGCACAGTTTTGTGCGCCACTTGCCACGCTACTTATTTTCAAAAACCGCGAACAGGCATCACTTTGCCGAATAGAAAATAAAAAGTAATTTTCTTTATGGATTTTCTTAAAAAGTTGCTGAGTTGTATAACGAGTGCCATGAGTAGTAATAAATAGTTGTAGTTAAATGTAAAGAAAAAAACCTTTCCTCTTTCCATTTTATTATTAGAATTTTTTTCTCAGACGCCAAAGTTTTCTTCTTTTAAAATATTGTAATAAAAATAACTTTTTATGAGCATTTTAAATGCATGACGGATAATGTGGAAAATATTGCTTTTTACATGTTCGTAAATTTACATACTCGTTCTTGAGCATTTGAAAAACACTTCAAGGAAATTGGTTGACTGATGTTATTTAAATTGAAAATTAATTTCAATTGTCCCTTTCTTTTGTCTAGCAAAATATATTTTCTATAAAATATAATGAGTCATTAAATTTTTGCTTAAAGAGCTTTTAATTATTAAGAATCAAACAAATTGTTAATTTTCCTTCTAAAATCATCACATTTTGTTTGGTTATTTTCTTTTTCTTTAACAATAACCAATAATTTTTGTTTCTATAAATCCTCAGGCGAGAAAAAAATTAAATTCCTTAAAGCCCACTTATAATATGCGTGCGCTAGCGCAGGCGAATTTGCGAATAGATACAGTCAAATGTGTTTGCGGCTATAATTTTCTTTGCTAACTTTTTGGCAAGTTTCGTTAAATTTTGTTTTTCTACGCATAGACCGAAACTGATCGCATTTTCTTTAAGGAAAAAGGGTTGCATTGAAAACAGTTATTAGATACACTCAAACCGTAGACTGTGATACATGCACAAAAGAAGCCGCAATGGACCCCGAAAATAATTTTATAGAAAAATTAATACATAATGTGAAAAATTATAAGTGCCTTTATGATAAAAGGGATATCTTTTATTATAATCGAAAAATAAAGGAAAAATGCAGAAAAGTGCATAAAAAGTATTATATTTTATCTTTCTTTGTTCTGGTGTATACACATGTATATATGGCAAAATGTATTTGTGTATTTTCCTTCAATTAATGACCCACTTGCACACACCGTTGGGTTGTTTAGTACTTTTCCAATTTAATCTATAAAGCTTTCTTAATTGAAATTAATTAACTTGCTTATGATAATATATACATTTATAAGTTGAACTCATATATATGTATATGCATTTATATTTTATGTATATATAATAAATTAATGTTTCATAAATTACATTTTTTTGCAACTGAGTGTAGTAAGTACTTAAACTCAATAAGTATAATATAGCCACACAAATTCTTGTTAAAGTTGCCTTACGCATTTGACAGTCTTTTCGTCGAGTTTTGACAGTAGCCAAAGCTAGCCTACGCATATTATAGTTGGGCCTTTAAACGCCAAGAACATTAAACATACAAAAATTTTGAAACTAACTTATTTTTTATACTTAAATACAGTAAAAACCTATAGTAAAAACAAAAAATTATAAAAAGAATATTCGGAAGGTCGTTTTTAGGGCTGTACTCATGCGAGTACAGTGGCGTCATGAGTATGCCAATTTTTTAAAGTATGAACATTTTGAAAGCATACTTTTTCAACACACAGATCAACTACGCGTTGCTCACATAACCTTCTTATTATGTTATGACATTCACGACATCGTATCTGATTTGTTGTCCTTCTAGGAAAGTGGTTTCTAATACTGCTTTCAACACCAGGAAACAACGACCGTTTAGAAAAATTCATTGTCTGGATATAGTTTCGCAAATAAAAGCGAACAATATTGCGATGAAACTGAAGCAAGTCCATTTGAGATTTGTTTGCAGTTTTAAACAGTTTCCATCCATATACCCACAGTAGAACGCCACATTGCGGTAAATAGCGGCCACCACCATTTCTATCCTCTGAATTTTATTCTATAGTTATGGAGACCTTGATCGTGGAGGTCAACGCCACCCATTCCAGCATTCTTGGTTGGTTTACACTAATTTTAGCTTTTTCAATTTTACACTATCGGTTTACCATATAAATTGGCTCAAGACATTTAAAATTCCGCCCCACGGTTACAGCACTATTGATATCACAAGGTCACTTTGGCCACTTAGGAGTTATTTCGCTTGATTATCGTTGTCTGTCGCAACTACTCAAGTGGAATATCAGCTTCGACTTCACCTGATAATTCATTTATCATAAGATCAAAAAGAATATCCCCAACATTCCCTCCTCTTCATCTGTGTTATAGTTCGGATCTGATAGAATAATTGCAGTCACTCTTCGTCAGAAAAGCATAAGAAACTCTTTTCTGAACAACACAATATTTACACTACGCAGCTCAGATGCTACCGACCTGGCCAAAAGCCACAAAAATGATAAAGTGATACAAAAATAAAGCAAAATATGCAATAACGATATATATTTCTTAAAATATTTTTATGTGTGTTTTAAGGCACAATTAGATTAAAAAAAACACAAGAAACGTTGTCTAATTTATTTTGGAAAAAAGTTTACACGTACTTTTATATTGTCTTTTTTCTGTACCCAAGCGAGTACAATGGCCGGGAATGGGTTAAAAGAGTTTGAAATAAGACTTCATATGAAATCTTTATTTTGGAACGGCAAATTTAAACTTTCCTATTCATCCTATTTCAGCCTATAATTTTCATATTGAAAAAGAACTTTTTTAATCGATGTTTTGTTTGAAAAGTGACAAAACAACTGTTTCAAGGCGTTCTCTTTTCTGGAAAATGTGTAACATTTTTTCACATCTTTTCTAATTTGCGGCAGTTTGAAGGATTTTGAAATTTAAATTATATTTCGTAAAGAGTGTTGAATCAATTTCTAATAAATTATTTATTTTCGAATGACAGAATGCTGTTATTTTCTATTAAAAAGTGTACAAAATGTTGCACTCTTTTCTAGAAAAGAAATTAACATTAAAAAGATATTCTTTCATATCACTTCTAAGCGTTACGGGTTCCGCTTTAAACTCATAATCTTGTATTATTCTATCAATTGTATTATAAAAAATCTTGTTGGTGATTTCCTTTTTTTAATTTTATTTATCTTTTCTTTTTGCAGGTGAGTAAACTTGACGATCTAAATATCTATATGTCGGTATATGTAAGTAAGTGCTTGATAATTATTAAGTTGTATATAATCCTACAAAAGTTATTTTGGTTTCAACGTATTTTTTAAGAAAATTACATATGAAACTTTATTTTAAAATACGTTTTAAAATGGCGCTATTTGAGGGAAAATTTATTTTAATTAAATCGATTAAACGGATGAACTTTTGGGCCAACAAAATTACTAGCAAATCAGTCCAAATAAGTAAATGAAAATATTTATATAATAATTGTTAACGAGTTTTTAAAAGTAACCTGCTGGCGCTTGTCCGAACTCGACTGTATACGCACTGTACCACTTTGAATTAGTGTTACTGGAAACTTCCTCTTCTCTTTAGCTGTCTAGCGGGTTGTCTTTCGAATAAAAATAATTACAATATTCAAATAACTTTTATTAAATTTTTATTAAACGAACAAAATATATTTTTTTAAAATTTCGAATGAAACTGAAAAAAAGTTCGTTTGGAAACACGAATAAAAATGTTAATATCAAAAGTGTAGTGCGGTACGATTGTATGCACTCACCCCTACATTTCAACCAGAATGTAGGGATTATATGCCGTTAAGCTTAAGAAGCCTTCGCAAAAAATATAGAAGTACGCGGACAGTTCATCAATAATAAATGATACCAAGACGATACCACAATCTTGCAGATCCACAGTCACTTTTTGACAAAATTCAACAACATCTTAACGTATTTGGATTACAAATCAACTCCAAGAGAACAAAAACTGTAGCTTGAATAAAATCGTCAAATATTAAATTGCCGCGGATTCGAAAATCGGGTTTCATAGTGAACGACTGTCAAAGAAATATATGTAAGAATTCAGGAGGTATACCTCCCTCAATATATAAATTCGTAGGAATGCACCCCAACATTGTACCTTGAATAAAATCGTGAAATATAAAAGAGCTGCGGATCCTAAAAATGCGTTTAATAATGTGAATGAGGGAGGATATACCCCCCTCAATGAATTTCATGTTTAGGAAATATCCGATCATGGACTGAAATCCGGTCCATTACTGAACTAGACAGAGTGGCATAGGATAGGGAGCAGTTTGCATAATAATATGCACCTTCCAAAATATTCAAGAAATTTATTGAAGGAGTTGGGGAGGTTAATGTTAATGCTACCGAGTTTCTCTGAAGATTTAATATAATTCACACGAGAACACACACACTCCTCCTTATGCGTATGCCCTTGACGTTAGCAAAAGACTTCACTCATAAGCTCAAAACCTCCCCACTTGGAGCTGCAGCACTTCTCCCACAAAGTATTCCATGAGGAATCACCTTTCATTTATGTAAATTCAATTACTAACCGGATATAATACGTCAAGCATGTCATTGGCTTTTCTTTAATTGCACTCGTAAATGTTTATTTATTTCTTTACTTTTGGCACAAAACTCCTCTGCCACTGATTTGATTGTCCTTTTATATTCACAAAAATAAATTGAAATCAATGTTTAAATGTCCTTAAAAGTTTATGTCCACTTTTTATTTCCTTTTATCACACATGTAACAGATACGGACAGTTCGTCTGTCGCTACTTAACCGTACAATTGATACATCGTTGCCACATCATATAGAAGATATTTTTGTTTTTATCAATTTATGCGAAAGTTTCATGATTGAACCATTTATTTTTTTTTTACTTAAAAATAAACTTAATATGTAGACGTGTGGTTGTGTGCGTCACTGTGAGCATCCCTCAGTAGTTCTGATAATGAAAAATTCGTTCACAAGTATTTATTTAAATAAATCAAGTTGAAGTTTTCCAAATATTCCTCCTTATTCTGTAACTATGTGTTCACGTCACGTCAAAATAATATCAAACCAGGACACTTATTCTTGTTGTGGACAACAACTGACTACTATTGAGAGTCTCTGACTATTCTCTTAGACCTAGCAAACAATAAGAGGTGATTAAAACTAGTCAATTGCAGTGCAGTTATTGTAGTTTTGGTATTTTCTTGACGTGACGTTGGCAAATAGTTACAGAATAAGGAAAATTATTTTTTATCTCATTGTGTTTTCACACAAAGATTTTGTTAAAACCAAACTAAAGCCCACTTTTGAATAGGTTTCAAGTAGGTTTTTGAGAAATATAACCCTGCCAAATAATAAAAAAAAATCATTTAAAAAAATCATTTCCAAAATATAACAGAATTTCTAATATGGAGTTCAGTCTTGGGAAGCTTTCCTGACTGATTTTGAGAACCTGAGATTTGAGAATGTCTGTATGTATGTGTGTGCGTGTGTATTTTTAAATAAATTTTAAATGGCTTCCGATAGATTACAGAAACTAATCAGCTCGCAAGATTAAAACACCACGTCGACCACTGCAAATCGGACCGAAATCAGTTAATCCCTACGTGAGATATCGTAAACGAAAAAAGTTCGAAAAAAGTGATTTCTTTAAAAAGCTCCGTAATTATATATCCAATCAGTAAGTGCTCTCGATCCTTTTATAGAACTCGAAAAACTACATCAATACATAATAGTTATATTTTTTGATTTGGGTTCTCTACACCAGTTAAGTATTGAAGCAGTTCTTCTATGGGATTTTTTAATAAAAATTTTTTTAAATAGTGACTGTTTTTATAACTCAATGGCCATTTAACCCGGTGGTAAAAATAAAATACACATGAATAGAGATGAGGAAGTGAAACAAAGGCTTTCGAAAACAGCGCTGTTCTACTATGCTGCACTAATTACATATTAAATTGATAATAGTTTCTCCATTAATCCTTGGATTTTTTATTTCGTCTTGCGAACACTGGCCCATTAATTGTAATTAAATTTTATACAATTAAAGAAGAATGTTTGATTCGTATAAACAACAAGTTTTTTTTTAACTTTTCTCACAATTCCTACTTAGACAATTTGTAGATGATACCAATTCCTAGTTTTGTGCGTGTCATCAGAACTAAAGTGCAACGCTATTGACAGGGATGGCTAAGTCTGCTTGATAGATGGATAAAAGTATTTTTTGGGCATCTGTTTCATAAGAATTAAATATGAAAATAAATGCCAATAAAAAGAATGTACACGTTTCAATACGTTGTCAAGTTGTTTTCAATGAAAAAAGAAAAAAAAAAAACCGGAGGACGGTGAAAAACAATCATACATAAAAATATGTCTGTGTGAACGTCATTACAAAAACAAGATGATCTACTCAGAGTCAAACGGCAGTCAGTAGAATTGACAATCGGATACGAAAAGTATGGCAGAAGAATTTCATTTTTGTTTCATTTGGTTGGAATACAAAATCAAGGAAACGGAAAAAGAAATCGTAATACGCCACATGTTGTTTGCTATGAAATAAATTGAAAAGAATTATTTTCTTTTTTCTTTTATTGTTATAACCGATATCATATAATATTATTGGCCACGTATTACCAAAAGTTGTGTTGAAATAATTATTGTGGAACTTGTGAATATTTGCTGGCATTAAATTTTAACTAAATATTGCTTTTTGAAATAAATTGCACAAATAGTGGAAGGAGTATCCAGATTAATCATATTTTATACTACAATTTTTTTCTTAATTGTTTTCCTGAAGTAGTGAACACAAGACTACGATGTCTTAGAGCCCGAGTTCGACCCCGCATTCAGTCAAGAATGAGGTGCCGAATTTGTTTGATCCGTATTAGTGAAGGATTGTGTTAAATGTATCAGCTTTCTTCAACGGCGAAGGCATGGCGCTGGTTACTGGGCATTAGCGATTAACACCGTCATGCACTAATTGAGCAGAATCCTCCTTCATCGGTACCTACAGCAAAAAAAACTCGAAGTCGAAGTAAAAATAGCCACAAGAAATTCTCTATCTTCTAGTCTGTCCTCATTTGTCCTTTTAACCCTATCACCTCCTTTCTAGTTCTGGGACAGTGCTGTGCTTATGTAGGGTCATCTCCTGAGGGCTGGTCCAAAACAAACAAAAAAATATAAAATTTGGACTTCGAATATTTTTGTTGGAAATGACAATTCAATTGTTTTAATAACACTATGCAACAGTGAAAAAAGTGCAAGGTCGTGACTATATGGGTTCAAATCTACTATCAAAATGTAGTAAAACCCTATACTCAGTTTGGTCAATTTGGTGGCCGTTTTCTTTTTATGGGCCGCCAAAGTTTCCGAATATTGGCATGATGCCCAAAAAAATGTGTTGTCAGTTTTTGCCAAATAGCTAATCAGCACTTAAGAATATCGCTTAACTATGTTCGGCAAAAATGTAGCCAAGAGTACGTTAAATATTTCTTGCTAAAATCTTATGACAGAAATGTGTTTTATCTCAGAGATTTTTCAAAAAGGTTAGAGAACAAAAAACTTTTTTTTTTCGATTTTTCGATCATAACTTTTAGGAAATGGAAAAATTGTAGCCACTGTAAAGTTGAACAACTTTTGTGAACATGCCAAAAACAGGTCATAAAGACTCCCTTATACCTAAAAATTTAAATTTTTAACTCAAATCTTACAATTTCATATACATTTTTGGGAGATTAATTATAAAAATTCTTTGTTTCGGTATTTATTTGTTATATATTAATTTTAAACTTTGTTTCGAGCTGTCTGTGAACAGCCACCAGTCGTTAAGATCGTAAGAAATTTTCATCTGATCCACGACGATCTTCGTGTCCTTACAATAGCAAAACGTGTTTTAGTCCTCAACAGTGAAACATTTTTGAAGGTCTGGCTGTCGTCTTCTATATTTTGTGACCTTTGACCCAGGTTCCAGTACGTTTTATTCTTTTAATAATTGTGAAAGCTCTTCAAATATCTGTTGTGATAGCTGCAACATAGAAACAATGTAATCTAGTCCGTCTTCCGTAATAAAGATTGATGCGCGTGATGGTTTTACTAAATTTTGATAGTATAATCGAAACCATATAGTCACGATCTTGCACTTTTCAAAGAGTCTTCATTTGTCGCACAGTGTAATATATTCTAAATAACGTATGTACGAGTACATATTTATGTAATTTAAAAAATTTTTTTAACATAATGACTTCACAATTAAATAATTAAAACTGGTGTGGCATTCAACTAAATCATATAAGTGTTGATAAACATATATACACATCAGTACTGATGATGGATGTGTAGTTACTTCAGAAAACATGTGTTTTACACTGCTGTGCAAGTTGGATATTTAAATTGATGACGACTTTTCCATTGTTCCACGAAACACTTATAACATTTTTCGGATTATGTCACTACGAAACGTAGCCATGAAGATATAGACAGAAGAAGAAAATATAATTTAAAAAAAAATCATTTCCAAAATATAACAAAATTTCTAATATGGAGTTCAGCCTTGGGAAGCTTCCCTGACTGATTCTGAGAACCCGTCACTATGTCTGTATTTATCTGTGTGTGTGTGGTTTTTTACAATACATATTAAACGGCTTCCGATCGATTCCAGAAACTAATCAACTCACAAGATTAAAACACCACGTCGACCACTGCAAGTCGGATCGAAATCAGTTAATCCCTACAGTTCATTAATAATAAACGATGCGCAGACGATAACCCTTTTAAGAGCAGACAATCTTATACAACACCTAAACGTATTTGGCTTATAAATCAATTTGAAGAAAACAAAAACTTGAAGGTATTGCGAAATAAAATTTCGCATAAAAGAGTGAAATTTTGTGATAGAGAAGAACCCGATCTTTCAATTCGAAAGATATTATAAACGTGGCTTCTCAATTCTCAAATTGAATTAAATATTGAAAATAAGTATCGAACTACACTAAATGATTTGTTGTCTACAAGACACACTTTATTCTTAATTCCACAACTACCTGATGCCAGGTGGTTTGTGAGTTCAAAATAGAGGCTGACATTTACAAAAGCAAATTTTGCTTGTGGACGCTAAGCATGTATGCATTTTGAGGTACGTCTAACATGCACGAGCATGCATGTCTATCAACACTATTAACAAGTTACCAACTGAATGATTGTGTTCCATTTTCTAAATACGCTTCTTCTTCTTCTTCTTCTTCTTCTTCTTCAGTTCCTTCAAGGCTTGACCAAAAAAATTACAGCGCAAAATAGTAACAGAAACATTAAACTTTTTAACCACATAATTACATTTTAATACGTGGTTGGAAACTAATTTCTTTGAATAATCACAGTAACCCTTAATAAGACTGTAATAAGACAATAACGGATATTTTTTTTTCTTAATGCAGTCGCTGCATAACATCACATGCATTAAAGGAAGAAAAACCACTGAATTGTAGTAAGAGAAAATCCTACGAGTAATAAACGACTCCAGCACGTTTCACAGACATGTTCTATCTACGGTAGAGAGTATGAAACGTGTTAAAATCTACAACACACACATCTACACCGGCAATTAAGGAATTTTGTATAAAAAGTAAACTATAAAGTGGCGCCATTAAATAAGTATTCATGGTGAAGCAAAATTCTGATGAAATGCGAAATTACTTAAGTGCTGAAGGAAAGGAGTAAAGCCATAAGATTATGTAGATAACCAACTCTCGTCCTGTCAATAAAACTGTTAAACATCTCTTCACACAAACACATACACACTGGCATTACGCATTCAATACATATAAGGGAGCGAAATTTCCAAACACACAATCAGAGAGCTCAAGTTTTGCAGTCAAGGAAGCGATAGATTGAAACATTTTTTCTTTCTTCCGACAAATTTTATTTAAAACTGGTGCTTGAATTTTATTGAATTTTATATAACTCTCTCCTAGAGTTCAGTTTTTGAAATTGCACTTAATTTTTTTTTATTTGGTTCCGATTACTTGTTCCGATATTGCAGAGTTATTGTTATCACCATCAACGAAACGCAGTTGAGCTCCTCCATATTAAACTAAAATTGTTTTCACTAAGTCTGTGTTCACACAATTCATGTCTTGTTGACGATACGTTTTTGATTTTTTTTAAATAAATTCTTTGAAATTGTTTGACGAAACAAAATAAAATAGCAGAACATGTCAAAATTTATTTCCAATTCAAAATTACGAATGAGAAAGCAAAACGTACTGACAGTACATGAGCATGAGTACTCGTTACTTTTCCCCTCGTCCCTCTCGCCTTTAAACTAGCAATCATATCAATAAAACATGACTCGTGTGAACACAGACTTAATGGCGAAAATGTGCGCCAAACCACAAAGCATTTTGAAACTCCTTCAAAATTATTAATCTTTAAAAATGTGCGATGCATGTATTTTGAAAAGTCTGTACTTCTGTATTTTAATTGCCAAGTTTGTGCACAAAATTTTAGCGAAAAATATTTGGTCTTTAATAAAATAAAAAAATCAAATCACATGTTGCCGTCAAAATCAGAGTTTCAGGCTGCTCTTAACTATGTATTAATTTAATCCACAGGTCACGGCCTAACTCAGGCAGCTCTTGAATTGTTTGTCTCTAGACAAGACCGCAACCCGTAAAAACAGTTTCGTAATATTTTCCGCGTCATATGGAACTGATAAGTTTGGAATTAAATTTTCAATAAAAATAGAGAAGTTTATCGCATTTGCGCTTTACATTTCTTTCCGAAATCTGAAAAATATATATAAATATTTAAAGATTATTTCCGTATTATTTGTAATTTCCCTAAAGGTATGGGCTAAACCAATTTGATACAAATAAAAAGAAAATAACTGCTATAACTTTGTTAAGGTACGGTCACACATGACAAATATTTGCCAAAAAAAGCGTATATCTTAAAAAACAATCACTACAAAGTAAAAATAAAAATGCTGATTGAGCAGTTTATTTGCATGTTTTCTATAAAAAAAACAGAAAGACAACATCCACACATATGAAGTAATTGACGTATTTATTTATATATATCCGCTACAAAAACTGAAAATTTTCAAAAAGCGGGAAGTTATTATTTTTAAACCGATTTGATAAAATCGAGCTCTCAGCAGATCTCTACGTTTTGAGGTCCAGGGAAACTTTCCTGACTAATTCTAAGAACACATCACTATGTCCGCATGTGTGTATGATTGATTAGTTTATTTGTATAGCTTCTATTAAACGACAAAAGGACAACACTCACACATATACAGTGATTGACTTATTTTTAACTTCGAAAACTTAAAACTAAATTTAAAAAAATTGGCAAGTTATTGCTTTTAAACTGTTTTGAAAAAATCGGCGTTTTGAGGGAAGCTTTTCTAACTAATTCTGAGAACACATCACTATGTCTGTAGGTGTGTGTGTGTCTGTGTGACCCGCTCATAACTTTGGTACGGCTTGATCGATTTCAACCGAAAGGGTTCAACCTAAAGGGTTCTATTAAACTTAGATTTCCTGTGAGTTTGAAAGGATTTTACCGATCCAGAACGTAATCAGCTTGCGAGATTAAAAAATCACGTTGGCCACTGCAAATCGGGTGGAAGTCGGTTAATCCATACGTGAGATACCGCGAACGGAAAAAAAACTGAAAAAAAAATTATTATTCTTTTTTAAACTCCGAAGTTATATATATATATATATATATATATATATATCCATTCAGTCAGTGTTCTTGATCCTTTTACAGGACTCGAAAAACTACATCAATCCATACTAATCACATGACAATCGGTTTAATAATTCAAAAGTTATAGCATTTTGAAATTTAAAGTAATATTAAAAATTAAACAAAATCGAAAATTCGACACTGGACAAGTAAAATGTTTTGCCTCAAAAGAGTAAACCACTAAATTTTTTTTTATTTTTTTTATAAATTGAATATATTTGATATATTTAAATGATTTTAAATTATAAAAGCCAAAAAGGAGCTGGAAAATTTGTGTATTTGGGAAATTAAAGTAACTGAAATATATTAATTAAAGCAGCATATCAAACCAGTTTTTCATAACGTTGTGGATGAAATTAGCGAAATGTCCTTTAGGGTCAACCGTTTTCCCTAATTTTTGTTTGTTTTCATCGTCTCGAAGGCCCTTAAGAGCTCCTAAATATTCTACAGTTTCCGATGTGTAAGAAGCACAACAATTCTTAACATAATTTTTGCCGGAAATCAAACATTTTCCAGTATTTTAAGCCTCCGTTAACTGCAAATAGTTGTGCAAAATTTTCTGACTGATTCAAGCCAAATTCAGTACATCGTTTTAGTTCCATTCCCATTGTTTATGCCAACACCGTCATATCACATGCAAATAATTTTGTTTTCTTGGAAAATAAAGTTCTTGAAAATTCTGCTGCCAAGAAATGCACAATGCACTGCCAGCAAAAACAAAAACAAAAACTAATTTATTTTTTAGCAAAAGTTTCTTTTTGCACTATTTCGTCTCTTTTTGTTTTATTGCCTGTTGCCATAATCAATTTAACGTATATTGACATTTTTTGCTTTTTATTGGCAGCAGATAGACAGACATACACAAGTGTGTATTCCTACACCACTTTACGTCCGTCATTATATGTAAAATATTTGTTTCTCTTTTCCATCTCTGACGTGGGAGTATTTCATTTGTAGTTACAAAGTGTCGTTATATATTGTTTTTCTGTCACTCTGTCCTGTTATTTAGTCGGATACCGCTTCTTTAGCACACATTCATTTTCACATTTACATGCCAGTAGTCGTTATTTCTTTTCGTTTGTTTCTTTATTTACTTTTTTTTTGTATCCTTTGCTGCATGCATGTCAGTCATAAGGATCCTTGTGGTAACATCCGTTTCATTGTCGATATTGTCGTCTTTTTTTTTTCTTTGTTTCATTTCTATATACAAAGTAAATACACACTTACATACGTACATGTGTATGCACGTAATATATTACGACATGTAACGAGCACAGTGTTTTGTGACAGGAACTTAAATTAATTTCGATTTTTTTGTAAGTCTTTTGCATCTGTCGTGAAAATAATCTGTTATGCAATTTTATAATTGCAACCAAAAATGTGTAAACAGTTTAATAGATTTTTTTGATCAACTTTCTGCTGAGTAATCAAATGACGATTTTGTTAATTTTTAGAAATAAGTTTTCAATCTGAAAATTGACAGGACTAATGTTGAGAGCACGGCGTAAATCCACAAAAGCGTTGTTGATGACTGATGAATTTGTAGCGATATTATTATTTTTAAATGGTGAAAATCGCCATTAAGTGACACAAGGAACCTGTAGGGAAACAGGAACTGTCCTCCATACCGAGAGTTTTCTAAAGATCCAGCAAATCTATCATATTATTTTTGTATAGCTGGCAGTGATGGCAATGGAATAGAAAATAATGTTAGGCAGACCCCGAATTAATGTAAGGAAATTTTCAACACAGCAGTTATCGATATCGATTGAAATCTCAATAACAATACAAATTTCGACTCATGTCGAGAGCCGTAATTTGTCACCAGCACAAAATGTTAGTGCTGATGGTTATAGAGCAGGTATCGGTTGTCAATATGATGCACAGTGGGACCGATTGCAATGCAAATAATGCTCTTATCATGTCTATGCGCGATTATAAGGTTTCACATTCGATATCGATCGAAATTTTAATACAACTGACATTATTTTCCCCGGGCTTGAATAGCTTTTCAAAGTCCAATATTTTAAAAACACAAAAATATTTCGATAATTTCCTAAATTTTTCTCTTCAGTTTGATGGTTCAGTTTGAGTTAAAACTTTGTTTCTATTTCGAAAGAAATTAGCAATAATTTCTCAAATTAATAATAAAGATGATCTCAAATCATTGTTTCGAATTAAGATTTTTTGAATATCTTCATAATGAATTAAAAATTCCTAAATGGGAATTTATTTTATAAAAACCAAAATTAGCTGAACTAAATAAATTCTTGAGGTACATAAATAAATTTTATTTAAAAGAAATTTTTGTTTAAATACGATCTCACCGCAGTTTTATTCACCGCAATTGGCTCATAGAAGCACAGATTATTGGGTCATGCGACCCTTTTACCCGATTAGATAGGGAATTTCGATGTATTTTGCGCATAAAATTTCCAAAAATATTTGTCATCATGATAGCAATTTAACGAAAAGTTTCAAAGCATATCCAACCGATAATCACCCTGCAGTCAGATATTCCAGAGAAGAGTAGATATATTTTATTTAGACTAGAGCAGAAATCGAATGTAACTCTCATCATAATGGCGAGTTATTCAAACATTAACTATGATATTTGAGAAGATGTGGAGCTCTTTCAGGCGATATAATTAAGAGACGATCTGGCGACAAGGAAACCAATCGATATTAGAAATCAACCAGGTTTGCTTAATAAATTTATTGTCTTTCGTTAATTAAATTTTTTGACTCTACATGGCTAAAGATATCTGAATATATTCATACAATTAAATATTTTTTTCAGTGATATCAGTTATACATATCGCTTATTTATTTCTACAACGTCATAACTCGAAATATGCATTTTCAGAGCTAATGATGCTGATTTAATCTAAATACTACATCTTTCATGTTATTGCCTGCTATCCTTTAGTCAAGAGGGAGAAATTATTTTTTAGATTTCCCTTAAGCTGCTAAGAAAACTTTAAAAGCGTTTTACGCAAAACAAGTTTCTTTAAGTTATTACACTATTGAAACAAATGAGTGACATGTTCTTATATGGCATTTTTATGAATACAAAAATATTATTAATATATTCTTTTAAATGTGTATTTCCACACTTTGTAATCCTTTATGTTGGGCCTTTAACCCTAAATTTACATTAAGGGTAGCCTTCGTTGAATCGACAAACAACTCTTCAGAATAATTCTAGCGGAACAATTTTCGAAGTTTGAAATAAACAAAACTATTTTTCTTTTTTATTTTATAAACTTATTCGACTTTATTTTTTATTAATTTTTTAGGTTTATTTAAGCAAAAGGTCTATTATTTTTTATAAAAATTATGTGCAGTTTCTTCAGGGATATGTAATTTAAAATTAATTTCAATTGAAATAAAAACATAATTTTTATAAAAAATAATAGACTAAGAAATACTTTTCTTTAAGTATTTTATTCACAAAATAATAAATAAAATTCATTTGAAATTCGATACAAATTTGAGCAACCATAAAAGAGTCATTAAGATAGAAAGTAAATGATCTTCGCCGATTCGGTGAACAGTAACCATCTAGGGTTAAGAACTTTATATTACCGATATGAATAAATAAACCTGCCTACTTCTGGACTCTTCATGTCACCAACTTCCAAAACTTTATGATTACGGTCATGTAGGGTCAGTGCACTTCTGTGTTTCGTTTCGTATAAAATGCTTATTTAAATCATCAATGAAATTAAAATATATATATATATATATATATATATATATATATATAAATATATATATATATATATATATATATATATATATAAATATATATATATATATATATATATATATAAATATATATATATATATATATATATATATATATATAAATATATATATATATATATATATATATATAAATATATATATATATATATATATATATATATATATAAATATATATATATATATATATATATATATATATATATATATATCAATTAACTATCACATTTCAAGCTCCACAAAAATAATTCTCCAGAAGTGATTACATTTGCAAATTTTTTGCATAAAACAAAAGAAACAATCCAAATGATATTATCAAAAAAATAAGCAATAAATTACTTATTTACATCACTATACGCATACATAAGAGACCACTGTAAAGTGCTGGCAGTTTTGAAAACTTGTACACAGAAATCCATATACTTTAACGGCACATTCATGTTTTAAATAAACTCTACTACACAGAAACGTATATAATAAAGGAAGTATGTGGGTTATTTTGCCAGCTGTTTTATGAAAGTTATGACAATAAATCATTTTTGCTTTTATTTCCTTCATTTTTATAAGCTGCTTATGGTATAACCGGAGATGTATATGAAAGAATAATATATAGAAAGAAAATCATGTCACAGCAAAGTGATCAATAAAAATCAACAAGAAATGAGTTAAATGGCAAGAAAATCGCTTAAGGATACAAAAAAAAAACAAAAAAGCCATTAATTTTAAAACCTAAAAAGTATTGAAAATGCCAAACTTTATAGTTTTGAGAATAAAATAACAAAATAATAATAGAAACTTGTCAAGGGACTTCGTGTAAACATAAACAAGAAGTAGAAGCATAAGAAATTATAAAAAACTAAAACAATATTTTTAGTTCTACTTCAATGAAAAACAAAAATAAAAATAAAAAATTTATAAATAAATGGTGGAAGAATTTTTTCACATCATTTTGGTTCATTTGAATTTGGCAAAAAGCCTTCGCTATTAAGAATGATTTCGGTTGACGTTTTTCGCCTACAAATTCGCTTTGTTTGTAACAGATTAACGATAAAAAGCTGAATTTTTCTTTAATCTATTACAAAATAACGTCGAAAACCTCCAAGCACAATTAATACGTCACGACTGGTGTTGGAGTGTCCTGTTGGCTGAAGTAATAAGACTCAAGACTACGATGCCTCAGGTGCCGAATCCGACTCTTTCGGTGCCTGCGGCTGCAAAGCACCGCCTAAACATTTTCTTATGAATAGGACCAGCACTCAGAGAACGACCTTTACAAATGCAGTGCATTGCAATGGAACTGGTAAAGAAGGTGGTGGTGTGAAGAGGACAGATGAATACATATTTAGAATATGGCATTAAACACAATAACGACAGCAGGCTACGAGCTACAACCTGTCAAAATTAGAATAAACGGATTCAAATGGGACGGACTATTTTAGCGACGACACAGCCACACGACTACCAACCACCGTTGTAGCTGTAGCCAAAATAAACTTATTTCTATTTTGGTGAGCGACAATGAGTAGATGCAATGTTGCCAGTATAATATAAATAAATTGAATTATTGTAAACTTAAAAATATATTGTTTTATTTCACAAAAAGAAATGACAAACTTTCTTTCCAAGCTAATGAAATGATTTCTTGTCATATATTGTTGACTTTAAATATATTTTATTGAAATAACACTATTTAAGAGTATAACATATATGAAAGCGGCTACACTGGCATATGAAGAGAATTCTACTATAAACAACAACTCATGGTTATTGAGTTGGTGGTGTCGTTTTAAAAATAATTAAGTAGCTGACTACGAGGCAACTATTGTAGCCAACAGCTTTTGTAGTCGGTGTTCATGTAGCCTGCTGTCGTTATTGTAGCTCATTTTACTTCATCGCTGAATTTTTTGCTGCTGTTGCCGACGAAGTATGCTGCCGTATTCTGCTCTTGTAGTACATGATGCCATTGAGACAAGCTGACTACAATCATTCTTGACTGAGTGCGGAGTCGAGCGCGGGATGTAATACATCGTAATCTTTCGTTCACTACTTTAGCCAACAGCATCCTACTTGAAATTCTTAATAAGAAGTCCAATAAAAAGTACAAGTAAAGGGTTTTAAAAATAAAAATGCCATTTAAATTTTCATAAATAGTCAGCCCGATTACAAATTCAATAGTTTGCAATAGAATAGAGGCAAAAAGTGGAAATTGAAGACGAATAACGCCAACCATGAGTACATTCAAGGCTAAATCTTTTAAATGAAATCCCACAGTGTGACATACTTCTGTTACTTTTATTTACTATTCTTCGATTTTTAATGCAAAACAAACTAAAAATTAGTTTTAGCTGGTTACTTTTATATACCAAAATTAAGTTTACATATCCCTCTTCTGAAACCGTGTTTCCGATTTTGCTGAGTTTCATTAGCCACCGGTTTCAAATATGTACATGCATCCAAAATGGAAGTATCTGGTTTTCTGGTGGCTTCGGAAATCCGAAGTCGTTTATTCCACTTCCCTATATGAATACATACTTTATAAGGTCGTATGTGTAACTGATTTTGCCAACTAATTCCTCACACTTTAATTTGATTGCTAAGAAATTCCACCCCTGCTTCTATACAACAGTCATGTTGAACTATTCTATTACTTTTGGGCCTCTACTTTTCTTACGTATGATGGTCTGCTTTTGTATGGTTATCACTAACTTTTGTGGCAACGTGTGATAAACTTGTACCTGCTGAATACAAGAATGAGCCTTTTTGAAACGTAATCAAAATTCTTTCAATAGAAGAACAAAAAGGTTAAAATATCAATAAGAATATAAAATCAATAACATTAAGGGGGGAAAATCCGCTATCGAATGTTTAGTACTTCATAAATTGTTCCCAATATTAGATGGCGATAGCAATGGCAATGACGATAACGATGATGAATAGTTATTATTTTGTTTGCTAGTAACGTGATGTGCGTATCAGTATTTTCTTGTTGTAAAACTTGTCTTATAGCCCCTAAACTTTTTTCATCCGGAACTCTCCATGCCATCCTGCATTGATTGTATCCATGATGTAATAAATATAAGGTGGCACCGCCACGCCAGATGACAGTTGTTTGCTCAACCATTATTTGGCTGCATTCATATAAAATTTTTGCATACAACAACCTCTCATTGCGTTTGTAAAGGGTGTTTTTTATAGAGGGATACAAGTTTAAATCATAATAAAACATAATAATATATTTTTGATATCAATGAAACGGTGTTTATTGCATAGAAAATTGTATGAAATTAGCGTTTAAATATGATTTCGGCCATCATTGTTTTTGAAGATATATGGGCCAATGACTCCGCCAGCCCATAAAGCGCACCAAACAGTAATTTTCTGTGGATCTAATGATGTTTCGACAAAAGTCCTAAATCCAAATGCGACAATTCTGTTTATTTACGTACCCATTCAACCAAAAATGGCCTTCATCGGAAAATAAAATTTTGAATGGACGAAATGCACGATAAGTTTGACGAACAGAACTATTATTTTGATTAAAAATTTCCACAATTTGTACGCGTTGTTCTGATGTAAGTCGATCCATAATGAAATGTCAAAGAAAACCAAACAAAAAATAACTATCAGCTGTTAAATGGGTGGCAGTGATGCCAACTTAAAGTTGTATCACTCTATAAAAAACACCCTATATATTTGTGAGAGGGCTTAGCAATTGTGCTTGTGTGCTTAATTTCAATGGGTTTTGTTACTATAATTTTTCACGTGCATCACCACTTTACGCAAACAACAATTCCTTTGTAATGTTGCAGTTGTAGAAGTAGCGTTACTACCTCGTATTTATTATATCATGATTGCATCTGTGTCATTTACAACACTTTGCAGATTTAACTGTTTACGTTGTCTGTCTCTAATCTTCCTGCAAATTTGAACATCCATGATTGCGTTATAGTCATTATTGAACGTCGAAAAACGAAACGACAAAAATTACTTAAACACAGACATACCATACATGACGATTACACACGACACTTGAAGGACTTTTGCTGCATCCTAGATTTTGTTATGATGCCATAATATGATACCATCCACCAACCCGTTATCTTCACCTGGCTTTTTGCTTCTAGATATTTTGTTATATTTTAGATTTACCTTCATTATTTGCAGTCGTATCGTCGGTTATATAAAACTGTTTTGCTACAGCAGGGCAGAAAAAGAGGGATCTAAAAATGTTGTTGTGCTCATTGTGTCTCTAAATATGCAATAAAAATATTATTGCAACAGAAATTTCAAATCCTCTTGAGCCAGCAAGCATGTCCATGCATGTTTGTTATTTCGGATACACAACTGAAGAGCAACCTCTCATTATACTAAAATTGCATTAAATTGCTTATGAATATTTAGAAAATGTTATAGTTTTGACTTACATTTACTAGTTCAAGAATAACCCGGACACGAGTAAATTTTTTGATTGATTGGTTACATCAAAACGGCTGCTCACATACACTTTTCAATTGTTTCACAGTGCCTTTTATTGAAGTCATAAATGACGCAGAGACTTGTTACATCTTTGGATTAATCAATTATAAGTTTTAGGGCTTAAATAGTATTTGCGTGGGAAGAATAAAATGTGGAAATAAATGATCATATACCTGACAAGTCTCACGAGTTTCGAGCTGATCGTATTTAAATTTGAGTTCTTAAGAGCAGATCTCTCGATTTCTTGCACTTTATATTCTTTTCATGCAGACATAATTTTGAAGAATTTTTCATATATGATGGTGGGGATGTGTATATTTGCTGAACCAGCAATAAAAACTAAATTTGAAATCGATATAAAAAAGAATTTTTGTTTTGTTTGAACTTTTTTCATACACTAAAATTTGATATATTTTAATGACGAACTGAGATAAACAATACCAAATACTTGAATATTGAAAAAAGAATCGGCGGAATAACTGAAAAAAATGATAAAAAAAAACAAGTTATAAACTTCTCACAATTCATATTAACACTTGCAATTAATTCAACACAATGCATAGTGTAAAAGAGGCGTCAAACGTGATATAAAATTTTTTTTTAAATAAATAAACAAAAGAAATTTGCTATTTTTATTTGCTTGCGGTTTTATAACAACAAGTAAATGATAATTAAAACAAAGTTATTGGGTCAATTAAAACAATATGTTTTCTATTATATTGGAAGTCAATTAAAAACCAAATACAAACTTCATTATCAATCAAAAAAAGCATTCAAGCAAAAAAATAAAAATAAAAAGTTTTTTCTGTAACAATTTGACCACCAAAAAAGGCAAATAAAACAAAAAGATGAGGAAATTGCGAATTATGATTGACACAAAACTACAGATAATCACGTGTTGGCAGGGGGTCAACACACAATCATTGATTTAGATGACTGGAATATAATCCTACGAAAGATGTGTTAAAGAATTTCAGCTCTAAAGATACGTTTAGTTCACAAGATTAAGATTCGGAAGTTTATAAATTAATAACATTTTAAAATGTGTTTGCGCCCAAATATATAAAAATGCACACAAAATATGTAGACAAAAATAAAAAACCTTTCACAATTGATATAAAAACAAGAGCTTCTCACTGCCAAAACTTAAGATGAAACACGAATGTACTTAAATCAGGACACGCTGCCAGGTGATCATCATGATATTATAACAAGAATATAGGGATTTCGCTGTTTCCGATTCACACAATACAGCTTGACCTTACGTTATCTCATTCCGTAGGAATTTATATATGGTGCTTCTGATCCTGATAGTTTTTATGAATCCGAAACACATTTTTAATTATCAAGTTGCGATAACATCATAATTACTTAACAAGTCATAAGCCACTATAACATAATCCTCTCTCCAAATATTTTGTTGTTAATGTTATTCAGCGGCTTAACGAAAATAGAATTCAGATTATTATATTAATATCGTGTGCTTAAAAAAGTGTTTATACAATTCATAATTCAACTGCAATAATTGTTTTAAAAAAATGTTGTTTTAAGGAATTTTAAAATTTTCCAAAAATTTTTAATTTTAATTTAATTACTGACAAAAGGTAGTTAGTTGCAAATATTTATTTACACAGTAAGACAGGGAATTAACAATTCCTTTTATGATATTGCAAATTATTCTATTCCGAAAACAATTTTCGGTTTTCGTTGTTTGAAGATGCCAAACTACGAAATTAAAACATGTATAAACTTTAAAGCAAAAGAAATCAAATTGATTTTAATAGATTTCTTTGTGAAAAAGTTTTGAAATTGAAATGAAAATACTTTGTGTCATCCAGGGTTAAGTAAGGGAGAGCCAAAAGTATTCTGTCCTTTGTTTTCAAAAATAAACTTTAAATATGAAATAGAGTAAAATTTTACGTAGGGTAAATAAAATGCAGCTCAGAGAGTAGAGTTACCCGGTATTTGTACCATAAGCTGAATTGTTGACAGCAGTATTGCCGTTTAGGCTCAATTCGGATGTTTTATACCGTATTTTTGATCACGTTAACCTATATATTTTCTAAGTACTTCGTCTTCAAATTGTAATATTGTAATTGTAACTTATTGTTTCTTCTTCTACGTGCATAAAGCTCTATTCAAATTGAATTTAGCGCGCTTGGATATGAATATATGCCGAGAGTTGTAACTTAGTGCTTTTTGATGCTCTTGCAGGAGTTGCTTTGAAGCTTTCATTGTTACTTTCAACATGCGCATTTTACAAACTCAATACTCCTTCGTTTAAAAAAACGCAACACCATGAACTCAATGTATTTTCTCATAAAAAATTGTCAAGAAAGCAAATATGTATGTAAAATATTTAATTTAAATTTTCCTAGTTCAAACTACACTGAATTAGGAATTAGTTTATTCGCTAATTAGCAAAATATATAGCAAAATGTATTAAAATTTCATTATGTGAAAACTGTATTATTATACATGTTAACAAACAATACAAAGTACACATATTTATTAAATTTTTATCAATGTCTATACTTTTTCGCGTCACTGTTCTTAAAATTTCCTGTGGAAACTTCTAAGAAATGTGTGCCCTTCACGCTTTTATTACAGTTACTCTTAATTGGTAGCCATCAGGGATGGACACTACGTTTGAATAAGAGGCATCAATTGCGAAAACAAAGTGTACCTCCTATACTCTGAGGTAGCAGTTCATAGTATGCATTGAGAACAGAAGCTTACAAATGCATAAGTTATAATGAGTTATATAATTTATAGTAAAAAAAAAAAACAACCGTGAGTTAGTCGTATAGAGAATATTATACCACATATGCAAATAGCAGAAAATATTATAAAACAGTAGCAGATCTCTTATTAATGATAGACAATAGAGAAGTCGACGCCATATCCCTGGCATAGAAGCCAGCGATCAGTGAGTTCTTGTTGTGACTTTGATATTTGTTTTAAAGCTTCTCACTTAGTAAAGCGAAAGTTTGAAATAATAGTTATTCTAAAGGTTCCCTGATGATCTGCATTAGCCCCAGTGAAATGCGCACAGGAACTAGCTAAAATCCCTCAATGGATCACTTTGAATTAATTAAAATTAATAGAGTTTTATACTATTGCCTGCGTTAATGCACGTAGAGCAGTACGATTTCATATATTTAAATTCAAGTATAGTGAACCGTTGAGATCATTAAATTGTATAAAGTTAGTCACGATAGTACCACGGTGCCAACACTTTTGAAATGTACTTTAAAAAGTACAATTGTATGAACATTTACATCACTGCTAGCAGTAGCACTCTTATGCATTTGGTGACTAGTGTTTTGCTCACTTGCCCAACCAAAAAACTAGATTTTGATGAGCAAGCCAATAGGGCTGCCAGTTTTTTTTTTTGAGCTATATCCCCGAAAATTCCCGAATTGAAATTAAAATTTTTTAGGCAGTTGATGTTTTGTATTTTTTCCAAGTAAAATTTTAAATGAACAAAATTATAAATCGTTCCTTTTAAATTGCTTATTGGGAGACTAACCGAAAACCTAAAATAAATTTAAACCGTGTGAGATACACAATCATTGATATGCATGTTGTTTTGTGTATAATATATTGAATCAGTTTGGTTTCCTTTAATAAATGGTGTTTATATGTGAAAATAAGTCGTTTACTTAACGCCGATTTTGGAAAAATTTCTGGCAGCCCTGGCAGGAGATCCAATAATTTTAAATACAGTTATTTACACATCTGCTGCCGTAGTCAGTAGCAGATATCTTCGTGCTGTTTTTAGAAAAAAGTCGATTTTTATGTTCTACATTTAAGTGAAAATAAATCTAACAAATGGAAAATTTGTTACACCATTGTGATCTGCTGACAACAATACTTAATTATCTACGACTCGATGAACAACTTATTTTAACTGAAGTTTGTGCAGAATTTCAATATGTAATAACGAAGTTCGTGTGGCGTCACAAATGTCGTCATGTACGGGTAAAGGTTCTGCATAACGAAAAATGTATAATAGCTGTGAAGTCGAAACCGGATGATACAGAAGATTGTATGTACTTCAGTTGGGATCAATTTCGCAAATTTTTTAAGCTAAATGAAGAAAATATAATTAATTTGGAATTCACTGGTCACTGGATCGTAGATAGTATGTCCTTGAAGCCTAAATCTCCATCACGTTTTGTTTGTAGAAGAATACCCAAATGTTTAAAATTGGAAGTACTGAAGTTACACTCTGTGGACATTAAGAATGAAGATCTGATGATATTCGAAAATTCTAAAAAATTAAAAATTTTACACATAAAACAACCTACATCTATTAGTAGCGAAATCTTTTATAAATTCATGACAAACAATAAAACTTTGAAGGAGCTCTGCTTCAAAATTTCCATCGATCGGTTTTCATACTATGAAGATCCCTTGCAGATGTTATTTTCAGGCAATGATTGTATCTACGCAAATAATAATTATCATTGCGTAACATTTCAAAGAGATGCTAGTGAATGCAAAAGCCTGCCAGAGCCTACAGGTTCATGTTTAAATAATTTACAAAATCTTTCAAATTTGGCTGTAAGTGGCATTCATATCAAATCACAATTTATACAAAATTTGTCAGCAACGTGTCCTGCTTTAAAGCATTTAAACTTTAAAAGTTGCAATATAGATGTAAATGATTTCAGTTTACTTTCTAGCGTTGTTGAAGTAGCACTTGACTGCTGCTCAAGTCTAACCTGGGGAAATTTGACACAATTATTAGAATTACCGCGACTTAGAGGCTTTTGTTTAAAGAAACTCTTTGGTATCGCAGATTTAAGTTTTGGGAATATGTATATACCACCCAATTTGAATTCTTTAATTTTGATCGGTAAAGTGTGGCAATTGCCTGATATATTTGGCAATACTAAAGAACAATTTCCAAATTTAAAAGAATTGGTTTATTTTGATAACTCTAAACGTAAAATAACGAATATATCTAAAAAATGTCCTAATTTAGAAATCTTGCATACTTCGCCTGATCACATAGATGATGCTAATGATTTATTTAATTTAACTAACTTGAAATTTTTCAAGGTGTTCGAAACAATTAGAAGTCAAACAATCGCAATAAATTTAATGCAACTTATCAAGCATCCATCCCTAAATAAATTAACGATAATGTATGAAAGCGAACATTTTAAAAGTAGTAAAAAATTGCCGATAGATATTTCCCATGCAGAACTAACGAAATTGCGATCCCTAAAATTAAGTTTTACGTTATTTAATTGTATGTCTGATTTTATACTGGATTTGCTTCGTAATAATATAAAGATGAAAGTAATTGTAATTTCGAGAGATTTTATATCTGAAGATTATATTTTCGAACTACTGCGAAATCCAAAATTTTGTAGGCCTTCGATTACGTTGTGTGGATTTCGAATTGGTAATTATGAAAAGATTAACGATTATATCCTTCGTTATACGGAGGTGGCGAATAATAAAACCTGCTAGTATAAAAATATCGTTTATACTTGCGTTTTTGAGGTTCCCAAATTTTAAATAATGAGATGTGATGACGAAGGGTATAATCTTAAATACACATATTATTCAATAAATTTATTTGACATTAATTCTATTAATAATTTTTAGATTGTAAGGACTATGGAGCAAATTTTGATAAAATTAAGTTCGTTCGTGACTATACGTTTCACCTTGAGAAAAACGACTACGATTTCACAATTTAGGTGATAAAAATTGTAAACTAAAAAAATTGTCATATTATGTATGTATGTATTTCGTAATTCTTATGGTAATTTTTTTGTAAACATTTTTTATGTAATGTTATATTTTATTTTAGTCCACAATAAATTGTATGTATTCTAAATTTTTTCGAAATGACTTAGAGGTCATTTTTATGTAATAGAGAAAATACAATAAATAGCAATAAACAAGACTACGATATTTTACTTCAGCAGTATTTTTTAGTAAATTTTAATTAATTTTCATTACGCGGGAACTTTAAACTTGTATGTGCAAAGCATTTATGGGAAAATCTTGTCAGGAAGAAAAGCTGTTAAAGAAGCATATCTTGTGCAAAATTTTCCATGATTGGTTATTCTCATTTATTTACAACAGCATCTGAAGTGATCAACATATAAGTTATATATTCATCTCTAACGTGAATGCCAAGGGGAATCTGTTCACGTGAAATTTTTATTCCCCCCGAAGTGGAAAATGGATACCATTTTCCACTTCGGGGAATCTCTCGTGAAAGACTATTCTCGGAAAATAGATCTCATTTCTGACTGGATGATAAGTTTCCTCCTCGTCAGCTTTGAATTTATTATTGTATTATTGTGTTTATATTGCAAAATTTTTTTTTTAACCTGAATAATTTTAGGTGTGATCTACCGAAAACTGTTCCCGTACTCAAAGTTTGGGCAAGTGAGAGAGATTGTGAGAGAACAATATTGTTCTTCGTCTTGCACGAAATAGTCCGCAAAATTTCTTCGGGCTGATAGGAAAAACAGTCAAAAGATCAGCTGTTTTAAAAAGATAAACAATTGAAAACTGCAAAAAGCTATTATAAAAGGTTTTAAATAAATAAAAGTAAATGGCGAATAAATTAAGTACTGCTTGAGTTTAACTTGCATGAACACACCGTATACCATGTATTAAAATGTCAAAACACTTCGACGTCTTCTTTTGGTAAAGAATTTTGGCTTTTTATGTTCCCGTACTTTTGTATGGCCTACTTAACTCTCAATATTAATTAATTATTTATGTTTATTTGCTTTAATCAAGAATTTTTATACATAAAAATCAAAATTTCTTCATAAAGTTATTAAAAAGCGTAGATAGAAAAGGGTAAATGTTGAAAATGAAATGGTACTTTTTAAATAAAATTAAAAACTGAATTAAAACTTCATACTAACTTAAAGAGTGGTCGACATAAAAATATTTTCTGAAAAAAAAAATCTAAAATTTTCAAGTATTTCTATAGATTCTATTTTTCACGTCAATCATGAAGTAAGTTATTATTCTAAGTTTAGAAACTAACGCAGACATTCATAAACTGTTATTAAATTTAAAGTATGTAAACAGAAGAATCGCCTTTAAAGTGTACACCAACTTCAACAATCGTTTGTGAATAAAAACGTAATTTGCTAAGATGAAAATGATTACTCAGGCTTGTGTTCCAAACTGCGAATTAACAAATTAACTTTTTATTTTAAGAATTCATCCCAAATTTAAACATTTTATCAAGAGTAGAATATTTTTTATAATCAGAACGGATCAGTCCTGATTTCGAAGCCGTTGCACTATATCATTAGCGTACTGTCTTCGATTCTCTTACTTTTCAAGATGTCAGTAGGCATATCCCGAGGGACCCCAGTATAGAGTAAAGAAGTCCACTTAATGTCAAAATGAGTTGAGATTTCTGTTCAGTAGAGTTTGGCAAGACATCATGAATCATTTAACGCCAGATAAACGCTGTTGGCTGAAGGTGTTAACATAAACCCGACGAAACCTATCATTCCATGTTCTATCTTATCTGCCTTCAGCATATTTAATAAGAGTCAGCCCTGAGTGCTAGTGCTCCTAAAAAAAATCTGTTTATCCCAGTGAGCAAAGAATGCCTGCAGATTTAAATACTTCACACTCAAACTTTTCTGCATGTCCCATTTTGTGTGTGAGTAGCTGTATGCAAAATATTTTATCTAAATTGTTCTAGTTAAAACTATAATGAATTTGGAATTAGTTTATTCGCTAACATTGGAAAATTGTATAGATATAATAAGTTGTTTAGATATTTTATCGAGTCCAATTTTAGGATAGCAAAATGTATTAAAAGTTTGTTATTTTATGTACATGCTAACAAACCATGTTTATTAAATTTGTATCAATATCAATACTGTTTTACTGTTCTTCAAATTCTTTGTGGAAACTGCCAAGAATGTGTGCCCTTCTCGCTTTTATTACAGTTACTCTTAATTGGTAGCCATCAGGGATGGACACCTCGTTTGAATAAGAGGTATCAATATCGAAAACAAAGTGTAAGGTATTTTATATCCTGAGACAACCGAAACTTATAAATACATATCTAATGAGTTGTTATATAATTTATAGTAAAAAACAAACCTGAGTTAGTCGTATAGAATATATTTTACCACATATGCAAATAGCAGAAAATCTTATGATACAGTGGCAGATCTCTTATTAATGATAGACAATAGAGAAGTCGACGCTATATCGCTGGCATACTATTGCCTGTATTAATGCACGTCGAACAGTACGATATATAAGTTCGTGTATAGTGAACCGTTGAGATCCACGGTGCCGACAATTTTAAAATTTACTTTAAAAAAGTGCAATTGTATGAACATTTCCATCACTGGTAGCGGTACCACTCTTATGCATTTGGCTACTGGTGTTTTGCTCACTAACCCAACCAAAAGAACAGAGTTTGAGGAGCAAGCTAACAGGGCTGCCAGTTTATTTTCGATCTCTATCCCCAAAATTAAACTTTTCATCCCTAAAAATCCCCGAATTGAAGTTTTTATCATCCCCAAAAATCCCCATTAAAATTAAAATATTTTAATATTCACGTATAACATAAAAATGTACGCGTATTTTATTTGCACTGTTAATTCATGTCTTTTGTTAATATTTACTTCTTCCGAACATAGAGAAAAAACCATTCGTTTGTTATAGTACTTTTTTGTCTGAAATCAAAGTTTCAGTACGAATTGTTTTTCTAAAACCTTGCGTACTGGAGCAGGCATAATAAAATTAGAAAAGTTATATAGGACACTTAAAAATAAGATTGGTATGCCTCAGGGGCTGTTGTAATTGGTTTCAACCAACCTGAAAGAAAAGTATTTCAATCACCAACAAGAAAAAATGAAGAAATCAGAAATATTTGTTTTTTACTAGAGCTTTTATTTATTACAAATTGAAGAAAAAAAAGAAAACATTGTGATATTGAGAATAATTTAATTAAGTCTGACTGAAAACCTGAAAGCGTATTTAAATAGAGTGTAAATTTTTATCGAAATTGACTCAAACTACATTTAAATATCCACTGATTTATTTGGAAGTGCAATTGCTTTTATGTAAAACACTGTGGTTATTTATGTAAACATTTTAGCATGCTTCTGACATACTTACATAACAATCTTAGGCATGAAAATGAAATATGAGCATACAAGTACATACATTTTCATATACATATTATTGTTTTGGCGGGCTCCAATCTGTGCTTGATGCCCTTACTCACTTCAAAAACGGCAACACTAGCCGTCGTCAAATTAGCCCTGAGAAATGGTTAGTTTCAAACGATGAGTGGTTGCAGGAGATCCAATAATATTAAATACAGTTATTTACACCTCTGCTGCCGTAGTCAGTAGCAGACATCTTCGTGCTGTTTTTAGAAAAAAGTTTTATGTTCTACATTTAAGTGAAAATAAATCTAACAAATGGAAAATTTATTACACCATAGTGATCTAATGACAATGATATTTAATTATCTACGACTCGATGAACAACTTATTTTAACTGAAGTATGTGCAGAATTTCAATATGTAATAGCGAACTGCTTGTGGCGTCACAAATGTCGTCATGTACGGGCAAAGATTCTGCCTAACGAAAAATGTTTAATTGCTGTGAAGTCGAAACCAGATGATACAGAAGATTGTTTGTACTCCAGTTGGGATCAATTTCGCAAATTTTTCGAGCTAAATGAAGAAAATATAATTAATTTGGAATTCACTGGTCACTGGATCGTAGATAGTATGTCCTTAAGCCCTAAACCTCCATCACGTTTTGTTTTTGAAAGCATATCAAAATTTTCAAATCTTGAAGTATTAAAATTATACTCTGTGGATATCAGGGATGAAGATCTGACGATTTTCGCAAATTCTAAAACATTACAAAGTTTACACATAAAAGAACCCACATCTATTAATAGAAGAATCTTTTATAAAGTCATGGCCAAGAATAAAACATTAAAGGAACTCTGCTGCAAAATTTTCGTCGATGGGTTTTTATATTACGACGATCCCTTCCGAATGTTATTTTCAAGCAGTAGTTTTAATTTTCCAGAATTTTGTAACTACTCAACATATATTTGCGCAACATTTCGAAAAGATGATAATGAAGGCGCAAGCCTACAAGAGCCTACAGGTTTACATTTAAGTAGTTTACAAAATCTTTCAAACTTAATTGTAGGAGGCGTTCATATCAAATCACAATTTATATTAAATTTGTCAGCATCATGTCCTGCTTTAAAGCGCTTCACCTTAACAGATTGTAATTTAGAAGTAGATGATTTCAGTTTACTTTCTAGACTTGTTGAAGTAACACTTGACTGCTGCTCAGATCTAACCTGGAGAAATTTGATGCAATTATTAGAATTACCACGGCTAAGAGGCTTCAGCTTCAAAAAGCGCGGTCGTACCGTAGGCTTATGTGGTGGAAATATGTATATACCACCCAATTTGACTTCTTTAATATTGATTGATAATGTATGGCAATTTCCTGATATATTTGGCAATACTAAAGAGCAATTTCCAAATTTAAAGCAATTGGTTTATTTTGATAACACCAAACATAACGTAATAAGGAATATATCTAAAAAATTTCCTAATTTAGAAACTTTGCATACTTCACCTGATCATATAAATGTTAATGATTTATTTTATTTATCTAACTTGAAAAGTTTTAAAGTGTTTGAAACAATTAGAATTCAAACAGTCGCAATAAATTTAATGAAACTTATCAAGCATCCATCCCTAAATGAATTAACGATCATGTATGAAAGCAATGATTTTAACGGTAATCAAAAATTGTCGTTAGATCTTTCTCGTGAGGAACTAACGAAATTGCGGTCTCTGAAGCTAAGTTTTACGTTATTTAATTGTATGTCTGACTTTATATTGGATTTGCTTCGTAATAATATAAATTTGAAATTAATTGTGATTTCGAAGAAAATGGTAGATCTTGAATATTTTTACAATCTGATGCGAAATCCAAAATTTTGTAGGTCATCGATTACGATATGTGGATTTCGAATTGGTAATTGCGAAAGTATTAACGATTATATCCTTCGTCATATAGAGGTGGCGTAAAGCTATCTGTTTTTACCAAGTGTTAAATAATGAGATATGATGACGAAGGGTATAATTAAATATATTATTAAATAAATTTATTTTACATTAATTCTCTCAATAATTTTTAGATTGTAAGGACTGTGAAGCGGATTTTGACAAAATTAAGTTCGTTCGTGACTATGCGATACAGCTTGAGGAAAACGATTATGATTTCACAATTTAGTTGATATAAAATTGTAATTTAAGAAAATTGTCGTCTGTCTGTATTTCGTAATTCTTAAATAAATTTGTTATAAACAGTTTTTATGTCACGTTATATATTGTTTTAGTCCAGAATAATTTGTATGTATTCGAAATTTTTCTGAAGCCAGAAATGGCAGAGGTTATCTTAAAATAAAATTTGCAAACTTTAATATTCAAACTATAATTAAAACTACTTACATTGTTTTTTCTGTTCACCACCAATGACAAACCGATAAACGGAAATGGAACAGTGAAACTGGGAAAATATCATTTGCAATAAGGAAAATTTAATGGTAGCGGTAGCGCGAAATAATTCATGGAGAATGTCTTCACGATTGGAAATTTAGGAAAACTTTATTCTTGATAGGGGGGATTAGATCAGTGAGAAGGAACGAATTTAATTCTATTGTAGTTTGGCTAGTTTGAAAATTAAAATCGAAAACTTTTCAAAATAAATAATTTTTGATATAATGAACGGAATTGTTAAATTCATGTCTTATAAAGTACAGAAATATTTGAAACTACATTTTCTCAGTAAAAAATATATTTTAGAAGAAAATCACTACACAATTTTTAAACTGTAATTAAAGTGATTTTAAATAAACTGATAATATTTACAAAGAAATATTTATGCTGGACTTGAGTTTAACAGAGGATCATATCATTATAGTAATGCCGCAAAATAATATCAGATTAATAAAAGCTATCGGAATTTTAAACACAACGAATAAATTCGTACGGAATGAATGAACGAATAAACGGCCAAGTAGTTTCAATTATATAACGTTTTTTGCTTCTGGAAACGTTTGAAAAATTATACTTTATTTTGTGTTTCAGGTGACGATGTTTGAATCTATGCGATTTGTGAATGGCGATAATGGTCTGACTTGTTTTCTAGATTTCTAACTTATCTTTGGTGATATGATCTGTTTTCTTCATACTGTTTTCTATTTAAATCTCCAGATCAATACCAAACCACTGCCATACTTCACCATGAATTTATATTTTGCTCAGCGAATCCATAAGTTTGCGGTCTTCCAAATTTTAACTGGTTTCTTTTTGCCGAAAGTTTTGAATTTGCTGCTGTCAGTAAATAACACCACATTCTTGTAGAACAAATTCGTGTGACTTTCGTACTTTTTGATAAACTATTTGGAATTAATTGTTTTGGTACTAAAATCAAAAATAATTATTTGGGGTATTCACACTTCATGCTATTTCGTCATATAATCCTAAAATTTTCGACCAGTTTAAAAAAGTTGTTGTTGTAGTGCAATAAAAAAAGTCATAAAACAATAGCACTCTTTCAGGTATGTTGTCATAAAATTCTCTAGAGATCTGAGTCGAACGGCTGAAAGTCTTTAGACGAGACGGCGATGGTATGTGTTTGTCGCCGTTACTTATAAATGATTCACGACTAAGAAACGGTTAAAAAATTGTTCATACCTGCATGTCTGTACATTAAATCACATTTTTGTAACATAAAAAATATTTAAGGAGCACTAAATCGCCAAAACTAAATGTATACAAGTGAAAAATTTGTCTCGTTTAACTCATGTAGCTGGCAGCCACTGAAAGTTTTTCCGTATGGCGCCGCTAAAAAATTTATTCAGCTCATAACAAAGCAGCAGCTGTTGGAGTTGTATACACAAAATTTATTTAGCAGACTAAGTTATGACGGGTTGTTCACACTAGTCATATTTTTCGAAGTATTATTTTATGACTTATGACTTTATGACTACACTGTGAATCCCCCAATTGTTTGGTGGCACATGTCTTATTAAAATTAGTCTGAGATTAATAATTATTAGCATTAAATAATTAACAATAAATATTGTGGGAATCTTAATTTTTAATTTCTTAAAATAACAGCATTCTAAGGAAAATCAATTATTTTATTTAAAATCTAATTAAAATAACAAAGCTTATTTATAAATTTATGGCAGCTCAGGTTTCATTCGAGCTTTAACATTTACAATATCAACACGTATTTGAACAAGAGAATTTTATAATGTTTTTAAAATACTACAAGATTCTATGTGCAGGATTTCCCAGCAATACAATTTGTGTAGCAAAGAAAAACAGGAATAAATGACCTTGTACAATATTTCGAGCAAGTGGGTGTATTCAGTCAATCAAATGAAATCCTACAAATCATCCTCTTCGTACAGGATTTCGTAAAAAATATGTAAAATGTTGCCACCAGCAGAAATCCAAGTGAGAAATTCTGGGAAGAACAACTACAGTTTGAAATACCCTCCTGCTTAAGGGGCTGTTTTGAGTAAAATTTTATCCCAGATGGCTGCATGTATAAATGAAATGTTGTTGGCTGTTCGCATGAATGAATGCATGTATAAAATATTCTTCTAATGCGTACTCTGTTTTTGTTTCTCTCTTCCTTTTTATTTATATTTTATTTGGGCAAATGGGAATACAGCAATTTCGAACAAAATGTCTTATTTTTCCGTCTTCACTTGTGTATTAAAGATAATTTGATTTTAGTTTTTTTTGTTCAATAAAAAATGCACAAGACTGATTTCCTGAGTCAAGTAAAATGTATTGAATGTTAAAACGAAAGAACAGCATCTTGGCTACATGCAATACAACAAATTTTTGAGAATAATGAAACAAGTTATAAGAAGAAACGATTTAATATTTATAGTTAAGTTATTACTTTTTTACAGTTGCAAATCTTACACACCTGTAAAAGCAATTTATTCTCAATTTTTTTCTATTAAAAATTCCAGTTATTAATATTATGACAAATTTTTTCCATTGATTGTCGGAAACTATTAACTCTCTTAATCCACAATTACGAACTCAATATCAGTGGTCGACATATAAATATTTTCTGAAAAAAAAATCTAAAATTTTCAAGTATTTCTATAGATTCTATTTTGCACGTCAATCATGAAGTAAGTTATTATTCTAAGTTTAGAAACTGACGCAGACATTCATAAACTGTTATTAAATTTAAAGTATGTAAACAGAAGAATCGCCTTTAAAGTGTACACCAACTTCAACAATCGTTTGTGAATAAAAACGTAATTTGCTAAGATGAAAATGATTACTCAGGCTTGTGTTCCAAACTGCGAATTAACAAATTAACTTTTTATTTTAAGAATTCATCCCAAATTTAAACATTTGATCACGAGTAGAATATTTTTTATAATCAGAACGGATCAGTCCTGATTTCGAAGCCGTTGCACTATATCATTAGCGTACTGTCTTCGATTCTCTTACTTTTCAAGATGTCAGTAGGAATATCCCGAGGGACCCCAGTATAGAGTAAAGAAGTCCACTTAATGTCAAAGTGAGTTGAGATTTCTGTTCAGTAGAGTTTGGCAAGACATCATGAATCATTTAACGCCAGATAAACGCTGTTGGCTGAAGTTGTTAACATGAACCCGACGAAACCTATCATTCCATGTTCTATCTCTTCTGCCTTCAGCATATTTAATAAGAGTCAGCCCTGAGTGCTAGTGCTCCTAAAAAAAATCTGTTTATCCTAGTGAGCAAAGAATGCCTGCAGGTTTCAAATACTTCACACTCAAACTTTTCTGCATGTCCCATTTTGTTGAGATCCTTAAATTGTATAAAGGTAGTCACGGGAGTACCATGGTGCCAACGATTTTAAAATGTACTTTAAAAAAGTACAATTGTATAAACATTTCCATCACTGGTAGCGGTACCACTCTTATGCATTTGGCTACTGGTGTTTTGCTCACTAATCCAACCAAAAAAATCAGAGTTTGATGAGCAAGCCAACAGAGCTGCCAGTTCTTTTTTCGAGCTCTATCTCCAAAATTAAACTCTTCGTCCCCAAAAATTCCAGAATTAAAGTTTTTATCATCCCCAAAAATTCCAAATAAAATTAAAATATTTTAATATGTAAGACATAAAAATGAACACGTATTTTATTTGCACTGCTAATTCATTTTTGTTAATATTTACTTCTTACAAACTTAGAAAAAAAACTATTTGTTTGTTTCAGTACTTTTTTCTCTGAAATCAAAGTTTCAGTACAAATCGCGTTCTGGAACAGGGATAATAAAATTAGGAAAGTTATATAGGACACTTCAAAATAAGATTGGTATGCCTCAGGGGCTGTCGTAATTGGTTTCAACCAGCCTGAAAGAAAAGTATTTCAATCACCAACAAGAAAAAATTAAGAAATCAGAAATATTTGTTTTTTACTAGAGCTTTTATTTATTACAAAATGAAGAAAAAAAGAAAACATTGTGATATTGAGAATAATTTAATTAAGTCTGACTGATTTATTTGGAAGTGCAATTGCTTTTATGTAAAACACTGTGGTTATTTATGTAAACATTTTAGCATGCTTTTTACATACGTACAATCTTAGGCATGAAAAAAAAATATGAGCATACAAGTACATACATTTTCAAATACATGTTATTGTTTTGGTGGGCTCCAATCTGTGCTTGATGCCCTTACTCACTTCAAAAACGGCAACACTAGCCGTCGTCAAATTAGCCCTGAGAAATGGTTAGTTTCAAACGATGAGTGGTTGCAGGAGATCCAATAATATTAAATACAGTTATTTACACCTCTGCTGCCGTAGTCAGTAGCAGACATCTTCGTGCTGTTTTTAGATAAAAATCGATTTTTAAGTTTTACATTAAAGTCAAAATACACCAAATGGAAAATTTATTACACCATAGTGATCTAATGACAATGATATTTAATTATCTACGACTCGATGAACAACTTATTTTAACTGAAGTATGTGCAGAATTTCAATATGTAATAGCGAACTGCTTGTGGCGTCACAAATGTCGTCATGTACGGGCAAAGATTCTGCCTAACGAAAAATGTGTAATAGCTGTGAAGTCGAAACCAGATGATACGGGAGATTGCATGTACTCCAGTTGGGATCAATTTCGCAAATTTTTTAAGCTAAATGAAGAAAATATAACTAAATTGGAATTCATTGGTCACTGGGTCGCAGAGAGTACGCATTTAAGCCCTAACACTCCATCACGTTTTATTTTTGGCAGCATGTCCAAATTTTCAAATCTTGAAGTATTAAAATTATACTTTCTGGACATTCAGGATGAAGATCTGGTGCTTTTCGAAAATTCTACAAAATTACAAACCTTACACATAGAACAACCTACATCTTTTAGTAGAAAAATCTTTTATAAAGTCATAGCAAACAATAAAACATTAAAGGAACTCTGCTTCAAAATTTTCATCGATAGGTTTTCATACCATGACGATCCCATGCGGATGTTATTTTCCGGCAGAGATTTTAGTTTACCAGAATTTTGTAACTATTCAATTAGGAGTGATATTTGCGCAACATTTCAAAGAGATGATAATGAAGGCGAAAGCCTGCAAGCGCCTACAGGTTTATGTTTAAATAGTTTACAAAATATTTCAAATTTAATTATAGGAGGCATTCGTATCAACTCGAAATTCATACTAAATTTGGCAGCATCGTGTCCTGCTTTAAAGATTTTAAGCTTAAAAAATTGTCATATACAAGTAGATGATTTCAGATTACTTTCTAGAGTTGTTGAAGTAGCACTTGACTACTGCTCAGATCTAACCTGGAGAAATTTGATGCAATTATTAGAATTACCACGGCTTAGAGGATTTCGCTTCAAGAAATTCAGTCATTCCGTAGGTTTAAGTGGTGGGAATATGTATATACCACCCAATTTGAATTCTTTAGCATTGATTGATAGTGTATGGCAATGTCCTGATTTATTTGGCGATACTGAAGAACAATTCCCAAATTTAAAGGAACTGGTTTATTTTAATAGCACCAAACATAACGTAATAAGAAATTTATCTAAAAAATTTCCTAATTTAGAAACTTTGCATACTTCACCTGGTCACATAAATCTTAATGATTTATTTTATTTATCTAACTTGAAAAGTTTTAAAGTGTTTGAAACAATTAGAATTCAAACAACCGCAATGAATTTATTGAAACTTATCAGGCATCCATCCCTAAATGAATTAATAATAATGTATGAAAGTTATGATGCTAACGGCAGTCGAGATTTGGCGATAGATCTTTCTTGTGAGGAAGTAACGAAATTGCGGTCTCTGAAGCTAAGTTTTGCGTTATTTAATTGTATGTTTGACTTTATATTGGATTTGCTTCGTAATAATATAAATTTGAAATTAATTGTAATTTCGAAGCATGTGATAGAACTTGAATATTTTCACAAACTGATGCGAAATCTAAAATTTTGTAGGCCATCGATTACGATAAATGGATTTCGAATTGGTAATTACGCAAGGTTTAATGATTATATCCTTCGTCATATAGAGATGGTGAATAATAGGATCTGCTAGTGCAAAACTATCTGTTTTACTCGCGCTTGTGAGATTAGAAAATTTGAAATAATGAGATATGATGACGAAGGGTATAATTAAATATATTATTAAATTAATTTATTTGACATCAATTCAATTAATAATTTTTAGATTGTCAGGACTGTGATATGAATTTTGATAAAATGAATTTCCTTCGTGACTATGCGATTCAGGTGGTGAGAGACGATTACGATTTCACAATTTAGTTGATATAAAATTGTAAAATAAGAAAATTGTCGTGTGTATGTACAAAATAAAATAAATAATGTTTTATATAACGAACGGAATTGTTAATTTAATGTCTTATAACGTACAGAAATATTTGGGACTACCTTTCGTCAGTAACTAAATTAGTTTCAAAAAATTTGTGTTGGATGAAAATCGTTACAAAATTTTTGGAACCTTTTTTTTGCAATCGAAATTGTTTAAACTGTAATTCAAGTGATTTGATAAACTGTTTAATAACAAGTAAAAAGTATTGAATGTTAAAACAAAAGAACAGCATCTTGGCGACATTTAATACAAGAAATTTAACACATTTTATAAGAAGTAACGATTTAATATTTATAGTTATTACTTTTTTACAGTTGCAAATCTTACACACCTGTAAACGCAATTTATTCTCAATTTTATTCTATTAAAAATTCAGATCGTATCAGTATCGCTAAAAATGAGAGTAACGTTCAGGTTACCAGGACCAGACTTATATTCGAGAAGGAAACTTATCATCCAGTGAGAAATTATTTCTATTCTCGTGCTCTTTTATTTTTCATATAGTTTTTCTGTCGCAAAATTGTTTTCTACCTTGAATAATTTTAATTATGGGATACCATTGATATCTTGCGCAACTTCTTTGCCGTGGGCACTGCAAGTTTATTTTGCACGTAGGCAGAAATTCGAAACTTAGCCATGGCCTACTTAACTCTTAATATTGATTAGTTATTAATGTTTATTTGCTTTAATCAAAAATTTTTATAAATCAAAATCAAAATTTCTTCATAAAATTACTAAAAAGCGTAGATAGAAAAGGGTAAATGTTGAAAATGAAATGGTACTTTTTAAATAAAATTAAAAATTGAATTAAGACTTCATACTAACTTAAAGAGTGGTCGACATAAAAATATTTTCTGAAAAAAAAATCTAAAATTTTCAAGTATTTCTATAGATTCTATTTTGCACGTCAATCATGAAGTAAGTTATTATTCTAAGTTTAGAAACTAACGCTGACATTCATAAACTGTTATTAAATTTAAAGTATGTAAACAGAAGAATCGATTTAAAGTGTACACCAACTTCAACAATCTTTTCTGAATAAAAACGTAATTTGCTAAGATGAAAATGATTACTCAGGCTTGTGTTCCAAACTGCGAATTAACAAATTTACTTTTTATTTTAAGAATTCATCCGAAATTTAAAAATTTGATCAAGAGTAGAATATTTTTTATAATCAGAACTGATAAGTCCTGATTTCGAAGCCGTTGCACTATATCATTAGCGTACTGTCTTCGATTCTCTTACTTTTCAAGATGTCAGTAGGAATATCCCGAAGGACCCCAGTATAGAGTAAAGAAGCCCACTTAATGTCAAAGTGAGTTGAGATTTCTGTTCAGTAGAGTTTGGCAAGACGTCATGAATCATTTAACGCCAGATAAACGCTGTTGGCTGAAGTTGTTAACATAAACCCGACGAAACCTATCATTCCATGTTCTATCTCTTCTGCCTTCAGCATATTTAATAAGAGTCAGCCCTGAGTGCTAGTGCTCCTAAAAAAATCAGTTTATCCTAGTGCGCAAAAAATGCCTGCAGGTTTCAAATACTTCACACTCAAACTTTTCTGCATGTCCCATTTTGTGTGTGAGTAGCTGTATGCAAAATATTTTATCTAAATTTCCCTAGTAAAAACTATAATGAATTTGGAATTAGTTTCTTCGCTAATATTTGAAAATTGTATAGATATAATAAATTGTTGATATTTTATCGAGTCCAATTTTAGGATAGCAAAATGTATTAAATGTTTGTTATTTTATGTACATGCTAACAAACTATGTCTATTAAATTTGTATCAATATCGATACTGTTTTACTGTTCTTCAAATTCTTTGTGGAAACTGCCAAGAATGTGTGCCCTTCTCGCTTTTATTACAGTTACTCTTAATTGGTAGCCATCAGGGATGGACACCTCGTTTGAATAACAGGTATCAATATCGAAAACAAAGTGTAAGGTATTTTATATACTGAGACAACCGAAACTTATAAATATATATCTAAAAACCTGAAAGTTAGTCGCATAGAATATATTATACCACATATGCAAATAGCAGAAAATCTTATGATACAGTGGCAGATCTCTTATTAATGATAGCCTGCATTAATGCACGTCGAATAGTACGATATTTAAGTTCGTGTATAGTGAACCGTTGAGATCCACGGTGCCGACAATTTTAAAATTTACTTTAAAAAAATACAATTGTATGAGCATTTCCATCACAGATAGCGGTACCACTCTTTTGCTCACTAGCCCAACCAAAAAAAAAAAAATCAGAGTTTGATGACCAAGCTAACAGGGCTGCCAGTTCTTTTTTCGAGCTCTATCCCCAAAATTAAACTTTTCGCTCCCAAAAATCCCCGAATTGAAGTTATTATCACCCCCAAAAATCCCCATTAAAATTAAAATATTTTAATATTCACGTATAACATAAAAATGTACGCGTATTTTATTTGCACTGTTAATTCATTTCCTTTGATAATATTTACTTCTTTCGAACATAGAGAAAAAACCATTCGTTTGTTATAGTACTTTTTTGTCTGAAATCAAAGTATCAGTACGAATTGTTTTTGTTTCGGCAAGCCTTGACTAAAACCTTGCGTACTGGAACAAGCATAATAAAATTAGAAAATTCTTCTAGTTTTTTGATTACTAATATGGACTAGTATTTTAATGCTTAAGGTCACTTTATTTTTATTATAAATTGTTTTTCGATATTTCGTCACTCCTTTGTGTGACTTCCTCAAGAAGTGACAGAAAGGAGTGACGAAATATCGAAAAACAATTTATAATTTAATAACAATAAAGAGACCTTAAGCTTAAAAATACATATTTATTTCAAAACAGCGTAACTCTAGGCTGTTTGATATTTTTCGATAATTCTATACGATTATTACTTTCTTAGTTACAGTTTATTTACCTGCAACATATAAAGATCGGTGTACACAGCCAGTAACTAATACCATATAGAGAATACATAATACATGGTAGTAATAAAATTATTTGTTCGGTTTATTAAAGGGTGATGTAAACAATCGGCATAGACATGGTTAGCTAAGCTAGAAAAAAGAGCTTTGCTATTCAGCTTGAATTCTAAGAGAAAAAAAGTATTTTGGGCGCATTGAACATTCTGTCTTTAATTAATTAATTGAATAATAATATGAACAAAAAAATAAAACATTTATTCTCCCGGTTTAGAAGGCGTTTGCAAAACAGGATATGGCAGCACTGTTTGTGATCTTGTCACAATAATTATGAGAGCGGGATTGGTGTTTACAATATTGCCAGTGCGGCACGTCGTTACCTTTTATGTTTTCTGAATACCTCATTTTAAAATTTTTATTTTTAACTTTTTTGAGTTGATTTTTGTTTCGTCTGAACATGTTTTGTAAAATTCTTCTTTGCTTACATTTAAGCCACGTATTCGTAACTAGTGAATCCCTTTAGTCCATGAAATATTTACTTATATGGCTTAATAGGTTTTTTTTTAAAGATTTAAAATAATTCTCTTTGAATTCCTTTTTCTTCTTGTATATTTGCCATCTTGTGATACTAATACTGTCTGCTTATTATTCTCATATGCACGTGATAATGTATGTTTATTTAAACTAAACAAGAATAAAATAAGGAAAAATAATGATTTAAAGAAATCTAAAATACGATTCGGTGTTTCGAAAAATTCGTGCTAAATAAACATATGATTTTGACTTCTGTTTCTTTTATTGGACATTACTATGAATTTGGAAGTGCAATTGCTTTTATGTAAAACACTGTGGTTATTTATGTAAACATTTTAGCAAGCTTTTTACATACATAACAATTTTGGGCAGGAAAATAAAATATGAGCATACCAGTACGTACATTTTCATATACATATTATTGTTTTGGCGGGCTCCAGGTCTGTGCTTGATGCCCCTTACTCACTTCAAAAACGGCAACACTAGCCGTCATCAAATTAGCCCTGAGAAATGGTTAGTTTAAATTTTAAGCTTTAAAACGATGAGTGGTTGCAGGAGATCCAATGATATTAAATACAGTTATTTAGACATCTGCTGCCATAGTGAATAGAAGACATCTACGTGCTGTTTTTAGATAAAAATCGATTTTTCAGTTTTATATTCAAGTGAAAGTAAACCTAAGAAATGGCAAATTTATTACACCATAGTGATCTAATGACAATGATATTTAACTTTCTACGCCTCGAAGATCAACTTATTTTAACTGAAGTATGTGCAGAATTTCAAAATATAATAGTGAACTCCGTGTGGCGTGAGACATGTCGTTATGTACGGGCAAAGGTTATGATTAGAGAAAAATGTATAATAGCTGTGAAGTCGAATCCAGATGATGCAGAAGATTGTATGTTCTTTAGTTGGGATAAATTTCGCAAATTTTTTGACTTAACTAAAGAAAATATAATTTATTTGGAATTGAATGGCGACACGCTCTTAGAGAGTTTGCATGTACAACGTTCATTTGAAACTCCATCACGTTTTGTTTGCAGTAGAATACCCCAATGTCTAAATCTTGAAGTATTTAAATTATACGCTGTGGACATTAAGGATGATGAACTGGTGAATTTCGGAAACGCTACAAAATTACAAACTTTACACATAAAACTACCTTCATATATTAGAAGAAAACTCTTTTATAAAGTTATGGCAGAAAATAACACATTAAAGGAACTCTGCTTCAGAATTACCATCGATGGGCTCGCATACCATGATGATCCCATAAAGATGTTATATTCAGGCCAAGATTTCACTTTTCCAGAATTTGTCAATTGCCCAAGTACTACATATATTTGCGCAACATTTCAAAGAGATGATAATGAAGGCGAAAGCCTGCAAGAGCCTGCCGGTGTATGTTTAAATAGTTTACAAAATCTTTCATATTTAACTATAAGTGGCATTGAGTTCACTTCACAATTTGTACTAAATTTATCAGCATCGTGTCCTGCTTTAAAGCATTTAATCTTAAAAGTTTGTAATTTAGATGTAAATGATTTCAGTTTACTCTCTAGCCTCACTGAAGTAACATTTGACAGGTGCTCATATCTAACCTGGAGAAATTTGATACAATTATTACAATTGCCACGGCTTACAGACTTTTACATAAAACATCGCTTTGATACCGCAGTTTTAAGTGGTGGGAATATGTATATACCACCCAATTTGAATTCATTAACTTTGATTGATAATGCATTTGAATTTCCCGATTTATTTGTCAATACTGGTCATATATTTCCAAACTTAAAAGAATTGGTTTATTATGATAACACCGAGCGTAAAGTAACGAATGTATCTGAAAAATTTCCTAATTTAGAAACTTTGCATGTTTCATCTCATTATAGAGATATAGATGATTTATTTAATTTATCTAATTTGAATTGTTTTAAGGTGTACGAAACAATTAGAAGTCTAACAGACGTAACAAAGTTAATGAAACTTATCAAGCACCCATCCCTAAATGAATTAACGATCATGTATGAAAGCAATGATTCTTCTACTGGTAGTGAACAATTGACGTTAGATCTTTCTCGTGAAGAACTAACGAGATTGCGATCTCTGAAGCTAAGCTTTACGTTATTTAATTGTATGTCTGACTTTATATTGGATTTGCTTCGTAATAATATGAACATGAAAGTAATTGTAATTTCAAAGCAATTGATAGAACTTGAGTATCTTTATAATCTGATGCGAAATCCAAAATTTTGTAGGTCATCGATTTCGTTATGTGGATTTCGAATTGGTAATTACGAAAGGATTAACGATTATATCCTTCGTCATGTAGAGGTGGCGTAAAACAATTTGTTTTACTTGCGGTTGTGAGATTACCAAGTGTTAAATAATGAGATATTATGACGAAGGGTATAATATTATATAAATATATTATTAAATAAATCTATTTGACATTAATTCTATTAAAAATTTTTAGATCCTAATGAGTGTCAAGCGAATTTGGATAAAATTAATTTCTTTCATGACTTTGCGGGTCAGCTTGAGAAAAAGGATTATGATTTCACAATTTAGTTGATATAAAATTATAAATTAAAAAAATTGTCGTGTGTATGTATGTATTTCGTAATTCTTAAATAAATTTGTTATAAACATTTTCTATGTAACGTTATATTTTGTTTTAGTCCAGAACAATTTGTATGTAGTCTAAATTTTTCTGCAGCCAGAAACGACTTGGAAAATTGGGAAAATAACTTTACTTCATAAATCTATAATCTTTCCTTCAGCAGTATGTTTCCGTGAATTTTAATTAATTTTCATTACGCGGGAACTTCAAACTTGTATGTGCAAAGCATTTGTGGGAAAATATTATCAGGAAAAGCTGTTAAAGATGCATATCTTGTGCAAAATTTGATCGCTTTTCTCAATTATTTACAATAGCATCTGAAGTGATCAACATATAAGTTATATATTCATCTCTAACGTGAATGCCAGGTGGAATTTTTTATCACGTGAAAATTTTCTTCCACGCGAAGTGGAAAATGGTATCGTGAATCTCCCGTGAAAAATTGTTCCCGGTATCAATACTCAGTGAGTGTAAAAGAGGGAAAAGGCTGAAATCAACATAAAAAACACTATGCGACAAATAAAGACCTTTTGAAAAGTCCATGATCGTGACTATATGGGTTCGATTCTACAATCAAAATGTAGTAAAACCCTATACTCAGTTTAGCCAATTTGGTGAGCGTTTTAATTTTATGGGCCTCCAAAGTGTCCCAATATAACCATCATGCCCAAAAAAAGGTGTCATCAGTTTTTGCCAAACAGCTAATCAGCACTTAAGAATATCGAATGACTATGTTCGACAACAATGTAGCCAAGAGTAGGTTGAATATTTCTTGCTAAAATTTTATGACAGAAATGTATTTTATCTCAGTATTATTTTAAAAAAGTTAGAGAACAAAAAATTTGCTTTTCAGTTTTCAGATCATAACGGTAAAGCTGAACAACTTTTGTGAACATGCCAATATAATCTGAACGTTTCTGGATCCAATAAACAGGTCATAAAGACTCCCTTATGCCTAAAAATTTAAAATTTTAACTCAAATTTTATAATTTTATGTAATTTTTTTGGAGAATAGTTTAATAAAGTCTTTGTTTCGGTATTTATTTGTTATATATTAATTTTAAAGTTTGTTTCGAGCTGTCTGTGAACAGCCACCAGTCGTTAAGATCGTACGCAATTTTCATCTGGTCCATGAGCATCTCCGTGTCCTTACAATGGGAAAACTTGATTTAGTCATCAACAGTAAAACATTTTGGAAGGCCTGGCTGTCGTCTTCTATATTCTGTGACCTTTGACCCAGGTTCCAGTAAGTTTTGTTCTTTTAAAAATTGTGCAAGCTCTTCAGATATCCGTTGTGATTGCTGCAACTTAGAAACAATGTAATCCAGTCGGTCTTCCGTAATGAAGATTGATGCGCATGATGGTCCAGGATTATACAGAGGAACATTTTCCCATTCTTCACTTCTAAAGCTGAAAATTGAAGCAGCCTCCTGATTCCTGATTTTCAAACGGGTTGCTTTGGAGAGGTTGTGCAGGAACGTGAGTTGATCTTGTTTTTGGTAATTGAGCACTAGGAACGGATTGCTACATGAAAGCTTTATTTTTTGTTTCTCTATATGATCCTGGACCATCACCTACTCTTGGCTATATTTTTGTCCAATAATAATAAGCGATATTCTTAAGTGCTAATTAGCTATTGGGCAAAAACTGATGACACCTTTTTTTTTGGGCATCATGGTAATATTGGGAAACTTTGGAGGCCCATAAAATAGGGTTTTACTACATTTTGATAGTAGAATCGAACCCATATAGTCACGACGGTGCACTTTTTTCTCTGTTGCATAATGAAATCACATAAGTTTGAGTTAAAAAGTATACGTCTGCATACATATATAAATATCTTAAAGAAAATAAAAAAGTAGCAAAATATATAATATTGAAGTGGAATTTTATCTGTCTTCTGTTAGACATTTACGAATTTTTGCCACCATGTCTCTATATGTAGCAAACTTCACAAAACCGCGGTCTATCGATGTGTTACTCTGCATTTTGTTGAGGAAAATATCGGTCGCGTTAAATAAATGCAGATTGCAATAACAAAAAAAATATATATATATAATAATAATAATATGGAAAACGATTGACCCTTCCCTGCAACTTTTCGCTACTTTTAACTTCAAAACTATTTGAACCTGGTTTTTGTGCTATTCTGTGCTTTCGCGCTTTAAGAGCTAAAACACCGATAAACCGATTCCGATAAGTGATGATTAATGATTTTTACTTTAAACAAATTGAGAAAACTAACTGATCAGTTAAAAAAAATAACTTTTTCGAATGGATTGTTGAATTAGTTTAAAGGTTATTGAGAAAAACCCATTTTAAAAAATACTTTTTTTAGAGTTTTTTGTGACATCTTAAAATTTACCGGTTCAAATCGGTTCAAGCTCACAGTAAATATAAGTTCACAAAATCCTCTTCAGAACGCCACCAGTTAGAGTCAATCCGTTCATTTGTCAAATGTTATAAGCGGATCACATGCACACGCATAGTGACGGGTTCTCAGAACTGGTCAGGGAAGACTCAAAACGTAGAGCTCTGAGGACAACTCGATTTTTTTTCCAAAACAGACTAAAACCAATAATTTTTACCTATTCAATTTTCCTAGCGGGAAGTCAAAAACTGTTTTCAACAATATATTTGTTTTGTATTATCATTTTGAGTTCTCACGCAGTTACAAAACAACCGATAATAATGAAACAATTCATTAAAAAAACGCACAATAGTAGAGCTATTTACCACTTTTAGCTTCGGCAATGTTTTGAGTATTATCCCTTCCCTAAGGCCTTGTGCAAATCGGTGCCATGATATTGTATGAGTAGGGTCTATTGCCAGAAGGATGGCAATACATTTTATTTTTAGCAAAATAAAATGTACATATTTTCTATATTAATATTCATAGGCTAATTGTTCGAAATTATTTAAAATCTCAGAAAGACATGATGATAAATATTCCAAGGCACACAGGAAAGTCAACATCAGTTTTATTCAACTTACACAGCAGAGCAGAACAGCTGTTTTCGAAAGTCGCAACACTTTCATCTTCAGTGCTCATGTGTATATTGTGTTTGTCACCACTCTTTAGGTGGCTTAGTTGAGTGTGATAAAAAAAATTTTATTGTGAAAAAGAATCCGAGAACTGTATCAAGCTGATGTTAACTTGTTTTTGTTTTAATACCCGTGTTACCGTTTGCTTATTTTCTTCATGTCCCATTTTTCTGAATTTTTTGTTCCATTATACATTAAGTCAAACTTTTTTGGTTTGAATTTTATACTTAAGTACATGTGAACGTTTTTTCCAATTTTCATTGGTAGCTCAAGCCTAAGCTCAAATTGTATGTGATTTGTTTATTTTATGGACATTTTATTTTTGCTATATTAATATTTTTATAGGCTAATTGTTCTAACTTAGTTAAAATCTCAGAAAGACATGATGATTCCTGTGTGCCTAGGAATATTTATCATCATGTCTTTCTGAGATTTTAATTAATTTCGAACAATTAGCCTATATAAATATTAATATAGCAAAAATAAAATGTCCATAAAATAAACAAATCACGTACATATTTTCGTTAATCTTATAACAATGATATAATTTGCTTTAACAGATGCTTTTAATAACAATTGAAATAATATTGGCACTTGTTAATTATGTATTTAGGCTTTTCAATTAAAAAATTGTAAGGCCTTAATTGCCTTCAATACTATAAACATATCGTGGAGTTGTAATTTTCATTATTTGCAAGAAGAAATTGTTTTTATTCCCTAAATCTGTTCATTTTGCGCAGTATTAAATAATACAAATAACAGAATTTCCTTTTATTGATATTTTTAGCAAGAAAAAAAAAGAATTAAGTGTTATTGACACTTCTCAATTATGTATTTGGGTTATTCGAGCAAGAAAAAAGGCATTTTGCCTTAATTGACTTTATTAATTTGAATGAATATTTTGTGGGCCTGGAAGAGCTTGTAAGTCTCATTATTTGCTTCTGTTAAATTTTGTTAGCAAAAAGCCACTTTATGCTTCCACTTTATAATGCATTTTCGTAGTAAAATTAGATTTTTTTATTAGCCCAGAACAGCAGGTGTTTTGTGCTGCAAAACCAACTGTGGATGGTTTTGCTTTGCATTATACTCGTTCGTAGCTGCTGCTCTTATCCATCGTTCTATTCTTATTTCTCTAGTCGGCAGTTGCACAGTGTTCTGAAGGAAAGTGTGTACATTTTCTAAATTAACTTAATAATATATTTATCACGTTTTTAGACATTTAGGTCATATTTATGAATTTATGCTGGAGCAGCTAAAATGTGACTGAATTTTTGCTGCATTTTATCTTTTAGTGTTGACTTACCTAATAAATTAATGCAAGAAATAGTTTTGAATCATTTTCGTTTCGTATTCAGTAAACTGAAAAGATAAGACATGAAATAATATTTGTTAGAGGTTTTTGTTAATAAAATGTGTATGTGTGTAGGCATGCATGTGTTTTTGTATATAAATTGTTTGTCAAGACATAAGATATACGAAAAAGAATATTCTTTGAACTATTTTTAATTGTTGCTGTAAATTCCAAAATCAAAATTGGAAAAGCTCAAAAGTGAAACTGAGCTGTGCTGCGCATTTAATTTAATTTTAATCATCAGAGTTGGAGAATGTCGTGCTAAACGAAAGTTAATTTAAAAAGAACATTTTTCGTATCGCATTTTTATTAAAATAGTTGATATTCCTATTGACTGGTATCACCTACAAATTCTAAAATGCAAAAATTTAACAAATAGCGCTAATGAGATGGCGTAGTCGAAATCGGTACTGATCTGTTCTGCAAAAACTTTTGGAAGCATTTGCGTTTGTTTGTCGCCGATAACTCTTCGAATGTGGACTTTCAGGTGTTAAACTGTTTGTGGTTTATCGCCGGAGACAAGTTGTTTAGAAAAATAAGAAACTAATCCAATCCTTGGCCAATTAATTGGGCCATTACATAAAATTAATTTTTCATCAAAAGTCTCTTTGGGTAAATCAATTGTAACGCCCGCTGTATGGCATGTGGCTTCATTTTGTTGGAAGCACATATCAGCAAGATTAATGTCACGAAATCGAAGTACGAAAAAATTTCGAATCGGGCCCCCCTATACCGCTCACACATTCACAGCAAAATTCTGACCATCATCGTTTCTGAAGGCATGTGGGCCAACGACTCCGCCAGCCCATAAAGCGCACCAAACAATAATTTTCGGTGGATGGTTTATCATTGGGAAACTCTAAACGTTCCGGCATACGAGGTCAACTATGGAATTAAGTAGAATTTAAAATTTCTTTAAAATATATTTATACACCAGCTTTTATATTGTCCCCTGTGATGCATTCCCCCTCACTTATAATAATGGGTGTTTTTTTTTTATATAATGATTCACGTTTAAATCATAACAAAGCGAAAATATATATTTTTAATATCAGTGAAACGGGCTTTATTTGGAAGAAAATTTTATAAAATTAATATTTAAATATGAACACAAATTTTCAACAACGTTTTTCCAATATTTTCGGCCGTATTTCGCCGATAACTGTTCGAATTTAAATTTCCAGGTTTTCAATAGTTTCTGGTTTATCGACGTAGACAAGTGATTAATGCCACGTAATTGAGGTACGAAAAAATTCCTAATCATTTTCCCATAGCGTTCACCCATATACATTCATATTTTGATCATCAACAATTTTGAAGGCACGTGGCTCAATGACTTTGCCAGTCTATAAAATTGTGGACCCTCTTCACTCCAAATGCCACAATTCTGCTTATTTACGTATTCATTTAACCAGAAGTGGTTTTCATGGGAAAATAAAACTTTTTATGGATGAGTTCTACGAGTAGAAGAATTATTTTGATGTAAAATTTCAACAATTTGCACGCGTTGCTCTGGTGTAAGTAGTATCATAATGAAATTTTAAAGCAAATTAAACAAAAAGCAACTACTATCGGCTGTTAAAGGGGTACTCAAATAAAGCACGGATGCCAACTCAAAGTAGTGACACGCTGTACCATTTCCCTATTCCTAAGGACTCAGAATATATAAAATCTTTTGCTCTTGTTTCCAGGGGAGTATTGATCATGTTCAATTGAATAATACAAGTTTCAGCCTATAAAATTTTAATTGAATTTACAAGTACATATAAATCATTTATAACATCATTTATAACAGTATAATTAAAAAAAAAGATATTTACATTCAAAACAAATCAAGCAAAAAATATCTGTTACAAAAATACATTGAAGGTATTGAAGTATGAAAGTCACAGAGATGACAACGAGACGTAGACGTGGTGAAGTCATGTTGTTTCAGTTCTACCAGCTGTTCAAACGCTCTACGTTGCTTCAAGAATAAAAAAAATATTTCCACTAAAATAAATGGTTTAATTTAAAACTTTTTCTTCATTTGCAAGCTAAAGAACTAGAAAAGTTGTATTGTTTTGTCCCAACGTTTTAATCTCTTCTTGGCTTTTTTTTTTGTTTGGTTTTAATATTCATTTAGTTCATTTCTGTTCAGCTTACACTGCAGAAGGCAAAGCAGAGAAATATTGTAAGCAAATAATGGCGAAATATTAACATTTAATTATTTTCGAGATAATAATTCTTGGAGTATAAAGCAAAAGTTATACAAAAAGCAAAATTGATTACAAGGAAACGCGTGCAGATAAAGACAAAGACTTTCTTTCTATGCTGCTGAACAACAATATAATGAAAGAAATCACAAGCAAACTAAAAATAAAAAAATTAATCTTAAAGAAATTAGTCTTGAACTTAAAGCACTCGAACAAGGAGCCATAATGCGAGATTCCAACAGCATATATTTCATATTCAGTTTCATTGTTGCCATAATAGCGTTGAAAGAAACTCGTGCCAGAACAGAAGTTCCAGTGAAAAATGATGTTGTAAATGATTTATATTTGCAACGCGTTAAATCCAACTTAAATACCACCACAAATCCTTGCGAAGATTTCTACGAGTACACATGCGGCAATTGGCATACAAATTATAATGGCACGGAATATATCGATATGCCGGGTTACATGGATTACACTGTCAATCAGCAATTTGCCAAGTTAATAAGGAGTGTTGGGAACGAAACGCAAGTGTATGGCCGGCTGTTAGATGTGTATGACTCTTGTGTGAATCTGGACATTTTGCCTTTGAATGGTTTCTTGACGATGGTGCAGGAGGAGCTGTCCATGAAATGGCCATTATTTAGTTTGAATGACACCCAGTGGCACAATCAGACCGAATTCGATTGGCTTGCTACCGTTGCCACTTTGAGGAAGTACGGCTTCAATGGTGTTTTTGTAACGCAGAACATCAATGTTTTGCCCAACAATGGCTCCCACTACATTGTGGAAATAACGCAGCACGCAGTGGGTAAACTGTTTGAATTCGAAGAGTTGGAGGAGATATTTTTGAATTTCGGCTTCTATTATAATGAAAGCAGTTTGCTGACAAACGAAGTCTTAAAGTTGGAAAAGGCTGTAGCGAAATTGGCCCAAATCAAATACATCAACGAAACCGAAGAACGCAATTACGGTGATAATTTTAATTTATATACTTTGGAAAGCTTCCAGCAACTCATACCGCAAGTGAACTGGTACAAATATTTTGCCATAACCCTGCAACGTTCAGATAATTTGGGCCAACTGCCCGTACAAAGTTTTGCTTTGGATGTTGAATTTTACAAGAGTCTCAATGAACTGCTTAGCACTACTTCGAATGAAACTATTGCCTATTACATAATGCTGAAATTCATGCTGTACATCAACACAAATTTACCACAAAATCGTCCCAAAGACTGCATCAAATACTTGCGATCGCATATGCCCGTGTATATGAATTATTTGTATGAACATTTTCTATTTAAGCCGAAACGTTCTAAAATGGAATCGGTGCTGCAGAAAATATTTGCTAATTTAAAATTAGAATTCGCCGAAATGGTTGCAGAGAATCATTTGCAATTGGATGCTGAAGAACAGAAGTTTATTTTGAAGGAATTGCAGACGATGCAATTAAAAATTGGCAATTTGCCGGTTAATTGTACACAACAATTTGTGGCCGATTACTATGAAAATTTGTTTACAAATGCTACGGATTTCTTCTCTAATCACATGGAGTTGCTGAAGTTTATTACGCTGCAGGAGTATGACAAGTTGCGAAATATTTTCATACCTTTTGATCAAAAAATCTACGACTTGGATCCTTCCACTTTTGCCTCCTCATCGCCCGTTAAAATATTTGATAATGCGATTCTGATACCGTACGGCTATTTGCAAATGCCACTTTTCGATGCCGATCTTCATGAAATTTATCAATATTCTCATTTCGGTTTCATATTGGCCCACGAAATAGTTCATGCCTACGATCTGTTTCATATAATCTACGATTACAGCGGCAGCTACAATTGGCTGGGGTCACGTGTAGCCTCACATTTCTTTCCCTACATGGAGTGTTATGCCTACAGTCCCAGTGATATTTTATCTGAAAATATGGCCGATGTTTCCGGCTTGCGTTTAGCCTATCGTACTTACCAGCACTTGCTAAAGGATTTGGCCGATTTCGAATTGAACTTTTTCAATCTCAGTGCGGAGCAATTTTTCTTTGTTAACTCTGTGCAATTCTTATGCGCGAATGTTGTGAAAATCTCAAATTTGGATTTGGTTACTCTGGATTTAAGTCATGATATGCATGATACCCGAGTGCGCCGCAACTGGGGCAACTATGAAGAGTTTAGTTGTGCTTTTAATTGCGCAAAGAACTCGAGCATGTATCGGGAAACGACATGCCGTTTGTGGTGATTTGTGTGCTTTTTTGTATAAAAATCATGTTGCAGTTGGTAGTTATAAGAAAAAAACTAGACAATTAAAAAAACAATTTTATAAAAACGTTGGAATAAATTGTAATAAAGCATTTTTTTACTTTAATTTATATATTGTCCAAGTAACAGGTTAATTTTTTTGTATATAAAAATAATTGTGTTTTTAGAGTGTCACAACTTTCACTTACACCAGGGCAACGCGTGCAAATTGTTGAAATTTTACATCAAAATAATTCTTCTACTCGTAGAACTCATACATAAAAAGTTTTATTTTCCCATGAAAACCACTTCTGGTTAAATGGATACGTAAATAAGCAGAATTGTGGAATTTGGAGTGAAGAGGGTCCACAATTTTTTGTCGGAATATTATTCCATCCACAGAAAATCCTAGACTGGCAAAGTCATTGAGCCATGTGTCTTCAAAATTGTTGATGGTCAAAATATTACTGTAAATGGAACGGTATGGGAAAATGATTCGGAATTTTTTCGTACCTCAATTACGTGGCATTAATCACTTGTCTACGTCGATAAACCACAAACTATTGAAAACCTGGAAATTTAAATTCGAACAGTTACAGGCGAAATACGGCCGAAAATATTGGAAAAACGTTGTTGAAAATTGGTGTTCACATTCAAATATTAATTTCATAAAATTTTCTTCCAAATAAAGTCCGATTTCCTCGTTTTATTATAATTTAAGCGTGAGTTATTATATAAAAACACACCCGTTATTATATATGAGGGGGAATGCATCACAGGGCACAATATAAAAGCTGGTGTATAAATTTATTTTGAAGAAAGTTTAAATTCTTCCTAATTCTTTAGTTGTTCACGTATGGCGGAACGTTTAGAGTTTCCCAATGATAAACCAGGTTCCCTTAATGGCGAACCTGGACTTTGGGAATGATCTGATTTACCTCAGCTCAATGCGTCTGATCTAAATGTTAGGGTGCCACACAGGGAAGAATCGACATGAAATTTTTAAAAAGTTATAGAGAAAATTTACAAGACTTTCGACTTTCTACTTTATTTATTGCTTTGCCAATATATCCACATATGCCATTTATTTCTCTAAAATTTTTAAATTTTTCCATTTTAGGGAAAACTATTTGGTGCTGAAGTCTTTCTGTTTGCGTGTGTACACTTTCTACTATAAATAAAAATTTAATTGGTTGGGCCAAAAGTCCCTTGATTTCAATGAAAATTTTATGCCATTTTTCCAAGAATTATAAGTTTCTTTATTTCTGCAATTGCGTTTTAAAAAGCATAAATTTTTTAACATTCAAACTTGTTTTGGCCCACGGTGCAAAATTTTCCACACTCCTCTATCTGCAGAAGTGCTGTGTCAGGCTCTTTAGTTTGTTTCGCAAATGACGTCTAAGTCAGTCACATTTAGTCATTTATATACTTCTTCTTGCCCATAATTAATAATAATCAAGGAAACATTTTCATACAAAACAGCCAACCCTGCGCACATACTCGCACCAAATTGCAGTCAATTAAACGAAAATTCAAATTAATTTTGTGCGTATTTTTTTCTCGCAAAATACACTTTTTGTTGTAGATAAATCTTGTCTTGCCGTTATGATACTCACTCATATATGACCAAATAATAAATTATGTATTTTTATTTGAATTGATTAAAACATAACACAAAAAGTATAAACGATCACGTTCATAGCAGCCACAAGTTTGTACATTTTTTTTTCCAACTATTTAAGGAAAGTCCAAACTAACAAAAATATTTAGCCATCCGTTCTAATCGTTAAACATAAATGGAAGTGTTGCCAAACTTGGAAGTTGTTATGTGTTAAATAATTTTAAGAGGCGCAAATTTTTAAAATTTATTTCGGATATATTATATTTGCGGACAAATATGTACATGCATGACACCAACAGCTCTCTGAGGCAGCAGATTGTCTAAAAGAGGACTTTTTGTTTGAAGTTATTTAATTTAAATTTTTAAATCCAACCGTTTGTTTAATAAAATATTTTTGCTTTCAACAATTCAATGGCTAACGTAGCAGCAAATGTTAATTGAAATTGGTAATTATTTCTTCGCCAACACTGTATAATTAGAAAATGATGCATTTGAGTTATACTCGTAAATCGCAAAGTACGAGTAGAAAATGTATTCAACCACTGTTTGGAACAGCACTTAAATGGTAAAAGCAACCCATTTGACGTTTGTGCTTTGCGAATTAAAAGAATAACAAATCAACCAAAATAGACGTACGAAAGGTGTCAGTACACAAGCCAGTAAATTGATGTGCTCCGCTACTGTGCTCAGGGGCAGCATGTTTAGTTGTTAATGTCGTTGGTAGCAATAATAAATATTATAATTATTTTATTTGTTTTTTAATTTTCAACATAAACAAAAAATCATGATCTTGTGCATTGGGATCAATTTGTCTTGCCCGTAGTGATCGAAGAGGAATGTTTAAAAATTTATCTTTTCTTATATTTTATTCCACTGTAAATATGAGAAGGATAAGAGGAGTACGAACTGTAGATATTCGCTTTGCACATTCTCAAATCTTCAGTGGCTGGGAAGACGTCCGCACGTATTTTGTCCCATATACGCACTGTTCGGTCCGCATATGGAGTTCTCTATTTAATGCGCAATGGGTTTGGGAAAAAAGCTTCTTGATATCATTACAGCACATCCCATTATGAAAGCGATAGAGCTACAAAACGCAAGACAGTCAATCGAATTGGTACCCTACCGTCTGCGATGGGTTTAGTTATAAGAAATAGACCATGTGAAATTGTTATATAAAAGAGGAAAATAAATAAATAAATATTGTCTAGAGAATATCTAAAATGCCAGTAATATTTATGACTCAAAAATTAAAATTTTTATTTTTATGTGATTTTATTAACAGGAGAAATATTCATGGAATCGCAAAGAAAATATTGAATACAAACCAAATAAATTTTTAATTGAAAGTTAATTGAAAATCAAAACGTTATAAAATATTTAAAAGGATATTTTTGAGTACGTTTCAAACAAAAATTAATCTTTTATAAATAGACAAAAGTTTTCCAAAATTATATATATATTTTTTTAGTATATTTCCTCGAGACATTTATTTTCAAAACATGTACGGTCCAGGTATGAGTATTGAGAGAACACAATGAGAGAGATTTTTAAATAGAAATTTAATTTTTTATTATTTTACTTCCGTACAAAACCGCCGTAGAAGTGGTAGTTTTTGTTGTTATTCAGTATCTACTTCTACGCCTACTCCCAACGGTATAGGAACGTGATTCGAAATTTGTTCGCACCTCAATTACGTGGCATTAATCTTGCTGATATGTGATTTCAACAGGACGGAGCCACATGTGGGCGCTACAATTGATTTACTTAAAGATATTTTTGATGAAAAAATAGTTTCACATAATGCCTCAATTAATTGGCCCCCAAGACCGTGTGTATTATTTTATTTGAGGTTATGTTAATTTACTTGTTTACGTCGGTACACCACAAACAATTGAACAACTAGAAATCAACATTCGAGGAGGAAATACGGCTACAAATGCCGCAAAAGGTGGTTGAAAATCGGTGTTTCAGACTGCACCTTCTACGTGGCAGCCGTGGCGGTCAAATGGAAGAAATCATAGTTAAACATTAAATTCATAATTTTTTTTTCAAATACAATAAAAACCGTTGCATTGATATTAAAAATATATTTCCTCTATTTTTTATTATGAATTAATTTTATGGTTCTCTATAAAAACCACCCGTTATTATTTTCGATAATAGATGCAGTGTACAGCCAAGTCGTCGTTGTTTTGTTGAATTTAATTTATAATTACTTTTCTATTTTAAATGAAGTTTACAAACTTGTATTAAAAAGAAAATATTACAACCGACATCATGATGCAGAAAATGACAGAGTGCACCAACTGTTACCATTTCTATGGTTCATTCATACTCCAACTTAAATGTGTGCGTGGCATGAAATATCCAAGACAGAGCTTTGAAAGAGTGCATACGAAAGTTAATTTTATTTTGTTTGCTTGTGTGGTGAACGCATAGACCAGCCGGAGACACCAGTTTCGATTTCGCACTCAGGCATGAATATGTTATAGAATTTTTCTGAATTGTCTGAATCAGCGCTTGCTTGTGTGTGTTGATGTCGGCAATTACAAATAAATTCTCCATCTTCCCTCGTCTGTTATTTGTGCACAGTCGTACCCTTTTTGCATCTACGCCACAATGTGTTCCAGGAGTGTTTTGCATGTATCAAGTCGTTTTTTTACTTCTGCTTTCACTTCATTGTAAATTTATTAAGTCTTAACAAGACAACATTCTTTTAAGACTCTGGTCGCAAGCGTTTTATCTCTGCCATTCTCCTCCCATTATCGTATTAAAAGGCACGTGAATACATGACAAACATGCCCATTTACATACAAACAATTCGTTTATAGAGGGAAGTTTTCAATGTTATTAAATTAAATCTCGGTTTGTTGCAATTTCGCATGGAAAAGATAATGTTAAAATCTGTATCCCATGTGCTCATATACTGACATTTCAATTTATTATTATGCCGATATATTTAACTAAACGATCGGTATTTAGTTATATTTTTGTTTTTAATTAAACATTGTGGCAAAAAAATAATATTTAACTGCTTTACAGTTTTTACTTTTCAGATAATTTTCAGTAAAACTTTTCAAGTCTTCGTCTGTGGATATTTCGCCCCGGTTCTTAGGCGTATTCAGAAATACAAACTTCAAATTTCATTCCTCAGCAAACTATTCCCGTGAAAAAGAAAACTTAACTTAAGTGTTCCGATTTGCTATTGTGAATATACCCTTTTCGAAGTATTTCCCTTTTTGGGGGCAAATTCACAAATAAAGTATGTGGAAAGAGAAGAGAACATAAAATGTTTAGTTTATTGTTGACTTTTTTTTATTTTATTTCAGGAGAATAAAATTTGATTTATAGAACAAAGAACTGGTCCGACAAAGCGCGAACTTGTTTTCGATGCAATCTCTATGGTTTACTTCTCCCCTTGCAGCACGACAAAAAAGGTATTCATATAATCAAAATTGAATGTTTTAAGTATTTTATTTCTGCAAAATATCTATATATTTAATTTTATAAAAAATCTGTTTTGTTTTTCTTTAGTTACAAATAATTCACAATAGAAAAATTTTCTTCCAAACAATTCACAATAGGAAATTTGACTTCCAAACTATTCGCAATACCGATTTATAGCGGATGGGAATGTTCCCTTACAAACCATTCTTGTAATGTTCGTGAGTTTAACTACTGAGCGACATTCACGTGTGATTTTATTGGAATTATCCAGTCTTGATAACCTTTTTTATACGTATAAAATATGTTGATTAATTTCAAAGAAAATTCTAGAAGTTACTTGATTTTTAGAAATTCATAGATAGAATATATGATTTTTGTTATTTACCCATGTGAAATAGCTGCCCAAATTATTTAGGAATATGCACAATAAGTGCATTTTAATTCATGTTTTCTTTCAGCGTCCAATTAAAACGATTTTATTAAAAAAAAAAGAAATACTGTCTCAAGCCTGATTGAAATAATTATTTGTTTTTTGAAACTGTAAATTTTATGTGAAGCTGCTATTTTTTTTTTTAATTTGTTTTGTTAATGTATATGTGAGTGCATTGACTACAGCAGCAGCGATAGACACAATTTGCTCCCATTCACATTAATTACATGCTTTTATTTCTTTAAAAACTTTTGTTTTATTATGGAGAAAAAGTGGCCATTTGAACGTTCTAACGTCATGGTGTTATATATTTTTGTTTGTATGTATTAGGGTTGTGAGTAATTGTGGATCGTTGGAGAAACGTCATCATTAATTAATTAATAAAGACGTTTTTAAAAGAATTTCAAATGCTTTGGACATTTGTATTATGTACTCATTAAAACTAAAAAAAATCTATCAATTTATATCAATAACTGTGTGATTGACTAAGAATTTAATTTTGTTATACTGACTTTTCGTTCGTTCTCAAAATGAGTCATTGTTGGACTGATAACGCCCATGGTGCAGAAAAAATTAAGCTGAAATTTTGTGTGACCGTTTATATAGTATATTAAAAATTTCAATTAGTGTTGCGCGAGATCGTGGAATCATAAATTTCAGGACCTTTAAAAGACATTGTGCGTCTACGAAAAGTTTTTTACAATAAATCAATTGTTTCATTCGGTGTTCGAAAGTACAGTTCCTTCATATTCTATTTATTTAATTATGGAACAAAATAGACATTGATCATGACTCTATTGCTGTCATCCTTAACTGCAACATTCTGGGCCGTTTTACTCACTCTCCGGCCGCATTTGTTAGTATACATTGATGTTGTAAATAATACAGGAGTATTTTCTTAACTTTAAATTCCTTAATGATTTAACTATTCAAGCGAATATGAGGCTTCATCGTTGTGACAAGTTTTTGTTGTTGTGAAAGTGGGTCAGATTCTATTGAATTGAACTACTTATAAACTTCTTAAAAATTTGTGTCACTGCAGGTTCTGCTGAGGTGTCAGTCTTTTGTTACGCTATTTTGTGCCATCGTGACAAGCGAAAACTCAGTATGTTCGAAAGACAATGTGGAGAAAACTGCATACCCGTCGAATGTAGACAGTTGTCACAACAGTTTGGCACATTAGAAAATATCAACACAATACGATAACAAAAGAGATATCCAATAAAGTACGTGGGGTTAAGAAATCGTAAACTGAAATAAATATAAAACAAGTCTCAGCAGTTAAACTGGCGGATACATCAAGTCCAATTACCTATTTAAAATTCTATTCGTAAAAGCATTTTTTATAAAAATATTTGTGGTCAACTTTTGCTACAAAGAAAAAAAAAAAAACAAATATTTTGAAGGATAAATTTTCTCCCAAATTATTCGAATAAAATTATTTACCAAGTAATCGTTCACTTGAATGCAAATGATATATCAACTTTGATTAGAAGAATCTGCGCAACACGACTTCGTGCTCACTTGAAGTCACCGACACGTAAGTGTATGAGTGATATTTTCACCATAAGAAAATTTTACGTCAAAGATGTGAATCACTTGGTGAGCTTTTTTTTAGGCAAGTAAGAGAGTAAAAATTTCTATTAATTTTATTTTATTGTGACAGAAACGCGCTTGAAATGAGTGCCATGATAATGTGTTGCTCCCTAATATAGAGACATAAACCCATTAACGCTTTAATGTTTTTATTTTTGCGGCCGTTTGGTTTCTATTTTTTTCAACGGCACTTAATGCCCATCAACACATAACAGTGGAAATATGGGTCAATAGTTGAAACTGTTGAAAGAAATAATTACAAAAACCAAAAAATTAAAAAAAAAGTTAAAAAAATAACACAATCCCACAATAACTACTGGTCATACGATACTTTCGTATAAGCCAAACTTCACTAGAAGTGCGTTCACACGGTGTGTAAAAGCACGCTTGCAGGTAGTTCTGTTCTTTTTTTAAATATCAAATCAAATCAATTCTTTCTTTGTTTTTATTTGTAAGAGGTTTACAAAATAAATTTTTCCTTGTAATCCAGAAAGTAAAAAGACGTTATGAAAAAAAGGTATAAAAGTTTTTCAAATTAAGCATCGATAGTTGGATTAGATTAATTGTCTTTAATTTTAGTAATGTGCTAGTTCTTTTTTCCCAAAATCTTATTAAAAAATTCAAAGTGATCAGTTGAGGGGTTTTAGTTAGATCCTGTGAGCATTTCACTGGGGCTAATGCAGATCATCAGGGAACCTTTACCCAACATTTCTTAGAATAGCTAAAAATATTGATTTCAAACTTCCACTTTACTAAGTGAGAAGCTTTGAAACCAAATATCAAAGTCACAACAAGAACTCACTGATCACTTTTCCTCTTTTTTTATTTTCTTACGTTTTATTCTACAACTGGTTGGTTTCTTGCCGACTCAAATTGTAGTTGTAAGAGAAATGAAGAACAACAACTAATAATTGTTTTAATATAAAAACAATTTATTTAGAGTGTTGACAACATAAATTGTTTTATTATGCACAAGCACTTGCATATTTTCAATTAGTATTTTGGAGAATTGAATTTTCTTTCAAATTCAATAAAACGCTTGCTTTATGAATAAAGACTATATATATTTATAATAGGAAAACACAAAACCTTCAAAAATCGGTTTCATCCCATTGATCTATTCAAAAGTTATAACAGTTTGAATATCAATAATAGTAGTTTAGAGCGATGAGCTCAAAAGCATAGATCTACTTTAATATTAACACTGCGGTTAATATTAGCGGGAAAGTGCGGAGTCTAGAATTTATTGTCAACAGTTTTACACATGTCCTTTTGGCAAGCAACTTTATTGTATCTAGAGATCGGAATATACACTTTTATAAATAAATTCAGTTTAAATTTTTTTTGCTGTTTTATTGTAGCCGGGTGTTAGGATATTTATGTGAGAAGACATACAAATGAAATTGCATATAAAAAAATGTTTGTTACACATAACAAATACACATCGTGTGAACTTGGCTGAAGTTATCAGCATTTATAGGACAACGATGAACAAGGACATTAACAGCAAAAGTTACGGAAAAAGCGACGTACAGACTGAACATGAAAATAAAAAATAAAAAAACTCGGGTGTAATTAGCAATCATTTAAGCGGAATAAATGGAAATTATACACAAACAAATCTAATCGTATGAATAGACACAAACATACGAGCACATAAATGAGCCGCAAGCATACACATCGCGCGCTTTTAGATATTTTAGACAATTTCAGGAAACAGCAAACCGACAATAAAAAGAAAGAAATAATAATAATGGAAAATGCAGTCGTTACCTTTTTCCCACCATAAACACATTCATTCATTTAAGTCCATTTAAGCCCTCTTTAGATTTTATGTTTGCACTGAAATTATAAATGTTTGAACAAATTGTCGGTTGGGTCAACCGGAGTTGGAAAGCTAATGCAAAGTTAATGCGATAGTGGTTTTCATGGACACACAATGAAGAGAGTGGAGAAGGATATTAAATTGAAGTTTTCCATTCATTAAAGTTTTCGTAACAGTTTTAAGTAATTTTTCTTAATCTATTGTTTTATACATCAAATACTTGAACTGCTTTGGCTAAAGGATGTTAAACAAAAATGTTGCAGGATGCTTTTGTGTTTTATTTGCTGTGCTAAAGAAGATGTAAAATTGTTGCCTGGCGATATCTTCAATTTAAACACAATTTCAAGTGCATTTACTTAAGCATAAGACCTCTTTTCTGGCTTTAGTTTGCTTTTTCAAATTGAAATTAACACAAATTAATTATTCTGAAGATGTTTTGCATACTCAACTTTAAAGGCTAATAAACAAAATAAACAAAAAGTAGATTTGATTACAACAGTTTTACACAATAAATTGGCTTTTATTGCAATTCACCATTTTAAGTTTTAAAATCTAAATCCAAAATCAAATCACAGGACTTGAAAAAACCAAGTGTTGAATTGTTTTAGTTAGTGAAACTAAATTATTACCCCCTAATTCACAAACGATTGTTAAAGTTAATGAATGTTTTAAGAGATCTTTAACCATACAAAATCCATACATTAAAGCCCCTTTAATTTTAATAATCGTTTATGAATTAGGGGCTTAGGATTTATCTGGTCTTGTGAACGCTAAATTCATTTAATTTTATTAAAAGTCAATCTGCAATTAGATTTAATTGTTTGTTCTATAAAAACTTATAGCAACTCATGCGGTGTTTCACAGTTGAATTAGTTTTTTCTGCTAGAAAAAATTTATCTCTTGCAAGTTTATGGAAAACTATTTTAAAGCTAAATTCAAAGGTGTTGCGATATAAAATAGTGAATAAAAAACGGGGTACTATTAGTCTTTGTCAATTTTCGGCAACTACCTTCTCAATACAATTCACTCCTTTACATACTTCCAAGACAATTCTTCGCATTGCAGGAGTAGTGTTTCCATCCATTGGCTGCCGGTCATAGAGAAAAATTGTTTCCTTTTTTTATACCATTTTAAGTATTTTTCAATATAATATTTCTTTCAAGTCCAACATTAGTGACATTTAGGAAGAACTAGACATAATCTATTGTGTCCTCGAGCCTCGTTTTTACCTGTCACTACGCCATGGTGTTCTTAACACCATGTGCCGGCAAGTACACAAAGATGGCATCTTCTTTGATGTTGCATGATCCTTTTTGTTCAGGTCTTCGACTTCTTCTAAAAGTTTTATCACTCCATTGACCAACAACCAAAGAATAACCGACACTAGACAGACTTCAACAAAAAGAGTTACACTGGCCTTCGCAGCACCAAATTTACAGCCGTTACACATTCTGTGTATTTCGAAATAACATTGAGAAATTTCTACTATCGTCAAAATCGAAGTTCAAATAGCCAGTGGCACCAACTGGGCGCCACCCCTCTCATCAGCGAGTTTTGGTATTAGACTACAGCCACCTCAATATAGAGACACAGAATCATCCAAATGGTTTTCGATTCTTTTTTGTTGGAATATTTTGAGCAAAATTAATATTTTTAATTTGAATATTAGATTCAGAAAGACAGAAGTATTCCGAGCAACAAGGGAAAATTAATATAAATTTTAATTTTCAAACAACAAAGTAGAGCTAAAAAGCATTATTTTCAAAAGCCGCTACACCTTCGTCAGCAGTACTCACTTTTAAATAAGCCACACGTTAGGCGGCTTGTTTCAATATGATAGTGAAAGTTTGAATTATAGTATACGAGAAGTGTATGAATACCAAACTGTTGTTAATACATATTAAATCCCCGTGTTGCCGTTCTCTTTTCCTGAACTTTTTGTTGCAACTTTACTCAAGTCTAATTTTTTTTTGTTTTTAATTTTACTGATGTTGTTATTAGAGCATTTGAAATTTTTGTGCAAAGCGTTTCTTCGGTTTATTATTATTATTATTATTATTATTAGTATTGTTATTATTATTTTTGGACCAGCACTCAGAGAATGAACGCAGTGCGTTGTTCCAGAATTAGAAAGGAGGCGATAGCGTTGAGAGAACAGATGAAGACAAATTTGAAGATATAAACTTTTCTGTAGCTCTCTTTTTAGTTTGTCGTTGAATTTTTTCGCTGTAGGTATCGACGAAGGAGGGTGCTGTACTCAGCTCTTTTAGTACGTGACGGTGTTAATAGCTGTCGGTAATTTTCAGCGATCAGTGCTATGCCTTCGTCTTCGAGGCAAGCCGATAAGAATTAACACAATCCTGTACTAAATGAGATCAGAAAAATCGACACCATATTCATGACTGAGTGCGGAGGCGGTATCGGGATCTGAAGTCATCGAAGTCTTCTACATCAAGTAAGATTTATAGGCTGTTAGATTTGTTATCATAAAGCCTGGTGCTAAAACCACTTTCGACAGATTTGTGATATGCCGCTATACTCTCTAGAAGGCGTCTTGTTGCAGTGCATACAATGATATATGGATGATCGGTTGTAACATACCTTGACATCGCTGACAAGCCCTAAAACTTTTGTGTTGTTGTCCAATTTTCGAAATAACAGAGCAAAGCTGAAGTGAGTTTAACTATTTAAAAAGTTAGTAGATTCGCCTAACATCTCGCCCAAGATCAGAGTCAATAGAAAATTAATCTCCTTAAAGATTATCTTTTTTTTTCAAACCAGCAGTTCTGGTCAGAAAAGACGACAAAAAGACACAAAAATTAATTTGCACATATAAATCTCTAGATTGCACACAGATAACACAAATTAAGCACATCATTAAATCTAAATTAAATAATATTTTACGTGGCACATGGCTCTCCCCTCTGACTCTCTTTTCATATATTATTCTTTTGAAGATTGATAATCAGTTATGGGCGCATTAATTGAATTAAACAATTTGTTATTAATTGAATTGGGTCAAGCAACTACCACAACTGCTTATTAAAGCGTTAAAATTTATTTTATAGAATCTAGTGGCTTTTTAGTTTTTACAATTTTAACCAGCAACAGCGGCAGAGAATTCACAAAAAAAAAACAACAACAAATACACACATTAAAAAAAATAAACCAAAATTGGGTTTGATAACAAAACACATACAATTTAAATGCATGAATGGAGCAGAGCAGGGCAACGTTTATTTATTGGAGGGCCAGTAGTTTTACAATATTAAAAAAAATTATCCACTCGACTTGGAAAACATTATTTTTAAATTCATGGTTCCAAACTTGCATATTGAATAATAATTCTTATCATTGTATCTGATTTTTTTTAACCTTTTTTCGTTTATTAATCAATAGATTTGTTTAAGTTTTTAGGTTATTCAATATTAATATATATATTTATTTCGATATTTCGCTAGCCTTCGGTTAGCTTCTTCAGGAAATTATTTTATATTGTCAAAAAAATATAATTGAAAAGAAAAATTTTTTTTGACAATATAAAATAATTTCCTGAAGAAGCTAACCGAAGGCTAGCGAAATATCGAAATAAATATATATATTAATATTGAATAACCTAAAAACTTAAACAAATCTATTGATTAATAATTCTTATCTTAAGATATTCCGTTTGATCTATAATTTAACCATAAATCGACTTACAAACGAATTACACTTTCCTATTATAGAATTTTATTTTCAAAATTCTTGCTCGGCATAGAAAGTGCACCTTTTCTATTTTATTTCCGCTCTGAGCAAATTTCTGAGGCGGCTAGTCAGCAAACCAAAACGTATTTGGCCAGAAGCATTACAATGCTTCCCGTCATAAGCACTGTTTCGTGCGGATTATGGATCGGTGGCATCATTGGAAAGTATTTTTTTTTAAGGATGACGAAGGCAAGAAGGTTACTGACGAGCACTACCGTGAGATGATTACAAATACTGTTAGTCCAAAATGAAATAGCTAAGCTTGGCTGACATGTCGTTTTAACAAGTCTGTGTCTTATGACACACAGCAAGTAAAAGGCCCAATTGAGCGATGAATTCGGTGAACTGTATGTTAAATTGGCCATCTAAATTTAGTGGACTTAAACAAAGTTTTGTGGGTCTATGATAAAGCACACGCCTACAGGGACAAGATCGAAACGGTTGAAGCACAGGAAGCCAATACTGAAGATTTTATTCGTGCCGAACTTGGACCCAGTGTATGGACCACTTGAGAAGTAGCCGCGGTCAACATCTTTACATAGATCGTTCTTTATATAGATCGTTATATCCAGTCAAACAAAGATTTCATAATTTTTTTTAAGTATTATGCGTTGATTTTAAATCGAGCCCGAAAGCTTTAAAAGAATCACTCATTATAATCCCAAAATATATCAGAACTTAATCGGGAATAGTAAAAAATACGTTCACTTGTTGTATCGAAACAGATCAGTCTGAACTAAGAATAGACCCTGCCACCTCTTCACTGAAGTTAAATAAAATTTCGTTCCTTAAATTATTTATAGATTAATAAAAATATTCAAATGCTTAAGAGTGTTAGAAATATTTATGGGACTGCCAATATTATTTGCCTTATTTTACTTTATTAGTTTAAATTAAATAACATTTTAGTTGTGGCCATTAAATTAAACATTTAAAATTTTGTAGGAAGACCAATTAAAAACCACAAAATAAATCTGAACTTTAATAAATCAAATTCAATATGTATTACAAAAAGTTCATTGTGGGACTGACGAAATTAGCCTGTTCTGATTGTGACAAAATTTCATGTTTGAATTTTTTTATGGATTTAATTAATTAAAGAAAAAATAAAATATTTCTTTATGAATTATTTCATTTTAAGCGACAATATAATCTCTAATGGCGTAGGTTACACTGGGCAAGGGAACCATAAAAAAATTTTGTATTTCCTCATATCCAGCGTCAAATTTTCAGTGGGCCGGGCAGTCAACAGACAGACAACCGTTTAATTTGTCACGTCACTTTGCAAAATATTTTAATCCCCTTGACTAGCAACGCAGATGTACATGTAAAACAAATACAACCAAAAACTTGCTGACAATATATACGAAGAAAACATGAGATATAAAACAGCATAAAAATTATATAAAAAAAAGAACCATTCAAAATACAAACTATCCATTGTAAAGAAATGCTGTCCATTAAAAATATTAAAAATGTCAACATGACGTCAGCGGACAATGACTGGGGCTCGTTAAATACAATTAAAAAAAATAACTCTCTGTACAACAGCTACATTATCAAATATTTACTTGTGTATGTGTGTAAAAGTATTAAGTATTATTTTAACAAATTACTTTCAAAATATGTACAGAGAAAACTCTCAATCAAAACTAAATAGACAGACTGGCTCACACAGCGACAGTTGGTTGCATCGGAACGACAGTGATTGCTAAAAGTATTTGCTCAAATGATGAATGCTAATGTTTGTCAAGGTTACACACTCATTTACATTCGTTTGCTTCTAGCGAAAATGTTTTCCATCTCCACTGATAAAGTTTTAATTAATAATGGCACAACATTTAAACAAAAACCAGATCAATAAACTCCCTTCCGTTAAGCTGATAACGTGCAGAGTTGTGTTTACACAATTTCATCGCAAAGCAAAGTTAATTAAGGAAATTGATAGCAAATATTGTCGGGTTGCTATCGATAAAAATAGCTTTAAAGGCAAAATAAAAAATCGCTTGTGTTATTTCTTTTTTAATAATTGCTTGCGACAATTGTTTCTTTCATTGAAAAATTATCCATTCCAACACACAGAAACACAACACCAGAAGTGCTTAACATAAGAAACTATAAACTTCTCACGATCACAACATTTTTAAATGTAGTCCATCGCAAGCGATAATTTGTGTTTAATTAATATAATGAAATAAAGTGAGAGAAAAATTTTAGTAGCAGGAAATATATATTTTTAGCATTCCGCAAAGAAAATTTAAAATTCTTAAGAATCGGGAAGTTATTGGTTATACCCTGTCGTTAAAAAATCGAGTTTTCATTATAAATCGACTCTTTGAGGACCCAGGAAGCTTCTCTGACTAAATCTGATCGTGACAATGTCTGTATGTATGTAAATATGCGACCCGCTTGTAACGGGTTGATTGAAACGAGTTAAGCTACCGACGTTCTAAAGAGTTTTACTGAACTTAGATTTCCTGTAAAGTGGTGCCCATTCGGACCACTAAATATCGAGAAATCCCAAGAAAACTAAAAAATATTGTTTCAACATTTTTTTTTATACTTTAAAACGATTTTCCAGATCGTTTCCATAAACGAATCAGCTCTTGACGTTACAGAAAACCCCGTAAATCGCCGTAAACCGCCGTAAACCGGGCTTAAATCGCACAATCCGTTCGTGAGACATCGCGATCGAAAAATTTATTAAAGAAATCTGAAATTATATATTTCATCAGTTAATGTTCTCGATTCTTTTATAGGACTCAAAAACCTTATCAATCACGTGGGTGTCAGTTGATTTCTAAAAAGTTATGAGGAGTTGAAAATTAAAAAAAATATTTTAGCTCGAACAGTTTTGAGGTTAAAATTAGTGGGAAGTTGCAGGGATGACCTTTTTCCGTTTTACCTTTTTCAATATATTCTTTTTATAAAAGATTATACGTGATCGTGATTGATTTTCTCATGAAATTTTTATTCCCCTCGATGAACAAAATTCTATTGCGAAAATTCTGTGAAAAGTTTATTTCCTTGATGGAAAAACTGTTTAAGGAAAAGAAAAGTATCAGTGAGCGGTGAAAACATTTTGAAGTTAAAAACTTCAACCCGAAATTTTTTTTAAATTAAAAACAAATATTTCGACTTAAATAATAAAAGTTCTGAATTGGAAATTTTTTAAAGTTGATAACAAAAAAGTTCGACTCAAATAAAAAAAGTTTTGAACAGGACCATGAAAATGGGCAAAATGTTCACCGACTTACAAACTTCAATTGCTTCGTCGCAGCAAAAGTTTCCCAAGTCACACATGACATTTAATAAAAATAAACAAATTTCATGATATTGGCCAATACACAATTTTGTAAACATAATAAATAATTCCACATGTCCTGATCGCCAAAATAGATTTTAAAAATTTTTATATACAAGAAAAAAACAAAATTTTTTTGATAGTGAACTATTTCTGGAATTTTCCTGTATCTTCTATTACGGGAATATCGAAAATATATTTAAAAAACTTAGCTCTCCTGTAAAGGATTCTATTTGGTAATTTAAATAAAAATATAAAATAAATTAATAAAGAAGTTGCAATTTAGAATCTTAAAAATTATTATATAATTCAAGCGAAAAAAAAAAATTGTGAATGCAGAATTGTATTCAAGCCAATTAAATGACGAAAGGGTGCGGGAACATATTTTGGGTGTTACTCACGATGTGTTGGTGTATGTGCAGCTAATATGCATTTCCCTATTGACAATATATTTTTTTTGTTTCATAAAAATAAACAAATTGACAAATTAAACATGCAAAACTGCCATGACATTAATAACCACGAAGCACACCTCGCTAACAACAGTCAAGCTGCAAAACATCATCTCAAACAAGAATACGAAAGTTGCACAGTGGGATTCAGTCCAAAAATAATGGCATTAGGTTAGGTTAGCTTAGTCCGAAGACAAGGGCATAAGCTATCCCAATCAGTTCAGGATTACACTTAGACCTCATAGGCCTTTTGTGCGCTCTATTATAAGGAGTTCCCATTCTACTATAGGGATCCTCCATGGACTACTTTAGGGACTCATACCATGGAAACCTTTGAATTTGATTACGTTAGGAACCTAGTTTCTTCAATGTATCCTTTTAAGTTCCTCCAATTAGTTAGAACCCCTAAGAAATTCCATCTCCTGTGTAATCTCTTCATCTCCTATATAATCTCGTGTCTTCTGACTTTGCTAAAAGCTGGACAGTAGCATAAGTGGTGCTCCACTTTTTCGTCCTCCTTCTGGCGGGACCTGCATGTTATATCGTCAACGATACCCATTCGTGCCAGGTGCTTCTTGAATTCTGTATGTCCTGTTATTAAATAAACCAATTTCCGTAGTGCTGGCCTACTCAATTTTAGGATCTCTTTTGTCCTGTTACCATCTGGGTCCCCCCATAGAATTCTAGTCACCCTACCTACGGTAGAGTGCTGCCAATCTCTTGTATGCAATTCTATAGCCCATTCTTTCAGTTCATTCTTAAACACCTGAAATGGCATTGTATTGTCTAGTGTGATGCTTGTCATTAATGCTCCCATCTTTCCTAGCCTATATGCTTTAGCATTTCCGGGTATTCCTTGATGTCCTGGAATCCATATTATCTCTATGCTTCCACAGGGCGTGTATGAGTTAATCTCATCCTTGAATTGTAGTATATACCGAGATTGAACCGCATGATTTCTCAGGGCCTCGATGACTCTCCTACTATCAGTGAATATATGAACCAGTAGTCTGTTATCGATTTCCTTTAGCCATTTATCCCTTCCGCAATAGCCATGATCCCACTTTGAAATACCGTGTTATGATCCGGCAGGCGGAAGAATTTGCAAAAGTTACGACCCATATCATAGAATCCTCCACCCGATCGGTCACCAATCTTCGACCCGTCCGTTTACAGGTTGGTCATGTGGTTCATTGTACTTGCATCCTCCCATCCGAAGTTATGGTGTATATCAATAGATAGTATTGATAGAATATTTTCCATCGCCTTAGTTGAGGTGGTTCTTATTGCGCCACAGATGCGGATACAGCACTGTCTTTGTATTCTTTGAAGATATTTGATAGTAACCTTCCTTTCGAAGGACATCCACAATTGGTCTTACCACACTCGTATAGAGCCAGTGTGCCATAAATAATGGCATTAGAAGAGTAACTTTTTCTAAACTATAGGAAGCGTTAAAGGAAGTCTAAAGCCAACATATCGAATATTAAGATAATTTCGAAATAATATAATAAATATTTTTTTTAATGTCTTAAAAGTATATAAAGAAAATTATTTATTTCTGATGTTTCAGAGATTATTTGGTACTCTATTTTGAAACAAAATTTGGTGTTTAAAATTTACTTAAAATTATTATTATAATTTTTTTATATATATATGGGATTGGCAAAATGTGTTGGAAAATTTTTAGAAAATATATTTTATCGTTCCATATAATAACAGAATTAGTTGTTGTGGAAAAATATTAGTTGTTATTCAATCAAATTTTCCAAGAGAGTTAATTTTATTTCTGTTTTGAAATAAATTTTTACATATTTTATAACTTTGGAAGCATAACTTCTTCAATATAACAATAATCTATAAATACATTTAAGTTATTGATTAAAATTAAAAAAAATATAATTTTATGTTAAGAACCAGTTTTATAAACCACATCAACAAGTTGAAATTTGTATGCAGAATAGAAATTAAATATTTTGCAATCAGTCCCACTGTGAGCTCTTGAATATGCACATAATTCCAGCTGACGTTACTACATTTTCCTTCCATTAAGTGGGGTTAGTTAATATCCAGAGAGTTTATTTATGCATGTGCGTTTACATGTACTTGAAGATTATTTATATGGTCATAATTTGTGCAACAATATTTTTTTTATATATGGAAGAAAACATAGAAAATAACCCATCCCTCCCATACTTAATTTAAATTTTTTATGAGTTTTGCGAAATAAAAACAGTAGAATATAAAATGAAAATTTTGAGTGAGAATACCGAAGTTTTAAGTGAACTCGTTTGCGGGCTTAGGTGCACTTAAGTGGAGCGTAAATATCTACTAAATTTGCATGCAAATTTGCAGGTTTGCACAAATTGGCCAATGAAATGAACCAACATCGCATTTTTTTACTTTGGACTTGTGCGTTCGTAATTAAAAAATAAGAAATTCATGAATAAAACTTCATAGAATGCTCGAGTAAACGTGTTATTATTTTTTTGATAAAGTGCTTATAGGTAAAGTACGAGGGCAGTTGTTTAATCTAAGTCACTTGATATCAGGTTTTGTTTTTTCATATCAACATCTCCGTATTAATTAGGAGAATTCTTGTAAACTTTTTGTATGCAGATTTGAAATATAAATTTCTCGATATTATCTGCTTAAGACCTGATTCATGAAAAAATGTTAATGTGTCTTGACTTTCTTTAAGGAAGGAATAATATTTTTCTTACTACCACTGGTATTATGCAGTGGAGTGTGTGAGAACTGAGTCCCGGTTAAGACTATGAAAGTTTTCTTTCACACTGAATTTTCTAACTTCTCGTTGATCCAAAAGTTATTGGTTTTACATTGTTTAAAAAAAATCGAGTTTTCATCAGATCTCCAAATTTTGAGATCCTCGGAAGTTTTCCTAACTAATTCTGATAACCCGTAACTATGACTGTATCTGTGTCTGTCTGTGTGAGTGTAAGTAACACCCATGAAACCAAATTGAGAGCGTTCTGAAGATCATTCTTGAACTTGAGTTTCCTGTGAAGTTGAACCGACTTGAACCGATAGTTTTCAGGACATTTAAAACAACAATTTTGCAAAGTTATTTTTTTTTAGATCAATTATCAACGGGTACACCATTCGATTTCACAAACTAACCATCTCTTGACATTTGAAGCCCATGGCGATTGTCGTAAAGCTAGTCAAAATCACTTAATCCATTCGTGATATATCGTGAACGCCAAAAGTCGAACAAAGTGATATTTTTGTTTAAAAACTTTGAAACTATATATCTGATCAGTTAGTGTTCCTGATTCTTTATAGCGGCTGAAAACTATATTAATCAATTTTTTTATCCTATTCAATTCGGTGCGACTCAGTAACCGATAAAAGCAAAATTTGTCTACAATTATAACTGATTGTGATTCACCAACATCTTCTTAATTGTATCGTTACAATATCTTATCATGTCGCATCTCTATGAAAAAGAACTAACACTTTTTATTGATTTCAAAGAAAACAAATCAAATCCATAAGAATATTTATCATTCTTGTGTTAAAATATCGCGGCCGCTTTATTTTAGAAGGCAGCTATCGAAGAGAAGTCGCGCCGCGTACGAGACCGTCAGCCAAATGGTTGTTTTTATGTTGACTTAGCAGCAGGCAAATCGTTGAAATTAAAATGAAAAATCATTGTCGTTCGATTGACGACAAGTAAAAAGACAGCAAAAGCAGCTGACTTCAACCCATAGTGCATATGATTAACCCTGGATGGTTACTCTTCATTCTTGTACATTAAAGTTACTCGTTGAATCGAAGAATAATTTTTAAAAAATATTTCTAGCGGAACAATTTTTGAAGTCAAAAATAAACAAGAATATTTTTGTTAAATATTTTATTAAAAAAAAAATAAATAAAATGCAACATAAAAACTTTTTTTGTCTCTTAAAATTTGATACGAATTTGAGCAACCATAGAAGAGTTGAACGATAAAGATTCAACAAGCTTCGACGAACAGTAACCAACCAGGGTTAAACATTTTAGAGAATTGTCGCTTTAACTATTTAATTGAAACTATTATCGCAATTAAGGTCAGTAACCTCGATCCACTACTTTAATGGCAGATTTCTAATAATGGGTGTTTTTTATAGAGTGATACAAGTTTAAATGGTAATAAAACATATTAATATATTTCTGATGTCAATGAAACAGTCTTTATTGGATAGAAAATTTAATGAAATTAATGCTTAAATATGATTTTGGCGATGTGGCCGCCACGGCTGGCGCTCACAAGGCGCAATTTGGAACAGCAATTTTCACAAACAGTAACATTCTGACCATCATTGTTTTTGAAGACATATGGGCCAATGACTCCGCTGGCCCATAAAGCGCATCAAACAGTAATTTTCTGTGGATGTAACGGTGTTTCGACAAAAGCTTGTGGATTCTCTTTACTCTAAATGCGGCAATTCTGTTTATTTATGTACCCATTCAACCAAAAGTCGATCCATAATAAAATGTCAAAGCAAACTTAACAAAAAGCAATTATCAGCTGTCAAATGGGTGGTCAAATAAAGCAGTGATGCCAACTCAAAATTGTATCACTCTATAAAAAACACCCTATATTTAAATGAGAATTCAAAAAATTAACTGCGTAAACTTCCCCCACTAACATATCAGCTGTCATGTTGCTTCAATATCTTCATGATGAAAAGTAAAAATCTTTTTGATCACTCTACTTTTGCAAAACATGTAACCAATTTTGCGCAGCATACAAGCAAACATGTACGTGTATTTCACATTTATGTATTTGCCTATGTGTGTGTGTGTATGACAACAAGGAATATTCATTCATGATCAAAAATCATTTCCATATTTATAATTTTCTAACACACACAAACACACACACATGTGTGTGTGTGTGTAAGTCTGTTCTTACTTAACGCACACTAACGTATTCGTATCCTACAATCACGAGTCCAAAGTGTTGCTGTTCGCCACACATACTGATTAACGTCGCATCACACTTCAATTCCTTTAGACAAGACAAACAAGTGGTGTGGCACGTTTCATGCTTTTATATAGTATTTTCTGCCGTTTTCGACGTGTCGTGTTTGTTCATTTTGGCTTGTTTGCTAGAAAAGCTGGTGTGGCAGTGACAGCATAGAAAAATTGTCGTCGCTATCATTTTCATATTATTTCCACTAAAAGGAAAGTGGTTTTGATTTAATTGCTATACAATTTGTTGTTAAATTCATTAATTAATTTCCACGAAAATGAAAAACATTGTGTAATTGACCATGATGTAATGATACGTATTTGTAATCGGAGTTTATTTGCCATTCAATTACAACAGTGCAACAGCATTAAATTGATTGAGTATTATTTGATAAATTGGCTATTGGAAATAATATTTTTCTGAAATTTTACTTGAGTTGTTTGATGATTTTTTTCGCTACTGAATAACGACTGCAACTTGCAGCATAATTTTCCCTACTGCTGAAAATGTTTGTTTAATAATTCATTGCAATAATTAGTGGAAACTCAAATGAACCGAGCGCTACTAAAGAAAAATTGATTTTGTTTTAATTTTATATGATTCTGATTTGCTACTTTTTTGTTTTCTTTTTCAAATGGCAGAAGTGTGTCAAAAGCGTCTTTATAACGATACGAGCGGACAAGTAATTTACATTTGTAATCTGGTGTTGCTTCATGCCAACTTTTTATTTTGAATCTCTGAAAATTCCATATTTATCTGTTTAAGGAAATCAACTTCTGTACATTCGAATATTGTCGTTACGAAGTATAATTATCAACTCTGTTTGTAATTAAACACTAAACCAGGCACAATAAATTATTTATTTGTTTAAAGTGAACTAATTGTGTTTATGGCAGTTGTTATGACCATTCAAAATATTTTTTTAAGTAATAAAGTGTTAAATACACTAGGCCTTGTTTTACAGGTTTATGGTATCAAAAGCATATAATTATCAAGGCATATGAACACCAGGTAAGGAAATGTGTATACGGAGAGAAAATGCTCAAGTTAACGTCAGTACCTGCCTTTCGAGCTTACCGGGCGGTGCTTCCAAGCGCTCGAGTGAAATTAAGTGTCCACCACCACTCCTGTCACCCTCAGGGACCACACCCCTGCAGCCCCTGGGGCTTACACAGGTTGCAACTTCGCTCATATAGTTCCGCCATAAAACCATGTTCGTACAACTTGCTAAGGTGTTCGCGCCCATCATAAACCCTTGTTACTTCCGAGGAAAGCATGTCGTCAACACCAAGAGGAACTAAAGGTCAAAGTCATAAGACTTATCCCTCCTGACACTCCCAGCACCAACAGCACACCACCCCTTCGTCTGCTGATTCACAGCAGCATATAGAGACTGCTCTCAGCCGGGCCGAGGTCCCAGCATAGTATAAATATGCCAGAACATCAACCCTTATCTGACATCTCTCCCAGCGACACTTGGTATCAAAACTCAACTGCCATGTGGACTCATAAAGAGACCTCAACCAACATCTGGCTACAAAATCAGCCGAAGTCTCATTTCTGGGCTCAACCAGATCCCGTGGCACCAATGTAAGGAAACTGGTTACGCCTCGCAGGTCAAACCAATATAGGTTTGTAACCTACTACTGATTTTTGGTCCTTTGTATTGGCGGGATACAGGTATCCTTCCACCTGTATTTCTTATCTTTTCCCCGGAAAGCATTGCAACAAGGTGTTACGACTCACCAAGTTGCCCATTGTGCCCCCCGGGGGGTGTATATGGATAGCCAAATTAACATTAGAACACACAAATAATATTTGAAGCAAAAACAAAATTTTATAATTATTTTTTTGTCTTAAATGTTATTTCGCCGAACAAAATCAATGAAATATAATTAATTCAATTTTTGTATTAACAATTTATTGCAAATAAAAAAAAGAAGTGAAATTACCTCTACGTCATGTAATACGAATGTTTTCATTGCCTCAGGACGATATTAATTATTTTAAATAAAACTCTTATAGAACAAGTTCAAAGAGACTCATAATTTTGTGTGTGCAAATGTTTGTATTAAATTAAATCTTACAAAACACTTTTTTGCAAAATAAAATACTTTAAAGCAAGAAATCCATGTTACTTTGAAATCCAACATTTGAAAAATATATAGTCGTTAAACCAGGCCCATTTGTATGGTGATATTAAAATATTTGTCTGTTGCAAAAAAAAAAAAAAAAAAAAAAAAATTAGAAACAGCAACATGCCAAGTTGGAAGCGAATGTTTGCAGCGAACATGTTCATAAATGCAACAATATTTTAAGGTGATTGAACCATAAAAGGTGTTATTGTTAGTGCTGTTGTTGCTTTCATATTTACAACAAAGTTGTTGCTTTACAACCAACAACATTAACATTAAGAAAACAGCGTAAACATTTATGTTTATATGGCCGTCGTTTTAATACAAGATGCTTACAGTTCTTCTTGGTTATAACGAATTTTTAAATAGTTTTTGAAATTGTTGCACGAGTTTGTTGTTTTTTATATTAAGAATCTTATTTTTCTAAGGAAATAAGGGCACTCTGGGGCTGAGCCGTATCCATGCAATTTATGATATGGGAAAGAGAAGATACTCTTTCCATAATTTCGCTTTGATTCTTCCTCGATTGAAAGTGACCTTATAAACAATTGTAGTTGTTCTATTTCATGTACGAGCTGTTGGGCTTAGGAACGAAATTTCTGTGTGATGGTGTTAACAATAATGATGCGTTTTCGTTATGGAACAGCATGATCACTTGAACACCATGAGTGTGAGAAATCAATCAATTAGCGATAGTATGTTAAACAAGATTTAATGCGAAAAGCGTTAGGCAAAGTCGGTGTGAGTAAATTAGCAACAAGACGAATGTATGAAAAGTTTGTCGTCACACTTATGAAGTATTTGCTCAAAAAAACGTAACCACTAAATACTAATAAAAAACGTTTAAATTCAGTTAGGTGGCTAATGAGTTCAACAGTTTCCAATAGCATTGGAATCCATAACACTTTCTGTTAGTTTTGTTAGAAACAGTTTTATTTATCAAAGACGTTTCTGAATGAAAATATTTTTTTCTTTGGTGATTATTTTAACGAACATTTATATTGCTATATTAAATCGAATTCAGATTCATAGGCTATGAATCTGAATTCGATCAGCAAATACAAATATAAGCTATGGCTTGAGCTACCAATGAAAATTGGAAAACGTTCACATGTACTTAAGTATAAAATTTAAACCAAAAAAGTTTGACTTAATGTATAATGGAACAAAAAATTCAGAAAAATGGGACATGAAGAAAATAATCAAACGGTAACACGGGTATTAAAACAAAAACGTGTTAACATCAGGTTGATACAGTTCTCGGATTCTTTCTCACAATAAAATTTGTTTAAATAGGAACTGTTATCACATTATATATCACAATATATACATGAGCACTGAAGATGAAAGTGTTGCGACTTTCGAAAACAGCTGTTCTGCTCTGCTGTGTAAGTTGAATAAAGCTGATGTTGACTTGCCTTTGTGCATTGGAATATTTGTCATCATGTCTTTCTGAGATTTAAATTAAGTTCGAACAATTAGCCAATGAATCTTAATTCGATTTAATATGGAAATATTTTTTATTAGTGCTAGTTGGTTACGCTTTTTTGGACAAATATTCGAAAAGTGTGAACCTTCAGAGGGTTTAATTAACAAACATCAAATTGTATTCTTGAATAAGATTCTTCATATTTTAGAAAATTTGTTCGATCTGATGTAAAATCATTGTTGTTGTCATAAGGCAACAATTACAATTGAGCTAATACGTTGTAGGCAAGTTCAACTGTATTTTTATCTGCGTCTAAATTTCAAATTTAGTATGTGTCTGATTGCTTTTTAATGAATTTTATCTTCATTTACTACGTGTATTAAACTGTTATTTATGGTCTCAATTCGAAATTATGATATTCCAAAGGTTTAACTGTGTGTATCTGTGTGTTTGTGTATAAGTGTGCATGTGTGTGTGTGTCCGTATCAGAGAATGGCACGCGCCTCTTGACAGAAATTGGAAAATTAATTAGAAATAAGATTTCCATTAAAGCTGTGAACTAAAACAAAACTATAACTTTCTATTTTCACATACAAGATAACTTTTCGCAAACACAACAAAATTTAATTAAATTTCTTTTATGGTTTATACAACTTTTATTTTATTTACAGCTTTTTAAATTGTAGGACAACAACTTCGACATTAATTTATTTAGTTTTGTAATTTGTTTGCTACGATTTCAAGCCGAAAAGCATCCTGCCAACATTGTTGAGTCAATTTGAAAATAACTGTGATATTTCGCTTTTCAAGGATACATTTAAAAAAAATTTTTTTTTATTGATACCAAAAAAGAAAACTGTCTGTAGTGTGGCACTACAAACTGCTTTGACATTCCCAGATTTATTTCCCTTTTCTTAGTACATTGAACTACTAAATACCCGTATATTTATTTTGTAATTCTTGTCAAAAACAGTCAAGTGCTGCAGAGTAGCAGAATAAAAAAAAAAAAAAAGAATAGAAACTAAACTTAAGACAACCAACCAACTGAAATACTTAAGACTTTAAGTAGCTTAAAGTGAAAACAAATACACAATTTGTGGTCTCTAAATATTTTATATTTTCTTATTGCAAGACTTACGTACATCATGTATCCAGTGGGGTTCTCTGGTTTTGTTTTCGTTAACAAGAGTCCATCAACGTCTTGGAGAGTTGAAAGACAAGAAAATTCTAAAAATGGAAATTGAAAATAAAAAATAATAAATAACTTTTGCAACTTTATTGTTATAGTGTGTGTGAAGTACAAAAGAAACTATTAATTTTCTTTTTAAATTAAAAAATAAGTTTTTTTTTGTAATTTAACTATTTGGGACGACGTTTAGAAATGTAAAGGTTTTGTAAACAGAAATAATTTTTCTATGACTAACAAAAATAGTGGCGAACATTTACTTAGAGACGGGTGCATCGAAAAAGTCATATAAAATTATTTAACAATTCATATAATTTTCGCTTTAATAATTTTAAGAAAAATTAGGTGGTTATTTCACTTGGATATGAAAACAAAATCCGGAAGCCTTGAATTCGATTACTAACACCTGCCATATTCTTAAAGCTAAAAAATCTTTACTTGTCATTTATGGAGTCTGCTCTGCCGAATCAATGAAAACAAGTGCCAATTTTATTGTCACCAAAATTGTATATGATCTGCTGAATACAATACCACTGTGCATAACATTGAGAAAGAGGTCAAGAAATAGTGAACACAACACTGGGGTGCCTTAGATCCCGAGCTCGACTCTGATCTGCACTATTGCAGGATTATGTTATTTATTGTCTGCTTGTCTCAATGACGAAGTTATAGCTCTGAACACCACCGACAGCAAGTAACACCGTCATGTACTAAAAGAGCGGAATACAGCACCCTCCTTCATCGGTACCTGCAGCGAAAAATTCACTGGCGAAGTTAAAGTAGACACACAAAATTGTATATTTTCTAATTTGTCTTCATCTCTCTCTCTCTCTCTCTTTGCTTAAAACTATCCGCAGATGTCTAGTTCCGGCAGAGTTGACTGAATATTTAGGAGTCATATTCCCTGATTCTAAGAAAAATGTTTTTAAAATAAAATTTAACTTCTTGCAATAACAACCCCTTCTAAAAACCATTAGAAAATACCCCGATTTGCACAAGTTTAGGATCTTGTTGACTTCTTTGAAAGATCTTTTTACTGGAATAATTCAGTTTTTGTTACACCAAATCTTTTAGTGATCCCAGATCTGCGTACTTAAGAGTTTGGGTGTGACTTTTTCTATGCTCTTGAACTTAACTCATGTTAAAATATGTTTCCCACTGCAGCATAACTTGTAAAATCACTGTATCATTTTATAAGCGATAATTGAAAAATTCTCCATCTTCTAAGCTGCCCTGATAAGGCAAACCCCTTCTTTCCAGTTCGGGCAAATGGTACAGGAGTATTTCCTGAGTACTAGTCCAGGACAAAAAAAATCTCTGCGGTAAATTTGGGACGATACCAGTTCATATCGGATTCCAGAGAATGCAATGCAGTTCAAAAGAGCCACTTCTTGGCATGAATGTTTGGACTGGTTATATAGATTATATAAAATGGTCCTCTCGCCAAAAACAATTTAAATAAAAAAAAGATTCTATTTCATACGTTTTTAAGATAAAGTTTTTCACACATTTAATGATTCATATTGCGAACGTTTATTCCGGTCCTGTTCTTATCATGACATAAGAAAATCTTTTTTTTTTTTTCTTAAAACGTTGTCAGTAAACTGTGAGTCAACAATATTGTCAGATATCTGACAATCGTGACAACACTCTTTGTTGCAATTGTCACGTAATGCCAGATATTGTATTTTATTGTCCACCTGCGTTAACATTCGCAACACTGTAAATCCAAAAGCAACGTTTGATGTGGTAAAGCAAAATTAATTATGAAATGAATTAAATAAAAGTAAAAAATTAGGGAATTCAAAAAAATTAATTAATATTTTTTGCAATTATTGCAGTTATTACACACTTTCCGCCAATAAGTAACTTTGTCAGTTGCTTTTTGTCACATACGTTGTCTGGCTTTCTTTGTCACACAATAATCTGACAGTCATGTGCATTCAAGCATTTTGCTCCTAGATAAATTTGTCAGACAAATGACTGACAACGAAATTGTAAGTTCTTCTTACTTCCGATTCACACACCACGTTTACTTCAGTTTTCTTTAAATTCTCTTTTGAACCTGCATTCCCGTGCATGCACGAAAATATTTTTTCATGTTATTTTCTTTCAACTTTATGTAAGAAATGTCCAATTACTATTCTGCGGCCAACTTCAAGTATAATTATTCTTAAACATGGCGGTACGATTAAGTTTGCACTCTCTGCTTAAAGCTCAAGACAGGACGAGCCTAAACTCATGTCTGTGAATCAGCACTAACAGCCTTCTGAACTGACCGTTGGCAATTTTGCATTGTCAGTGGATTGCCAAGTATTCCAATATTTTCATATCTGGCAACCATGAGCTGGTGGTTTCCAAAATGTATGCATCATGTCCCACTGTGCATTGCAATTGTTGCACATTTATCAAATTTAAAACTCACACCATGTGTGCTTTAATAGAAAACTTTGACAAAATCAAACACACAAAAAATACGCTTCAGACATTTCTCATTGAGTACAAACTTTCCAGTTCGTTTTTACAATAATTCATTATTATTTTTTCGAATAATTAACCAAAAAGTCACAATGCAACAGCAAGTCGCTGTTACACAGTCACCCACTTTATTCCAATTTCTTTGCTTTGCAGCCGGTTGCATCATTTTTCATGTGTGGGAAGAGGGACATTAAACAGCCAAAGTAAAGAAATATGTAACAATTGTTTATATTTTTATACCATAAATAATGTAGCGCAGCAGTAGAAAACTGGTAAAAGCAAAGTAATGCAAAGGTTTTTGTTTTTGTTGTTATTTTTTGTTCATTGAAATCATGCGGAAATGTTCTTTAAGTAACTTTAAGTACGAGCGAATTGTGAAAAGTTGCAGACGTGGAAAAAGGAAATTGTGTTTCATGGTAAACGGCATGTTTGAATACAGAATTTAAGTTTATTTAAGTGGCTCAAATTATTGCTACAATTCTCCTTTTAAAGCTGTTTAAAAGCACAAAATCACAATCAACTCTGGGTGTTAGGATTGAAATAGAATTTTATTTATTAGCAACCTCATCTCTACTATGAGTTTTTAATAATAAATTGTTGAACTCAATTTGAAAAAGTGTACGGAAACAATTTGAAATGCTCTTACGAATGAAATATTTGTTTTATTTTTATTTTCTTTATTTGAAAATGTTTGTGTTGTAAAAGTATTATGTGCAAAGAAACAAAGAATTGGGTCGATAACCGATTATGTTGGTAAGTCCTAACTGAATGAGAATTAAATTGTGCGAATAAATGTGATGACAACTGGAATTTGCATAAAAGAATATGAGCAGATACGCACAATTGTGGGGATTTGTTTTGCTAAAATGTTTTGAATGGGTTTTTAGAAACAGCACAAAAAAAAAAAAACATAAGCAATACACTGCAAAAAAAATGTGAGACATAAATTGTTGCAAAATTGTATAAGTATTAAAGTGCTATCGGATGCATTTTGCGTAGAAACAACAAATAAGAAGATTATAAGCACAAGCGACTTTTTATGAATTATGATTTAACCCATTCACTGCCAAGCCTAAATTATATAAATTCATTCCCATTGCCAGTTATATTTTGAGTGTTATTGTTTACCAAAAACCCTGTTATTTCTTGGTAAGTGCACATATATTGTCATACATCATCATTTAGAAGCAGAAAACAAACAACGAGTATACTCGTCGTTGGCAATAGGAAGGCAGAAGGACTCGATATCCTTTTTCGTATTTGCGTACGTTTTAATAGAAAAACAAATAATAAATCATACAGATGGATGAAATAGAGAAAATGGAATAAAACGAGGCACATTGCGAAAATTGGCAACACTTAGAAATTCACTATTATCGATTACAGTGTCTCGATTTTACTGTCCGAGCTGTCCTGATAAACCTCCATTATGTATTGGACTTTGTTACAAATCGTATCATGAAGATAAGGTATCATAAGTGATTTGGTTCCTATAAAATTTTGTTATAAATACACGATGAAGTTGATTTTTGCGTGAAATGATCTTTCATTTCGTATAATAAATAAGGTATTATTTTTGTAAACAAATTTTTTTAAAGTATTTTTCAAGTTTTTTAAATATTTATATTATGTTTGTGGCAAAAAAATATTTGCTAACTCAAAAGTCTGCGTGTTATAATATATTTAAAGTAGGACCAGTATACTCGTCTTGGCAGTGCGGAATACCCTGCCAAAGACGAGTATACTCGTCCTTGGCCGCGAATGGGTTAAGAATATAAGTTTCTCAAAAATAAAAGCTACCAAGATGGGGCAAGTGGATTCTCCAGTTTCAACATACTCCGCTTTATTTTTATTAAAGATCTCGGCCAACTTAATGAAATAAAAAAGAAATAGTCATATTTAAATCAAGTCATACCGTGTGCACTTGTTAGGAATTTAATATTTTATAACACAAAAGTTTGTTACACAAAACTCATGTTTGTTTGCATCAAAAGTTCTTAGAATGTTTGCATTATTTAACTGACTCTGTGCAAAACATGTTCCACTTCAATTGAAGTTTTCTTTTGTAAATAGTTTTGCAATTTTCCCGGCAGCTGGTAAATTTTTTTAATATGATTAGCTTTTCAGTGTATTTAATCTTCTTTTCCTTTGGCTGCAACAAAAAAAAAATCTATGCCATTTGAAATATAATAAAAATAGCAAACAAAAGGCAATTTGATAAAGTCTAGTGGCACAAATGTTTGAATGATAAAAAAACTTTGTACGCTCAATAGTATTAGGGCTGCTTATAGTTATACAACACATTATTTCACTTCAATTGAATGAATTTTTAGTAAAAATTTAGGAGCCTTATTAAAAGCTCGGAATGTATTTAATTAGTTTTAAAAACTCCATTCAAGTTTCAAAAAAAAACCTACAGTCTAACACAGCGAAAATATGATCTACATTGTGAGTTGCATACGCTGCGCAAACTCTGCCCTACATAAATTCCCTAAAACAAGCGAAAATAGTCAATAAATACTGTGGCCATGACTACAATTATGCTTAAAATAATTATAGATCAATAGTTCAAGGAAAATATCAACATCTATAATATCCCTATAAGAGATTGGGAGTAAATGAATTTAAATTTGTACTACGGGGATTGATTTAAATCACTAAAATTTCTAAAATACAAAAAAACTTAATCACATAAAAGAATTTATTATCAATGGACCAGTTTTAATTGGAATTTGTTGGGAGTTGATGTTTTTAACTCCTCAATTTGTGCTGTTTTCTCTTCTTAAAAACTTGCAACAATTTTTGAAAGAGTTGTACAATGAAAATTATTTTTCTTAAAGGATGTTGGATTTATTTCGCAACAATACAGCATTTTTAAAATACATAATGTTGCCTTTTTCTACGAAAAGGTGCGAAAAATGTCGCATTCTTTTTTAGAATAGAAAACAGCGTTAGTTTCAATTGTGCTGATTATCAATTAAGTAAAAAAGAAATACGGAAAGCGGTTGACCCTGAAGGCCATCGCTGAAACTTCTTGCTAATTTTATCCGCAAAGCTGCTCTACGGTTTTTAGCTCTTCCAGCGCAAAAGTCTACTGAGAGTTCAATAAATTGATTAGTTTTACAATTAGTAAACCGATTTTCACGAGATTAGTGTGGACTGATGTAGTTCTTCGAATCCTATTTAAAGGAGCGATAATAGACACTGATTGGATATATAATTTCGGAGTTTTTTAAGAAAATCAATTTTTTTTTAATTTTTTTCGTTTCGGTGGTTTTTTAACTTGAGAGCTAATTAGTTTCTGGAACCGGCCAATAAGGCCTTATTCCAAAAACAAAACTCTTTAAAAAATGTTTTTTCTCTAAGTTTTTTAAAATTTCTTAAAATTTACCGTCTCAAATCGGTTCCAGATCACAAGAAATCTAAGTTCAGTAGGACTCTTTAGAACGCCAACTTGGTTGAAATCAGTCAAGCCGTTCCAAAATTGTAAGCGGGTTACATACGCTCATAAACATACAGATATTGTGACAGGTTCTCAGAATTAGTCAGGGCAGCTTTTTAGAACCTCAAAACTTCGAAATTTCATGAGAACTCAATTTTTTTCAAAACGAGGTAAAACCAACAATTTCTTGATTTTGGAAAATTTTAAATTTTCCTACCGAGAAGTTAAGAAACAAAAATTAAATAATTAACACCACAAAAATTATTAAACTGAAAATAATGAGATAAGTGTGGACTGATATAGCTTTTCGAATCCTATTTAAAGGAGCGATAATAGCAACTGGATATATAACTTCGGAGCTTTTTTAAGAAAATAAATATTTTTTCGTATACGATATCTCAGGAACAGATTATTTCTGATCACAAAATATAGAAGACGGCAGTCAGACCTTCAAAAATATTTTACTGTTGATGACTCAAAAACGTTTTTCTATTGTAAAGACACGAAGATGCTCGTGGATCAGATGAAAATTGCGTACGATCTTAACGGCTGGTGGCTGTTCACAGACAGCTCCAAATTTATTCTACAAAAAATTTATATAAAATTATAAAATTTGATTTAAAAATTTAAATTTTTAGTCATAAGGAAGCCTTTATGACCTGTTTTTGGTATCTAGACACGTTCAGATTATATCGGCATGTTCACAAAAGTTGTTCGGCTTTACCGTGGCTACAATTTTTTCACATATACTGTATCAAAAATCAGGATTTCCTAAGAGTTATGATCGAAAAACCGAAAAAAAAATTTTTTTCTCTAACTTTTTTTGAAAAATCTCTGAGATAAAACACATTTCTGTCATAAGATTTTAGCAAGAAATATTTAACGTACTCTTGGCTACATTTTTGCCGAACATATTTAAGCGATATTTTTAAGTGCTGATAAGTTATTTGGCAAAATCTGATGACACCTTTTTTTGGGCACCATGCCAATATTGGGAAACTTTGGAGGCCCATAAAAAGAAAACGGTCCAACTTGATCAAACTGAGTTTTACTACATTTTGATAGTAGAATCGAACCCGTACAGTCACGACCTTGCACTTTTTTCGCTGTTGCATAGTGTAATTAACACCACAAAAATTATTAAACTTAAAATGGGATTTGTGCGTAACTTTACGTAGGTGGTTATATGAAATTATATGTCTCCACAGGTTTTTTTATTTTTTTATTTGACTTCATTTATTATAACTTAAAGATATTTCATGTTTAAAAACCTTTAAGATCCCGCAACAATTTCATACGATTTCTATTATATATGAAATTTTTGTAAAATACTTCCTACTACAAACACTTGAGATCTAGTCGCGGTTTCAGTGGGAGTTCTGGGAGAATTCCAGAGCTCATCAAATGTCCTAATTGACTCGGCATTCGCTAATAAAGTGGAGTACCAATTTTTTCGGCTTTGTTCATGATAACTATGACAGAGCAAATTATAGGACAGGCCTGCGATCGCCCTGTGTAGCGTCAAACCCGGCGCAAGTGTCCAGATGTTTCCACGCTCTATTTCTGTTACTGTTTCCATTCACCGATGAGTTCACCCTATTGATGTGCTTTGGTTTTCCCTGCAAAATGTATTTCGTAAAGAAACGTCGAACAGTTTGTGATACTTTTGAGCCACAATGATGGTAGTCATTTCCCTTTCCCGAATATAATTAGCTTTCGAAATATTTAACACAATTAGTCACTAGAAAAAGAAAAAAAAAAACTAATAAACAATCATTTAACTTTACAGGTTTCCATTTTAGTTCTGTGCTAATAAGGAAGTCAGGGTGAAGGACACTGAATATTAAACTCATCCAACTTTAGTGCTCTGCCATTGTTTTTTTTCAATTCTTTTTTTTTGTTTTGCACTTCCTTCAAAAAAGAATGAGTGATAATACGTATTTGTATACGAGTGCACACATACACATACATACATTTTTATTAATACTTTTATAGTGTCGTATTAAAATGACATTTCCAAGGAAGAAAGCCGGCAAAATGATGACAAAGAATTATAAAGACACAAACGAAAATGTAAAACGAAGGAAATTTTATGTTGAACAGTGCAAAATCGTTGACGAAAAATCAAGAAAAGGACCATAAAACCAGATTAAATCATCATCCAGCCATGTTACAGTGGGGACAAAGTTTGGCAATTTCGTAAAATGCAACAGTTTAAATTTGAAAGTGATAAAATGTTAAATTTGTTTAAATATTCAAGTCAATAATTGTATCGGAGGCTGCAGGTTTATGTAACTAACGAGAGATGAATATTTAGACATAAATGAAGTATTAGCAACTTCATGATCACTTCAATGGTTCGTGATTGATTACACTGCTCAGCAGCCAAATCCTCCTTTGAAAAAAACTATGTGGACTATATAGATTCTGAGGCGCTAAACTCGATTCCGTAAAACTGTATTTAACTAAAATAAAAACAATTTTGTTGCACATCTTCTGGTGTTTTACTTTTTAAAATCGGATGACTCGTTCTCGAGTTAGGGTGAAATATGTATACGTACCTGGCTAATTTAGGGGCAAAAAATTGCCACCACCATAAAAAAAAATCTCGACTTGATGGAAAAAAACCGAAAACGGCTTCGAGCTTAGCGCATCTAAATCCATATAGTGTTCATAGTTTTATTTAAAGGAGCGACAAAAAGTAATTTTTTGCAGAGCAGTGTTATTTTCCATGAGTTTGATTTCAGAGTTCTCACTACCAAACTTCTGTGAGTCCCTGCAAGCCTCTGGCTTTATTTTTTAAACTACCACTTAAAAAATTTCATGGTTTCATGGTCCATATTTTATACCCGTCATGAATCAAACGGATTTTACCTCTAGGAGAGGTAAAAAAAATTATTTATTTTAAAAGTCTGTATATATGAGACAGACTTCTATAAAATTTTATAAAATTTCTTTAAAGTATAATTATTAAATGAAAGATTTGTAATTGATTACTTGCATCAATTACAGCATTTAACTAAAATTATAAAAATTGATAGACAAAAAGTAAACATTAAAAAAATTAAGAAATGTACATCGTATCGCCCCACAGTTTTCATTAAAACCAAACTATTTAAAAAATTGCTTGAAATGTTTTTGTTAAATCATTTTTTAAGTTTAACATTTAAAACATTAAAAATTTGGAAATTTTGTTTTTATTTCAAATATCATTTGTATGATGACATCATTGAACAGCCAGTTAATAAAATTATTATTAATTTTTGAATATATAATCGAAAGCTAAAAACGAGATGTTAAATGTTTCACACAAACGTACAAGTCGAGGACCTTAAAAAACCACAAGAATTGTTAAAAGGACGAATAAGAGAACTCAAAAATAATGAACAAAAACTTTTCACATCTTCTTAACAATCTATCTTAACAATTGAATTCGTGATAACCTTCAGCCACACACTTGTGGAATTTTGAATGATATAAATAATAATTTGCAACTTAGTACGATTCGCTTCAAAGTAGTTCAACGTTGTCCCACTGTCCGTCATTTCTCGCTGTAAATCGCTCTTGTTGTGGTGGTTTTATCTCTTTATTTTTGCATTCCAAGTTTTCTTTGAATGAATTGTGGCTGTTGATGATGCTGTTCATATACTTACAAGTGTACGGGGCATTAATGCTGTCGGGTTGGTATTAAATGTGTAATGCCTTACGAGGCCATTGACCATGAGCATTGTATGTTGGGTTATTATTGTTATTGTTATTTTTGTTGTTGTTGAAAGCAAATCCATCCAGGCAGTCGGTTACAGTCAGCCAGACAAACAGACAGACGGACAAACAGACCGCCAGTCATATAGTCAGCAAGGCAAACTTATTTAATGTAACCGAGTAATTATAGTGAAGGAAAACCGAAACAAAAACAAAAACAAAACCATTATAAAGAATATCAAGACGCTGTGAACGATGAAGATGAAGATGAAAATCTAAGAACTTTTCTTGACAAACAACTACAAAAAGTTTAAAATGGAATGAATAAAAATATATTTTTCCTTGTAACTAACATTTTTTTATTTAAATTCTTTTCTAAATTTTTTTCACTCAGTCGTTTGTTTATCTCCCTTTTGGAGAAAAATGTGTACACAACAAGAGACCAGTTCTTAACGCAGGGATTTCTTTTCGAAAAAAAAAAAAAATAATTAAGTCATTTAAGAAGTTGCAAGAAAAGGCAAATGAAAGGAATGCGCACTATTTGCTTAAAATAACTAAAACAACGTTAGAATCTAAAAGAAATTTCAAATGCTTTTCTACAGTTTTTGCTCTGCACTGAAATATTTTGATTGAAGAGTTTTAACAAGACGGAAAATTAATGGACTTTTTTTAAATTCAGCTTATGAAATAATGCAGCATAAAATGCGTTTTAATTATTACTAAAACAATTGTTTCGATAATAATACAATTCCGTTGCAGAGTTATTTTTGTGTTAAACAATTTCTTTGCGTCTTCTTGAATTGCCTTTAAGTTTAAAAACTATATTTTCAAATTATTTATGTTTTTTTTTGTTATTCTTAAAATTTTAATCAACCCTAATAATATTTTTAGTTTTGTGACTTATTTTATAAAAAACTATAGTATTGCAACATTTCTAAATGAATAAAGATTTATCTTTCCATGACTACTTAATTCAAACAGTAAAATCTAAGAAAATTCTTCACATCTGTTGATACAAGCAAAGAAAAAGAACACAAACATTTTGAAATAAATCCCAAAAATTATTACAGCATTCAAAAATATCTACATTTGCATATGCACACACACACACACACACACACACACACACACACACACATACACACAATGTTATTTTTGGCACTGCATACAGAATTATTCAAACAAAAATTAGAGAACAAATATTATGATTTCAATTTGAAATGTCTCTAGCAAATCGTGTAAATCCTTATGTTAAATTAAAGATACATTTTCTTTTGTGATATAATTAATATTAATTTTATTTCATTGCTTTTTTGTTGCTATTAAATTGAGAACATTTTCCCTCTTTTCGATGTAAATAATTAAAAGCAGGCAGGCCATAATATCGCATGTACATAAATATCGTGCCACATGCAAGTTGTAATACAACACCACATGTGGCATGATAGCACAACTATTGATCAACATTGAAAACAAAAAACCTCAAGAAAGCAACAAAAGGCCTGTTTGGGGGCCTTCTGCATTTATTGCCGTCATCAGAGAAAAGCCATTCCGACTTGATTCTGAGATAAAATTTTTCTTTGTTGCTTTAACTTGTTTTAATAATGACTTTAAATCCAATTTTTTATCTTTTCGCTACGAAAATTTAAAGTTTTTAAAAATCGGAAAGTTAGAAATTTTACCACGTTAGAAAAAAATAAAAAATCGAGTTCTGACGTTTTGAGGTCCTGGGAAGCTTCCCTGACTAAATCTGAGTACCCATCACTATATCTCTATGTATGTATGTATGTATATATGTGTGTGAGCGTGTGTAAGTGTGCGACCCGCTTATAAGCGGGAAGTTATAAATAAAAAATAAAATTAACTGTAAAAAATTAAAGAATTCGGAAGCAAACGAGTACAAAATTTGTTGAAGCCGATTTCTCGATGTGCATTTTAAGGCCGATTTGGAAGAGAATTGTCAAGAAGTTGAGCAGTAAAAGTTGAAATATGTTCGTCGACCTTCACTAAATCTTTTTCAAGAATTTTTATATATTTTCCAAACACACACGCACACACTCAAAACTGCCTTAGCAATTATTGGCTCATGTCTTTTTTAGTTAAAAGAAGAAACAAATTATAGGAAATTATAAACATCCATACAATTTTTACTTAAACTCTTTTCATAATTTTTTTCATTCATGCAGTTGTTTATATCCTTTTTCCAGAAAAATGTGTACACAACAAGAGGCCAGTTCTTAACGCAGGGTTTTCAAAATAGAAAAATAAAAGCAATGCGTACTATTTTCTTAAAACAACTAAAACTACATTAAAATCTAAAAGAAATTCCAACTGGTTTTATGCGGTTTTTGCTCTGCATTGAAATATTTTGATCGAAGAGTTTTAACAAGACGGAAAATTAATGGAATTTTTTAAAGGGTGCACTTTTTTTAAATTCTGCTTATAAGATAATGCAGAATGAAATGCGGTTCTTAGAAGATGTTGTGGGAGTTAATAAAATGGAAATTATTAGTTTTGAAGTTTTAAAGTGTGAAAAAGGGAACCGCAGAAAAAGTTCTGTACAGTTTTGTAGTTCCCGTGTTGTGCCTTAAAGTTTCATGTTTTCCTTCTCATGGTATTGGCTCAATTAGTGTAGTTAGTGCTGGATTACATTCTATGCTTTCAAGACTAATAAATATTTAAGCCTGCGGTAGTGCGTCAGATTAAATTCAACGCCAATGCTGTCAGTGTGTGTATTACACGAAGCCATTTAGACTGTTTTTAGACCCTCATAACTTTGATTCGGGTCGTTATAAAATTTGGAGCACACATTTAAGCTGTCAAGATTACCTCTTTAATAATTTCAAGGTCTCTCATTAAATGTTTCCGTAAATGCCCACTGTCAGAAGACAAATATTTAATCAGGGGATAATACAGGAGATGGAACTTCTTAGGGGCTCCAACTGGAGGGACTTAAGAAGAAACATTGAAGAGACTAGATTCCTAATGTAACCAAATCCTAAGGTTTTTTTTTTGGAAGGTAAAAAGGAGGTCCCATAGAATGGTGACTCCTAACGATAGAGTGCACAACAGGCTTTTATAATTTTTAATAATTTCAAAGTCTCTCATTAAACGTTTCCGTAAATGCCCACTGACTCTGGCACTACTCAATATTTTACGTAGAGAGCAGTCATTTGGGGATCAGATAGGCCATTATAAATAAATGCGGCACACAAACAAAATAATTTTTGAAATCACGATATTGGAAAATAGGTCGGTTGCAGGTACCCTCTGGTTGGCATTGGAGTCGTAAGAAAGAAGGAAACTTTAAAGGGCCTTAGGAGTACAGGCCTCACTGCTTCTATTCTGCCAATGGCATTCGATATTATACATGCATGAGTTTTTCTATGTGTTCGGTTTATGTATATGATAATTTGAAATGATTCTCGAAAACGGCCAGTAGTTTTCTGTTGTGTATCTGTGGAGCAAATAACTATAAGCAATTTGTGCACGAGTGTATGAGGCTTCTAATTGCTCGAAATGTGTCAATGCAAATTATTGTTCGACAAATGACATTGACTTGTAGAAATGTAGTGTCGAAGTTTTATTGCAACCCAGTGGTGAATAGTAGATGTGAAACTAATTTTCATTTGCTTCTAAAATATAAAACTGCTCAGGATCTTGTTATTGACAATATGCAGATAATTAAGATAAATTCCATACTGATTTCGCAACCCTCTGTGGCAAGAGCAGTATTTTGCACAACAGTTGCCATAGATTTTTTTAGTAGGACCAACACTGAAGGTAAGCTAAAGAAGAGGGGAGGGATATGAAGAGAGAGATGAGAAGTTAAAGACCTTGTATTCATTTACTTTTACTTCGTCGAATAATTTTATTAACAGTGTCGACGCAAAAGGGTGCTGCAATTCGCTGTTGAAGTACATGAAAGTGTCAATTGTTGGTCGGAGGTAATGTTCAGCGACCAGGGCTGAAACCTTCAAGCCTGGCATCAAATCAGGTCTCGTTTGAACACTGAATGAAAGATCCTTCCATTGTCTTTTAAGACGCCTGATAGAATAATTATTGGATATGATTTTTACAAGACACGTTTAAATAAAAAAACTCATGTGCTATTCTCTTAGACGCATCGTGGAAGAAACATATTAAAACGTCCTCGTGTGCAGCAGTTCTTGCCAATTTAACTGCACGTTAAATCAAACAGGCCTGTTCTGAAAATAAACAGGTGATTTGAAATGATTTTCGAATCTCGAATGATTTTCTGGTGTTCGGTAAACCACAAACTTTTTCTGTTATCATTATTGTTTTAACATACAAATAATATGTTTGCTGGGTATTCAAATGAAACTTTCAATTGTTTTGTGGCAAAGAAAACATAATTTTTCTTTCGTAGAATACACACACTCACAAGTTTTTTCTTTTTATTAAAAGAAATTTACACCAAATTTTACTCTTTTGAAATTGAATTTACTTGTGATTTGTTTTGTTACGACTGAAAGTTAAAATAGAAAAGTTTGATGCGAAAGTTTTTGCAAAATAAATATTTTATTTTGCTTTTAATGGAAAAGAAATGGTTTGTAAGAGCTCTCAGCAATTTTAAGAAGAATATTATTAAATTATAAACATGTTTTACAGAAAAGTTTTCTTGGTATTTTAAGTGAAATAGTTTTTAGTTTCTTTAAGAGAAAATTTTCTATCTTGTTACCGGATTTTTTTATTTGGAAATTCCATTCTTTTCATTTAATAAATTCTGATAAAGCGTAACTACAACTATTGTGTTTGGTAGTGTAGTTTAATCGTCCTTTTTTCAATTGCTGCCTTCTTTAAAATGTCTTTTTTCATAAATAATTTAAAAATGTATTCAATTGAACGAACTTAATCTGGAATAATTAAATACCTGTTGAATACAAACAAGCAATTAAGTGTTTTATAAAAATTTTTACTAAATCTGTACACCTGCACATACACACACACATGCAGCTACTGAAAGCTTTTTAAATGCATTAATTATAAAAATTTCGTAAATAAGTTCACAAAATTTTTTTTAAAGCACAGACTCAAATAAGGACATGCCTGTTTCGATACAAATATTTTGGTTAGGAAATCGAATGGCAGCTTAACCATTTAAACCATAAAATAAATCCAATTTAATTTAAAGCAATAAATTATTAAATAACCACTGTAAATGACAACGTTGCGGTTCATTCACTAATTCAATACTTGTTTTTTTACATTTAAAACTCTTTTACACTTTATTATAAACTATTTGTAACCTGGAAATTGCGAAGAGCCTTCGGATTTTTTACTCCACTAACAGATTTTAAATATTTTATGTTGTTTTCAAACGCAAAAATTGTTTACGATAAAATATAAATATTTTCAATTGTAAAAATACATCCGCTGCGTATTTTGTTTTAATTAAGAAAAATAAAACCTATAAAATAAATGATGTGTTTATTGAAATATTTTAAAAATTAAGAACGTTGTTCGAGTTTATTGATAATGTGTGTTTGTTTGCTGGCTGTAAAATGCGGCAAATTGTTAGGAAATGAGTTTTGTACAGTGGGCTCAAGTAAACTATTTTAGGTAGACCAAATTTGGAATTGCAATATTTTAAATGAAATTTTTTTTAAGGTAATTATTTTTAAATTGAATTAATATTCATAGGCTAATTGTTCGAAATTAATTAAATTAGCCTATGAATATTAATTGAATTTAACATAGAAATTTTTTTTTAAATATAAATTCTGGGTCTCTGTTATATTGCAGTTATTGAGGACATGTTTTGCTTAAAAGGATAAGAAGTATTTTATTTTTACGGGAATAGCAAAAGTAGCAAAATTACAAATTTTTAAAATATATTTTAAAAATAAAAAGCCTATTCATGTTGAGTCATGGTTTGGTTGGATCTAGAAACTTTTTTGTTTTGTTAATTAACAATCCATTGAATTTGTTTACTGAAAGTTAAGTAAATATTTGTTGTTATAAAATATTTAAATTCAATTAAGATTCTTAGGCTACCGAAAGCAACAACATATTTAAATTTTCCAGCCTGCACAGCAAAGCCGAATGAGGCTGTTTTGAGAAAACGCTACATCAAATCAATATGTTTAAGGCACCCACTTAAACTGCTCTATAGCTCCTGTACATCTTTAAGCTGTTAAAGAAAAACCACTACAAAAAGTTATAATCGAATGAAGAAAAATGTTTTTCTCCTTGTAACTTACATTTTTTTATTTAAATTCTTTTCTTAATTTTTTTCATTCATGCGGTTGTTTATTTCCTTTTTCCAGAAAAATGTGTACACAACAAGAGACCAGTTCCTAACGCAGGGTTTTCTTTCTGTTAAAAAAAATATTAATTAAGTCATTAAGAAGTTGCAAGAAAAGACAAATAAAAGGAATGTGTACCATTATTCTTAAAATAACTAAAACTACATTAAAATCTAAAAAAAATTCCAACTGGTTTTATGCGGTTTTTGCTCTGCATTGAAATATTTTGATTGCAGAGTTTTAACAAGACGGAAAATTAATGGAATTTATTAAAGGGTGCGCTTGTTTTAAATTCTGCTTATAAAATAATGCAGAATGAAATGCGGTTCTTAGAAGATGTTGTGGGAGTTAATAAAATGGAAATTATTAGTTTTGAAGTTTTAAAGTGTGAAAAAGGGAACCGCAGAAAAAGTTCTGTATAGTTTTGTAGTTCCCGTGTTGTGCCTTAAAGTTTCATGTTTTCCTTCTCATGGTATTGGCTCAGTTAGTGTTATTAGTGGTGGGTTAGATTCTATGCTTTCATGATTCATGATTCTATGCGTCATATTAAATTCAACGTCAATGCCGTCAGTGTGGGTATTACACGAAGCCATTTAGACTGTTTTTAGACCCTCATAACTTTGATTCGGGTCGTTATAAAATTTGGAGCACACATTTAAGCTGTCAAGGTTACCTCTTTAATAATTTCAAGGTCTCTCATTAAATGTTTCCGTAAATGCCCACTGTCAGAAGACAAATATTTAATCAGGGGATAATACAGGAGATGGAACTTCTTAGGGGCTCCAACTGGAGGGACTTAAGAAGAAACATTGAAGAGACTAGATTCCTAATGTAACCAAATCCTAAGGTTTTTTTTTGGAAGGTAAAAAGGAGGTCCCATAGAATGGTGACTCCTAACGATAGAGTGTACAACAGGCCTATCGCGTCCTAGGAGTCATCCCAATCCTTGTGAGGATTGGGATGACTCATGCCCCTCTTTTTCAACCTAACCTAAATGCCCACTGAGTCCGGTCAATATTTTACGTAGAGAGCAGTCATTTGGTGATCAGATAGGCCATTATGGACACGTAACACTTTCATCAGGGGTCCACAGGCTCCTCCCTCTTGTTTGTATTTCAGCCAAAAGTGTTTTAATAATTTAAGATATTTAGTAGTTTGAATGAGTACCCCCATTATCTCTCTTCAATATCGCTCTGCTCTGCTGCGTATGTCGAAACATTCAATTGATGTCAATTTTCTCAGTGCTTGGGAATATTGATCAGGTCTTTTTGAATATAAAAATTACGATCCTCAGCCTAACAATTTTAATTGTATATATATATTTTGTTTATTTAAAAAATTGTTGCTCAAAATATATTTCATGAAACTTCCATATTTGCTGTAGTTGTTTACTTACAGATAAATTTATTTATAAGTACAACCAACAACGAAATTTGTGCGAGTTATGGAACAGATTTATTATTTCAAATATTTATTGAAAACATCCAATAAGGAAATAAATTGATTGCCAAAATTATTCAATTCACAGAAAGTACTTTAATTGTATAAGGAATTTTTGAAAATATTTCTTAGCCGCTTTTCATTTCTTCTGCTTGAATTCCGCCGTAAATTTACTTAAAGTCTTAAAAAATAGCAGCGTTGAAATGATACGAAGCGGTCAATGGCTTTTTTGATTAGTTTTCAAGTGTTTTCAAAATAAATTTTTTTTTTCTGCAATCAATTAAGTTACTTTTTGAGCAACATGTTACAAAGAATCGTCTTTGATCGAGCAAGCAAATGAATAATAATGATGTTAATGATTGTGAGGTTTTTAACATCAAGAGATTTCGCTACAAGTAGACTGCTAATGGTGGGGATTTTTCAACACTTGGGTTACAAAATGCCTAAACTTTTAGCGTTCTTAACAATTTGGAAAAAAAGAAAAGAAACATCATGAAGTCTCTCCATAATCAAACCATAACATTTGAATTTCTATCAAAGCGTTTTTATTTTTGTAACACCAGAGTATCATCATGAATATTATGATTATTTTCTAGCTGAAGTGTCCTCCAGTTTAAATAAGTTTTTTCTTTCCTTCCCAAAGCTGTGAGATGACAAACAAAATTTTATTTTTATTTTCTATCTGCGTTGGCAGCTACAGTTTTGTCATCAGCAACAACAACAGCATTTTTCTTCTTTTGGCTTTTCTAAACAACATCAACATTTCCAGCACATTTATGTTGTAAGTGGAGAGCGAGTGTTTTTGTGCAACAATATTTTCTTCACTGGAGGCAGGTTTTTTCTTAACTTTAGTGTATGTGTGTGTGTGTGTGTGTGTGTGACATTAAGCAGAAGGAAAACTTAAAACATATAAAAAGTAAAAGGAAAAACACTTGTGTGGTTTTCATGATTTTTCTTTAAAAATATCTATTTTTAAATTGAAGAATTATTTATGTGAAATGCAGTTGGTAGTTTCGTGCGTATTTCTGTGTCTGGTGTGGAAAACAGGCGATAAAAATGACTACTTGTATGGATCTTCAAGTGAAAAGAGCTGTTTAAAAATAAATTTATATAGTTTTTGTATAATTTGTTGTTAATTTTAAAATGAAACAACAAAGCAAAATAATGGTTTCTATAAAGTTAACAGGATAAGATTTACTGGATCTAAAGGGAGAAAATGAATACATCGATCAGTAGTTCAATTTAAGTTCTTAATTTTTTCAACCGATTCCCACTTGAAAATCAAGAATGCCAACTGATCAGATATATAATTTGGAAGATTGAAATAATTTAACTTTTCAAACTTTTTGTTCACGATACATCACGAAAGAAATAACCGATTTACATCCGATTTAAGTGGCTTTTAAATGTGAAAGGCTGATTGGTTTTTGGTGTAGATCGGCGAAGTGGTTTATTTCCAAATTTTTTTGCGATATCTTGAAATCTATTGTTTCGAATCGGTTCAAATTTACAGGATTTCAGAAAAGCCCTTTAGAACGTTTTTTTTTATTCGGATTATAGTTTGATTTAGCTTAGCCATCCAAAAGCTATAAGCGGGTCACCTACACAGACAGAAGCACATATACAAACATACACACAAACACACACACATAACCATACACACATAATAACGAATATTACGAAGTCAAAGCATCGACATCTGATGAGAACTCAATTTCTGCGTGAAAACAATAACTTAACGATTTTTTACCTATTCAATTTTGCTACCGGGAAGTTCGAAAGAAGCTAAATTAATATAAAAAAGAATATGCCGTTTATATAAATAGTTTCATATACCTGCTGGTGTATTTAAGTTCAAAGTTCATATATCGTACAATCAAACAGTGCGGAGTCATGAGGTATTAAAAGTGGGTCACCTCTGCTTTATGAAGGATTCCACCCGATGTCAAGGGAATAGTTGTAATTTGATAGACATTTTTTTTAATCAATATTTCTGACATCAAATTCGGTTTGTAAGCAGAACATGAGAAAGACAACACCAAAGATGGCACAAATCCGAAACCGGTCTCTTCGTAAACCAAATACCAGATTAACGCTCGAATTTCAGACATTTTTTTTCGCAGTTTACAAAATAATTTTAGTTTTTTCTATTATTAAATAATTTTTTTATAAACTCTTTTGAATTAAACTGATGGCTTAAAAATTCAAACTTGAGACAAATGGGAGCGCCTTTTTCTAACAGCTTTAGAATGACAGAGTTGATTTTAAAAGCCTCAACTTTTCAATTCATTTGTTTAGGAATTATTTTTGATTTTTAATTTTTATCAGGCAGCTACATTAATGAAGATGTATTTTGTAAATTCTATACAATTACAAAAAAAAAAAAAAAATTAATCTCTTCCGATTTCGCTAAAGATTTTATGGTTCCAGCAAATGTATTCACGTGAGAGCAATCGCCTGCGAATATTAACATATCCTTGCGTGTTATTCCAAATGTTTTGGTATATTTTCTAAAACTAGGCCACAACTTAACGTTGAAATTATAAAACTATTATTTACTGTTATTTTTAAAAGCACAATTTTCCCAGCAAGAAAATAAAAAAGCTTCTAATAACACTTGAAAGTTTTTTGTGCATTCGGCTATTATTCTCTTGGCAAAATGGCGGCAAGCAGCCACAAACTTTTTTTTATATATAAAAACTCTTTTTTTTTTAATGAAAACTTTTGTTAAAATTTGGGAAAAAGATTTCCAATTTAATAATTTTGTTGAATTCAAAAATTTCGAAAACGTAATGGAGAATTTTATTTCGTAATTATATTATTGCCAAGATTTATGTATGTATGCATGTATGGACATTCATGAACGAGGCCTGTTCAGCAAATTGGGTGATTTTTCAAATCAAACGTTCATTTCTTTGTCCTGTTCACAGTTTCAACTTTTTATTATATTTAGTATGATTCTGAGAGTATTAAAAGTTAGAAGTATTTTGTATGTTGGGCGGTTTTCTCAATATCAAAAAGGAAAATAACAATGAAGTGCTCAAAAATAACAATTAAAAATTTAAATTAAAAATAACAATTAAGTGCTCAAAAGTACTTGAAATGCTTGTGATTGAATTCTACTGCAGGAAAATATTTATAAGTGGTACCAGTTTTTGAAAAAAGACCGAGAAGATGTGAATAACGATGGTCGTCCCGGAGGCCCCAGCAGATCAAGAACAAAAGCAAAAGTGATGAAAATTGTTATCCAGAATAGTCTAATAAAGTTGAGCCGATGGTAACACAATTTGTTTAAGTCCTTGAGTTGCTGTTTGTTTCTATTCTTCATGTCCTTTTTTCTGAATTTCCTGTTCCCTGTTTCTAAAAGCAAACTTTTTTAATTTTAATATTTTGAAATAAATTTTTAAAATTAAATATATATTGAACAATAAATGATCTATAAAAACTTATATTTACCGCCACACTTGGCACACATTTTCCCAAAAAAACATGACCACTAAACATTTAAAAATATTTATTTTGGATCAGATGCGTGTTTCTTTTTCGTCATAGAATTTATTATTATTGGAAACCATTTAGCCCAATAAATGTATAAAAAATAAATAAAACATTTTTCACTTTTTATTTAGTGGTTACGCTTTTTGGGGCAAATGTTTGCCTAAATGTGACCGTACCTGGGGAATGTTGACTACTTCATGCCATTAATTTATTTTCTTTTGTTAATTTCGAGACTAACCGATATGACAGCATATTTCGATCTGAAATTGTTGCATTTTGATAAGAAAAATTCAATATTTTCCAAAAAGGAGGCCACCGGAAGTATGTCTCGCCAGATAGATTTTTGCAGTGTGAAGAGACACAAAAAAGAATGGAGTTTTGAAACGATTGAAGAGATGAAAAACCGAACTGCTGAGGAAGCTGAAGGACACACTTAAAAGCGCATTTCACAATATCTTCGAGGATTAGAAAATATGCTGGCACAAATGCTCTACATTTGAAGGACACAAACAAAAAAATTATCAATAATATTTGTTGTTCGAGTAGAGAATAATAGTATTTCTTTAAATGCATTGACTTCGTTAACGGTTATAATATCGAATTTGGGTATTCACAATGAAAATAGAAAAGCATTAAGGATTCAAACCTTCATATATTCGTGACATTTATTTAATTAAGTTTTTTTCTTACAATTGTGCCCCTGCGCTGTTCAGTCTTTCTAAGATTCAACACACACACACAAAATTGCAAAACAAAAACGTTTTCAATAATATGCCTTTAAATTTTTAAGTTGAAAATAATCGAGCAAAAATAATTGTCACATTGTTTTTTGATTATTCAAATAAGAAAAAGATTATGCATTTTTATTTTTGATAAGAGTGTCACTTAAATGTTGGAGTCGTTTCTATTAAATTTATTGATTTAAATTTTTATTAATTTTTTTCAATGCAAAGAAACTTAAAAACTAATTAAAATCACACACAAATTTAATATTCAAGGAATTTTTTTTTTAAATTACATCTGCTACGAATATTTTGAATTCATCTCGTGAAATTTGGCAGAAGTATTTCCTTTTTTATGGAAAATATTTTTAATTGAAAATAAATTTTTAGAGAAAATTTTGGGGGGAATATTGTTTCTTTGATGTAAAAATATGCATCTAAAAATATGAAAAAATATCTCTGCATCTTAAGGCCCAATTTTAAAGTTAAAATCATCTTGATTTGAGACCATGTTAATTACATACTAAATATTTTGCTATTGTGTGCCTATTTAAGATGGACAGACTGTAGTTAAATACAGGGAGCTCCCTGCCGTTATCAACAATTCCTCTCTGTTTTATTCAGAATAAAAAGCCATAAAACTAACCCATATACTCATCTAGATAATAAAGCATTTCTGCACAAAAATTTATAATTAACGGAGTTGTGATAATTACAAAGACGCTTCTTAAACTTTATGCAACTACAGTGGGAAAAGAGCAGAACTGCATGGTCCAGACATTCGCTGTACTTCAAACATGCATAAATTTAATGAAAACGGATAAAAGAAAATATCAACACAAGCGACTGCAAGTGTGTGAAACGTGATGAATAACTTTGTCTTTCAAAATAAAATCATTTACATAACAACTCTCGTAAGCAGGAACGTGGTTTGGCTGCGCACCCAATTTAGGGGATTTTATAAACAAATTGGGTATATTTTTTTTCGTTATCAGGGGAAACTTTCGGCTTTATGATTCTTCCAAAATTTTTGTTTCTTTTCTAAATATATTTTCAGATTAAGTGGTTTATTACTTAAAATTGTTTTTAAATTAAGGATTTTTTATTTTTAGGACCAGCAGTAAGAGAGGGACACTTGTGCGGTGCATTGTGCTGGAACTAGAAAGCAGGTGATAAAGTGAGAGGACAGTTGCAAAGATATAGAATTTGTTGTGGCTATTTTTTTCATCTACCGGTGAATTTTTGCAAAAGTGTCAACGAATCAGGCTGCTGTATTCTGTTTATTAGTTCCTGATGGTCGCTGCCGCTAATTCTCAGCCAGTAGTGACTTTGTCATTAAAATAGTCAGGCAACAATTAACACAATCCTGCATTAATGCAGGGGCCAAATTACTGTACTTGAAATCGATCGAAATTTCAATACAATTAATATGGAACTTTTGATCGCTATCGAATGCTGTAATTAACCCCCTGATTAGAATAATTCGGCAGCCTATACACGATTGAGTGGCGGGTTCAAACTCGTGATTTTAGGCTTCGTACTCTTGTGATAAGTACTGCAGTCAGCAGCACTTCTAAAAGACAAGTCTAAACGTAAAAAAAAAAATCGAAACCGTGAAAGAATCTAAACGCAAAAAAAAAAATATCGAAACCGTGAAAGAATCTAAATGCAAAAAAAATCGACACAGTGAAAAAATATCTTGTATATAATAAAGAAATGAAAACCAGCATAAATTGTGAAATCCGTAGCGCCGAACACAAACACAAAGAATTGCAGCAGCACTGTTGAACGACATCCTGGACAAATCTTTTCTCAGTTTTAAAAAGGTTAGTAACTCTATTGCTTTTTTATTTATGGAAATTTCAAATGTTTTCTGTTAAGTCCGAATCGTACACATAAACAGAGCTGATGGTCTGATCAGCTCCAAACTGCTGGGTTTTACAATATATTCGAAAAGGTTTTAATCGGTTGGGAGGGAAAGTTTGTTTAGCTAAGTGTTGAAAACAATCTGTTGGATATATTTATTTGATAAAATGCTTTTTATTCGATAGAGAAAAAATAAATTTTGCTGTTGTCTTCTATATTCAATCAATAATTATTTTAAATCTCCTTAAATTTAATTTCGAGCTGATTCTTTTCGTTTGATATTGAATCAATTGATATTGAATTTGAATTGAGTATTGCAATTATTTTAAACGATCTATGATATTGTTATATTAATATGATATTACGAAAATTCAATTAATTTAATAAATTTTTTTTTATTAATTAATAATTATTATTGTCCTTAGCAAATTGTTGGTTAACTGCTTCCTTGCAGCTTTTGACAATAGTTTTGTTAAAATTGAAAAAAAAGAATTTTAAAAAGTTTTACGGTAAAATACAAGAGCCTCCAATTCAAGTGACTCTGCGTACTGATGACATTTTGGGGCTACGACAAAATACAGGCAAATTAACCCATATTCGGCCAAGAAAATTCAAACGGGAGTTTTTTCAATATGTGAATGATTTTTATACTGATTTGGGTCTTTTGAATCCAAATCTGTTGTCGGTTTGGCGCTATCTTGTCCATGAGCCCTGGAAATAGGTGTTCGCAAGTGCGAACATTGGCCGCAATTTAACATGAATATTTCGTATGAACAAATTTATGTGCACTCATAAAAAATTTTCATTTATATGTAAAAATACAAATATTTTTACAAATATTGAGAAGTCTTTGTAATATATTTATTATGATACAAAAGAATAGGATTTATATTTTATGATATGTTTCAAAGCATTGTGGATGCAAATGCATATTGCATTTTTGGAAAATCCACTTGATTGGTTTGCCACACCATTGAGTTGGCATCTTCGAGGTATTCGTTGTGGTTAAATTATTGGAACATGTTCGCCTACAATATAAGGCAGTTGGCATGTATAGTTTCTGTCGGATATTTGTTGAACAGATTCAGCATCTGGTTGGGAACTTAGTAGCCAAACTTGGCTGACGCTGATTTTGACAAAAACAAAGTATCTTCCATACATTAGCCAATGATGAGCTGATAACCGAAATAAATGAAGGCCAATACCACTTCTTTGGCCTAATATATATATGCAGATCTACTCCACCCATATCCTTGTTATATGAGCTGAGAGGCACTGGTTATGCCACATTCTCATATTTTTCAATCCCTTCTTCCATCGCTTTAAGCTAAGCATCGGTTCACTTTGCTCGCAATTGATAAGAGCCTCCTTGTTGTCTGCTGTACGACAAACCAGTTCCGAATATGTTCTATCAAATTGGTAATCACTTCCTCCTCGTTTCAGATGCTTTACTGTGAGTAGTGGGTCTTTCGCAATGCGATTTGGGTTCCCGTAGCGCAAAAACCATTCTCACTTAAAAGGCACATCAAATAATATGATTAAAAAAAGTTCTCAAAGTAGGTTTGATATAGAATGGGATTTTCTATACATTCCAATAGTCTTAGAACTACGTCTACACCCAAACCAAAATGACGATCGTAGTTGTCACCGAAGCCAAAATATGGCAACTAAACAAATAATCGATGTCCTTATGCTAAAATTTCTTTTGTTGTATTTCGGTAACTGCACTTGACACGACTTTGAGTTCTTGACAGATGATCCGAATTATCTTGAATAATAGATTCTCCCCTAAACATGATTTTTAAATATCTCGAAGTCCTTTTTTTGTAGTTATGGTTCCACAATATTTATTTTGGTAGTTTCTGAAAATGCCTACATAAGTACATGTTTTTTTTAATAAAATAATTATAAAGGAAAATCAGTTATTTCCTCAATATATTTTTTGTGATTCTTAGATTGAATTAAAAAGTTCCCTTGTAGCAGCGTTTCGGTAAAAGAAAAATTCTGGTCTTTACACGACTTTAAGTTTTCAACAGATGGTTCAAATTATCTTGAATGATACATTTTGGCCAAAAGATGATTTTCGAATAGCTGGTCTCTGAAGCTTTTCTTTGCCGTTTATGTCTCAATATTATTTGTGCTGGTAATTTGTTAAGTTGTATTTTCAAGTAAATGTTTTCATTAATAAAATATTTTATTTTTAAGGAAAATTAATTGCATTCTAAAAAAACTTTCCCTGGTATTTATAAATTCTCTTAATTTTTCCTCTATTGAGAGCAAAAATTTGTTGGCACACAGGATAACTTCCCTAATTATGGAAAACATTATGCGGGAACTAAATATAATTCAGTTCGATGCCATGCGGAAGGTTTCGATATAAAAAGTTCTTTTTTTAAATCCTAAAATGCCATACGATAGTAATGAGAAAAAACAAATCCATACACATTCAAAGACAAAAGATTTTATGTTTTTATAGCTTTTGGAACTTTTGGCAATACAAATCCGAAAGCTTGGGGATAAGCAACGAATAAAAACTAGAAACCCTATTTTGTTGGCTGGCTGATGTTTATGATGTTATTAAGTGCAGGTAACACACAATAGGGGCTAAAATTTTCTTTGCAATCTTTCAAGAAGGTGACAAAAATTCTTACACAAATACTGAGACAAACACGCTGCTGTTATTAACACTGTGAAGGTTGATTTTACAACATCATCATTTTCTACCTCCGAATAAAAGAATTTTAATGAAAGTTTTCATTTTTGTTTGTTTGTGAATGTATGTAAATAGCTTCTGCATAAGTAACTTCAACTGCCGACTTTAAGAATTCCATTCAAAGTACATACTTTTGGTAGTTGCTGCGACTGGCACTGAATGACTGACTTACAATGAGTGGCGCGCAAAATAAAACCAGATAATTATTCATACTTCTAAGCCAAAGTCGGCAGGTGGTACTTAATGTTAATAATAATAAAGATGGTCATTATGCATGAAAAGTAAGAAGCGAAGGGAATAAATAGCAGCAGTAATTTTCAAACATACGCGTGCGTTAGCGAATGCCAAATGCCCTAATGAAAGGAATTTCGTTGCAACTTATTGCAGGAAAAGTTTGAAAGAAATTCACTAGCAATTTAAGTTGAAATATATTTAAAATTTTTTAGTTAGAGCATTTAAAATGATGTGGTGGTTTTATTAGGGAGGCTGCAGTCGAAAAGATATTTTAGCAGCATGGAAAAATAAACCTCCGAACTCTTAAGGGCGGGGATACATACAAACTGCCGTACGTTATACGGCAAGTTTTTCAATTGACAGCTAAGATTCGCTAGAATTTCTTTAAACTATGAAGTATTTAGCTGCTGATTTATTTTGGAGAAAATGTAATAAAAACAGTTTTCTTAATGCAACTAACGGAGAGTATTACGCTGATATTACCGCATCTAAATTAATAACTCTAGTTGGATCTTTTCCCAAAATATTCGTAATAAATTAACTGCAAACATTTTAGTACCGTCAAGGAAACTTCATTTATTTCAAACGAAATATATAGATAAAGTACCAAATCAGTCCAGCAGGTTTTTACAAAATTTATAGGGTGTTTTTTATAGAGTGATACAAGTTTAAATCATAACAAAAAATAGTACTATATTTTTGATATCAATGAAACGGTCTTTATTGGATAGAAAATTTTATGACATTAATGCTTGAAGATGATTTCGGCCATGTGGCCACCACGGCTGGCCCTTACAAGGCCGAATCTGGAACACCAATTTTCACAAACTCGCCAATAACTCGTCGAATGTTGATTTCCAGGTGTTTAATTGTTTGTGGTTTATCGACGTACACAAGTGACTTTATATAACTCCAAAGAAAATAATCCAATGGGATTAAATCACACGATTTTGGAGGCCAATTATTGGGCCATTTCGTGAAATTATTTTTTCGTCAAAAGTTTCCTTGAGTAAATCAATTGTAGCCCCCGCATGTGGCTCCGTCCTGTTGGAACCACATAACAAGATTAATTCCAGCTAATTGAGGTACGAAACAACTTCGAATCATGTTCCTATGCAGTCCACCATTGGCAGTAACATTCTGACCGTCATCGTTTTTGAAGACATATGAGCCAATGACTCCGCCGGTCCATAAAGCGCACCAAACATTAATTTTCTGTGAATGTAATGGTGTTTCGACAAAAGCTTGTGGATTCTCTTTACTCTAAATGCGACAATTCTGTTTATTTACATACTCATTCAAAAATGAGTTTGACGAATAGAACAATTATTTTGATTAAAAATTTCAACAATTTCCACGCGTTGCTCTCGTGTAAAACGATCCATAATGAAATGTCAAAGCAAGCTTAACAAAAAGCAACTATCAGCTGTTAAATGTGTGGTTAAATAAAGCAGTGATGCCAACTCAAAGTTGTATCACTCTATAAAAAACACCCGATAAAAACAAAAAGTTTCCTCATAATTTATTGTCTAAAGTAGGGTATTCTTCATATATGTATATATTTCCATAAATAAAGTGAATAAATTTGCAGAAAAAAATGTATATAAAAAAATCTGCTTTAAACTTGAATAGGAGAACAGGGTATTAAATCTGTGGCAGCAGTCAAATTTTGTTTACTTTGCATTGTCCTTCAAAAGTGTAGAACTCTACAAACCAACATTCTTATCTTTATCTCACATAAACAAATATGTGTGTATAAATGCATCTGCATGTGTATATGTGCAATGATAAAAGTAGAAAAAATATTATTGCAGTTTTGTTTTTCATTTCCAATGTCTCTGTTTACAAACTTAAAACACTTTTTGTCTAAAGAATACGCCAAAAGAGAGTTTCCATTTAAAGTCTAGAAAAACATTCACACAATAGAGTTGATACGGAAGAAAAGGTCTTTGTCGCAGCAGTTTTTGAAGCGGCTTTCATTAACATGTTAAATAGTCATGAGCCATACAACGGACTGCACAGTGAAGCGGATCACTGAAAAAAATGGTAACAAGTGCTCGTATCACTCATTTACGTGAGCGATAGAAATATATTTCAGGTTCTCATTTAATATGATCTCAGAAAGCTAATTGTGCAAACAAGCATTTAATAAGGCTTTATAAAGGCAATTATTTAATAAGTTAACTCGAAATCGTCTTATTTATTTCTATGGCCGGTACAAGTATTATGAAGTCAGGTGGACTTTTGATGTTCTGGTTATGAAAGGACTGTAAAAAAATAGAAGCATTCAAGTGCATCAGCTTCTTAAGAGATACACCGAAAGTGGAATACAACTCTCATGTATGGGCCGGTGTTTCAAAGTCTATTTTGAAGTCACTCGGTCGTCCACAGGAGAAGGCAAAGAAACTTATCGGACACAGTAGCCGTAATCAATTCTATTGACGTTTGGGGTTTTTATCGTTGCCGTAATGGGATGTACTCTTATGAAATCACGGAACCTCTTTCCCGAAACCCATTTCAAATTGCAATACGCGTTACTAACAAATTTAATTTTTGGGCGAATAGCCCGTATGTGGAGCAAATTATCTGTAGAGATGTTCCCCGCCACTTTAAATTTGAGAAGGATTAAATCGAGCACAAATTCACAAATTGTCCTCGAAAAGCCATCATCTGCTGGTATTTTTTTTTCCAAAATTAGTATAGAAACGCCGTCACCCTAAATTCTCCGCGATATCGAACACTGACAATAGATTTTTCGTAGCCTTAATTGACTAATGTGGACATCTTTGGATTCAACAAGATGGCTTCACAAACATACAGCCGGCGAAAAAATTCTATTATTGCCTGAGAAATTTCCCGGTTGCGTAATTTATCGATTTCGGAATGTCAGTTAGCCGCCTCGTGCTTGTGATATAACGCCGCTGGATTGTTTATTTCCCAAACTACAAACAGCTGACGCTCTGAAAGTTGACATTCGGCATTGCATTGACGTCATAAACGAAACTGTGCTGAAATTAAAAATTTTGTAAAAAGAGCAGACGTCTGGCGTCGTGTTAGAGGTGGACATCTGCCTTCCATTATATTCCATAATTAATTCCCTTATTTCTACTTAACGCTGGGATCACTAAAACTAAATTTGTGGAAAATTAATTGAGTTTTTAAGCAAATTTACTTCCTAACCTCAAGTTTGCCCACCCGTCATAAATTGAATATTCTGCAAATGCCTTTAAGTAAAAAATTAATTACACGCAATTATTTTCGCTGACTTCTGTCTCAACATTCATTTAACTTTCAAATGAACAGTGCAACTTGCGTCTGTCGGTGTCAATATTTTTTACTTCATTTCAAATTATCTGTCGCTTTCAAGAGCGTCTAGAAAGCCGGCAAATATATAATTATTATAACTTGAGGGCAGTTTATGTTCATTCATTAATATTTTTATTTTACTGTTTCCAGCGAGGCGTTAACTATGAAAAAAAAAAACTAAAAAATATATTTATTTAACGAAATATGTTTAAGAAATATGACGCCCACCAACAATGAACAAGATATTATCTCAAAAATTACAATCTCTGTTTATAATGAGCAAATAAAAATGCAAAAAAAAAGGAAAGATAAACTTGCAATAGGTTTTTATTAAACAGTTGGTAACGACATAACGTTGTAATATACACCCGAAGAATGGCCGGTGGAGGGGGACTTGATTGGACAACAACACATTTAGCAGACCATTAATTATTAGTCACTCATATTCGTGTAAATGTTTCCAACTAACTTGTCAGCCGAATATTGACTTTAGCCAGAAATGGTTTTTTAGATATTTCTTCTTCTTTTAGTATTGTTTTTGTAGGTTTAAGAAAACTGTATGATGTCACAAATGCATGGAGCACAAACTGGACCAAAGACAGATGGTTTATTGGTTGGCTTCCTAGAAATAGCAAATGGCAAAGAAGAACAAACGAAAACTGCAAACATTGAGAAATTTGATAGAAATTTTAATATTTTCTTTTGTTCAAAACTAAAGCCCAACTTGCAAAGAAAACTTCAAAAAATAACTGCAATAAAATCACAGACTATAATACAACCAACCGCACTGCCAGCCAGCCAACCAGATTTATCTGCGGGCTTTTTGTTAACGGGCCAATGAACCTCAAGGAAAATCTGAATTAAAGCAGCAAACAAATCAGATGTATTTTTGTTCTTGGCATGCACAACTTTTATTTGTTACTTTCTTTTTTTTATTTCAAAATTATTGTTGCAAAATATTTACTAAAGTCAGACGGTTTTTAATAGTCATTGTTAGAACAAACGAAAAAAAGAAAAGCAAAAACAGAATAAGAAGTAATGAAAAAACAGCTCGAAAAATGAATAACTCTCAGATGTTTTTTCCCCTACAATTCAGATAGACAGACGGATAGACAGACAGACATTATAAGTATCATCACCATTATCATCGCCGCTATTATCAGCAACTTTATGAAGTAAAACAGCTACACTCGTTCCGCAGCAGCCATCATCGACTTCCTTTTGTAAAAATTTAACTTTTAAGAAAATTTTTACAAAGCAAATATTTATGTTTGTACTATTAAAAAGTAATAACAGAGATATTTTGCAATCTATAGTAAATGCAGGTTTTATAACAGTTTTAAAGCCTTTCGGTAGACACTCTACATTTTGTCTTCACACATATCAAGCATTTGCGGCATGAGAGCTATAAAACACTAGAACTTTGAAAGTCTCCGAAATATAACGCTGATGTGTTTATTGTTTTAAAGTGTTCTAAATATTTTGTTATATTTTTAACTTCCCTGTAGGAAAATTTCAAATCTTCAAAATTATTGGTTTGAAACTATTTTGCATAAATCCAGTTTTGGTCATATCACGACGTTCTGAGTCCGTAGGATCTTCTAAGAGGTTGCCACCATGTTTGTATGTAAACATATGAGTGTGTGTATGAGTACACGTACGTAAGCATGTTGCTGTTTTATAACTTTCGAATAACTCGACCGAATCGAACCAAACTACAGGGTCCTTTTATAGCTTTTTTTGAAAAAGCTATAAAAAAAAACTACTGAATATTTTCTCAAATTTTTTTTTTTTTTTAAGTACAATCCTTCCGGTTAATAATGGAAAATAATTTCATTCAAATGGCTGCCTCGGCTGGCCATGCAGTAGCCTACAGGATCGGTCCAATTTTTAATCAAGTTATCGATTGTGTGCAGCGTCAATTGTCTCTGGCTTGTCGGCGTAACACTTATCTTTGACGGCAGCCACAAATAGGAATCCAACGGTGTCAAATCGCAGCTCCGAGGTGGCCAAACGACATCAGCTCTGCGGCTGATAATGCGATCTTCAAAAACACAACATCAAATCATCGAGTGTAGCTTCGGCTCTGTGGCACGTAGCGCCGTCCTGTTAAAACCAAATGTTGCCAATATCCTCCTCTTCAATTTTTGTGAACAAAAATTCGTTCAACATAGCCCGATAACGATCGCCATTGACTGTAACGGCCACTCCTTGCTCATTTTCGAAGAAAAATGGCCTAATTATGCCTCTGGACCAAAATCCGCACTAAACAGTGACTCGTTTTGGGTGCGTCGGCTTTTCAATGTATACCCCAAATGTGATAATTTTGCTTTTTTACATACCTGCCAAGATCAAAATGATCGGTATCTTCTGTAAGTCGATCGCAGGCAATATTTCCCAGCGTTGTTCAAGCGTATACACAACCATATTCGTTCAGCGGAAAGATAAAACTAATTGTCTGTCAAATCAGAAATGAGCTAAGTTTTACCATTCACGAAATAAGCACTAGTTGAAAAAAAAGTTAGATTGCGGACCCTATATTTCAAAGAATGCAACCGAACTTAGATTTCTTGTGAACTGGAACTGATTCGGAACAATCGATTGCGATTGTCCGCTGCCAACCGGATCAAAATCGGTTAATCCGTTCGTGAGATGACGAGAGTGAAAAAATTCCGAAAGAAGAAAATGTTTTCTTTTTTAAACGCAATAATTATATATCAGAGAAGTTTGTGTTTCCGATTTTTCTGTGGGATTCGAAAGCTACATTCGGTCGCCGCTTATGACGTGAAAATCGGTTCTCTCACGCAAAAGTTATAACAGTTTGAATATCAAAATAATAGTATTTTAGCTCGAAAAGGTTCAAAAGCATAGAACAGAACAAAAAACTACGTTACAATTGATTTTCGGTATTGAACCTGTTCGTATACGACCTCGATCTTAGATTCTAAGGAACAACCCACACATTTCCATGTAAATGTAAGTGGGAAAGAAATATCCCCCGGTGCCCTGCTGTACAGATTATGCAGCAGAATTCTAAATACTCATTTTAAAAGCAGTCATAGTTGTAGATGATTGTACGAAAAGCTGAATGGCTGTGAATGAACTTAAACCATTGGATAGAACTTTCCGTAAGAGATAGTGGATTAATTTCGAATAATTTCAGTTAACAATTGTAAAAAAAGAAGCAATTTTGCAAAATTGTAGAAAAGAAAACAATATAAAGCGCGATGCTAGCAGAGATGAGTTGGCACCGTTATTAACGATAGACGCGAGGTAGTCCATAAAAAAAATAACTGAGAAAGTTTGCAAATTGTACCAAATGAGCATTTGGTGTATCGAAGTACTTTTGAGTCTGCAATTGTACCAAAAAATACTACAGTACAATTGCATTAAGTTTTGCAAATCTGAACACCATGGGGCAATTATTTCTTTCGCCTTCCTACTTTTCTCAATACACACTTTAAACATCAAGTAAATAAGAGCTCTATTATTTAAGTGATGGGCGTGATAATATTGCTTCAGTCACAACAAAGTGTGGAGTTACCTCTTCTCTAACCTCTTTTATAGTTACCGCTTCGGGTTACAGCTCCCATTGGCAAACCAGTACAAACGCAATTGCGACTTAACTCGCATTGACCGTTTTGTTATTGTTGTGTAAAAGATTTGAAAAATATTCAATGTCAAAAATAATATTATCAGGCATTCCGTAGAATCCGACTCCGTTCGGAAATGGAATTGATTTCGCATTGCAATTCCTAAGATAACGAAAGGTTAAACATTTTTTTTTTTCGAAACGAATTTATTTATAATTTCGTCAGTCAATTCCGTTCATCATGTGATTATTCCGCAAAGGTTGTTTCGGATGTTGTTTTCTGAGGATCCAAAATACGGCTGATATTAAAAATGATGTTAAAATTACATTCAAAATACTAATTTAAAAATATAAGTGCTGGTACAACATATAAAACCCTACGTTGTCAACACTCTAAATAAATTGTTTTTATATTAAAACATTTCTTTATTTCTCTTACAACTATAATTTAAGTCGACAAAAAACCAACCAGTTGTAGAACGAAACGTAAGAAAATAAAAGAGGAAAACTGATCACTGAGTCCTTGTTATGACTTTGATATTTGTTTTAAGCCTCTCACTTAGTAAAGTGCAAGTTTGAAATAAATATCTTTAGTTACTCTAAGAAATGTCGGGATAAATCTTCCCTGATGACCTGCATTAGTCCCAGTGAAATGCGCAGCTAAACCCCCTCAATTGATCACTTTGAATTCTTTAGCAAGATTTTGGGAAACAAGAATGAGCCCTAATTAAAATTAAAGAGTTTCAAAAACGACAATTCCCCAAAATACTAATTAAAATTACTTTATTCTGAAAGGTTGTTTCGGTTATTTACTTTTTCTGACGATAAAAAATACGGAGTTGAACTCTGTGATATGAGACTTTGTAATTAATTTATTTTAATTTGTTTTTTATTTGGTATTTCAAATGTCAGCTCCGAGCAGACCACAGAAAGTTCTTTGTTTTTGATATTTACATTTTAAGGAAAAACAAATTTAAAAAATGTCCTGTTTGTTTGTATATAAACAGTGCGATCGAAATTATCTTTCGACAAACTGAGCCAACCAGTGAGTCTTTCTTTGTATTACGGCTTGACGAGTTTTTAAATTTTGTCTTTATAAATATTTCAATTACATAAATGTATTATGGATCTTTTTTTAATAATATTTCATTTAATTTTTTTATTCCATGTTATATATCCTTAATTGAAAAATCAATTTTTTATTAAAACTGATTTGTTTTATAACCAAGTGAATGGTCCTTGTAAATGAATACTGTTTTGATATTTCTTCTGTACACAATTTTACATTAATTTCTAATTAATACAGAAGATTTTTCTTTTCAATTTGCAAACGATTGTATATGAAAAATAGCTGAAAATAATATTTAATAGACACTGCTCAAGCACTTCAATGTCAGGTTGAATCAAAAGTGGGCGTATTAACATTTTTACAAACACTTTTTTCTATCTCTTTTTTATAAATGAAAATTATTTCAACTTTTTTCTTTCTATTTATTTAAATCAACTTTTTAAAACATGTTAACATGGATATTAACACACGAATGCGAAGATGTTGCAGCATACGATTACATGTACTCGTTTATACTCCCACACACACACACACACACTCCAATATTACCTGTGATTAAATGAACATATTAATATAACATGTTTACTAGTATTTTACTTTTCACATGAAATAGTTTTTTTTTGGAATCTACACCAGACAGCCAACTCGGCATTTCAATGATTGTAAGTAAACAGCAGACAACATGTAACACAGTCAACATTCAATTTGAAAAAAAAGTAAACTAAATGCAACTATTATGAGATGGAAAAAAAAAATTATATGAAAAACTCCTGCTAAAAAGTTGGGATATAAAAGGGAACCTAAAATAAAAGCAGAACCATAAAAGAGTGCTTTTGGTTTACATTATTTTCAAAGAGCTTTGCAAACCGAACCAGCTTGAAATTGATAGAGTTAAAAATGGATACACGATATTTAAATGGTTCGATGAGTAAATAGGCTTCGATTTTTAGATTCCATGGAATCTAATAAATATTGTAGTTTAATTATATGACATTGAAATCTGGAGAAAGCTAGTTCTTAGATACAAATTTTCAAGAAGCTTAATAACAAATCCAAATTCTAGTTGTGTCAGTCACGTCGCTTAAGTGAATCTTTTATTTATAAAAACAATAACAAGTTTATTTTCGATGGGTGCAAATTTACGAGAGGCCTTATTGTTTTTACAAAATTTATGCGAAAAACACAATCTACTTTTAAGTTTGGCTTAAGAAAATGGAACAAAAACGGGGAAACCAGAAATTAGGACATAAAGAAAATAATCAAACGGCAACACTGGAGCTTTAGTTTGTTACAATTCTCGTGTGATTTTTAATAATAAATTCGGTACAAATAGGAACCGTTATCACATTTAATAAATCATAGTACTCCACATGTAGTGTGTGTAGCGGCTCTCGAAAACAGCTGTTCTGCTCTGCTGTTTAATTTTTTTTATTTGAACTGTGGGGTTATTTGATCTCGCATCATCGCTAAATAAAATCTGGCATTCATATTTTGTGTCAGCCGCTGTCGGGGTAGTTTAGAGACCATCGCTATGACTTTATCATTTGAACAGACCCACAACACAATTAGCAGAGCCACTAAATAACACAAATGAGAAAAATTCTATTTGTTTGGGTAGTATGTGATCGTGACCAGGACCATCTCAGCCAAGAGCTCTCACAGTTTTATATTAATAACAATAAAACTTTCCGATGTTTACGGAAGAGGCTTAAAACTTCTAGTAGGGAAGGAAGATACTGTTGAGTTTAATTTTCAATATACGTGCTGAAGGTTGCCGTAATTAATGACGTCTAAATTGTCGGCATGCGGAAATCACGCGGAGAAAAGTAAATGAAAGGCGGCTTTGGATCAACTGTTTTTGGATCATGAGATTAACGAACTTCAGCATTATTTTGTAAACTAGCCAAAGAAATTATTAAGAACAGCTTAGAGGAGGATGTTATTAGTCCCATATTTTAAAGGAAGAATTTATCACCCAATAAGAAAATAAATCTTAAGAATAAGAACTCTATTTTATGTGTAATAGGATGTTCAATTACTCGGGTGTCTACTGTAATCGACGCCCCCAATAATAAATAGATGCTTTAATTAATAATTTGCAACTAATCAGTTAAGAAAATAGAAAGTTATTATATTATAATAATAGGATTATATGAAAGTTTATATCAGTAGCGATTTGAAATTATATTTATATAAATAAATTATAATTAATTACGTTAAAAACATTAATTTCTTTGTGATACTAAAACATTTCTTTGTTATTTTTCATTTAACTTTCTTTCAGTCATTAACATGTCACTTTATTATTATAAATTATTTAAAGTGTTCACTCCTTTAGGACCGACCGTTTTATCAGCAAAATTGCAAAATGGCAAATAGAGGAGGCAGAAAGAAGGAGAATATAAAAAATAAAAATCGATAGTATAAAAATATGTGTAGGGAATATGTATAAAAATATGAAATAAAAAGTTCAGCAGACATTCTTTTCATAAGCAGAGTTAAACAGCGATAATGAAAAACAGATAATATGGGAGGCAGCCATTTACAGTGTGTTTTGCTATTTATTTATTTTATATACATAAATTTTTTACTATTAATTTTTGTTTGCAAAGAGGAAGTGAATATGACTGTATGGATGGGAATGGAAAATGTCAAAGGTTAAATATTTAAATAGGGAAAGAAGAAGTTTAAGAGTGAACAATTATTCATTGATTTTTATGATATATTAAAGTTGCTTATGTTTTTTAAATTTATATTCTTATAACGAAAAGTTGGCTAATAATCGATTCTGTGACTTAAGCGAAATGGAAAAAAACTTAAGTTTAATAAAATATTTTTTGTTGTTGTTGTAAATTTAAGCATATTTTCGCAAATAAAAGTAAATATTTTAGTTGCAACGGATTTCCTGTTATTCAACCTCTTCATGCCAGTAGCCAAAGACTGTGAGAGCCAGTCAGGCAGTCAGTCAGTCAGTCAGTCGACAAAGCAGACGGACAACTACGTACTATATACGGCCTGCTCTTTAGGTTTAAGTACTTCAAACGTTGGGTTGAGGTATGAGATATGGTTTTGCTTTGATTTTGTTCACCGGCTGTTCTGTGTGTGATTGTACAACTAGAAAAACAGACAGACACACAAGTACATGTGTTGCAAGTAATAATTGTACATACACTCCAGACACAAGAGTATCGTACGGTTTTCCATGCTGAACTCAACTACAATTCACTTCAATATATTTCATAAAATAGTGTAGTAATATTTTGCAAAACATAAAAAAAAGTTTCACTATGTCTGCATTAAAATAATATTTGTAAAACTGTTTTTTCTGCTTATTGTTATTTTTAGACAGTTTTTTACTTTACAATTGGTTTTATATTACTTTTTGTTTTTTTTCTTAGTTTCTGTTTATTTCGAGTTCATAGTAAAAACCGAAAACTTTTAAGTACCTAAACATTAAAAAAAGTACTACGAACATATCTGATGGTGGGATGACACAACCAAAAATCAGTTGCTATTAGTTACAATTGTCATAGAACTTGTTTCGAAATTTTGTATCTTCCCTTCGGGAAATATATTATTTTTGACAGGATATTCTGATTTAGTTCTATTGCCAGTTTTCAAACGATATCTGGCAGTGTTACTTAGAAGACTAATACAATAGTGTAAATACATAAAGTTAAGGCTGAGGATCTGTCACACGGTTTCTTTTCATAAAAATTTTATTTAAACATATTGTTTCGAAATTAATATAAAAGAGATAAATTTTTATGCCTCTTAAAAACCAACTTGAACTAATAAATTCGATTCTTAAAACATTCTTGATATAAATGGCCTGAGGAGAGGGATAAAGAGAGTAAAATAGTTTCTCCGATTTCCTCAATAGTTGCAAGCTTCTGTTAAATAAGTTTTGGGACAAACGAATAACTTTTCTTCTAGAATAGAAGTTGTTAAAATATATATATATATATATATATATATATATATATATATATAGTTTTTTTCTTCTTAAATATTGTACTAAGAATCCAGATTTTCTAAAAAGATTAAGTATGTTAACAAATCCTAAAAACATACTTAATAACAGTTGTATTTATTTTTCATAAAATAAATTTTCAATCTAAATAAATTTAGCGGAAAATATTCCAAAACGAAACCTTTTAACGCAACTTTTGCCTTAAAGTACCCAGCAAAACTACTGATATTTTATTATTCTATTCAAATAAATAAAAAAGTTTGAGGACTGATTTTTTTTCCAACTATAATTTTAGTTTTGAACTTTAATAGAAAGTCCTCACAATTCCTTATTTGTGACAAGTTCGTAACGAAATATTTTGGCCTTCAAATTAGCACTTGGGAATTGTCTTTTAAAACTCTTTAATTTTCATTTCGTGTCGATTCGTTTTCCCAAAATGTTATAAAAAAATTCAAAGTGATCAATTGTGGAGTTTTAGCTAGTCTATGAACATTTCACTGGGGCTAATGCGGTTCAGTAGGGAACCTGTACCCAGCATTTCTTAGAATAACTAAAGATAGTATAGTATTTCAAACTTTCGCTTTAATAAGTCTAAGCAAGAACTCCTTGATCTCTTCTCCTCTTTATTTTCTTACTTTTTATGTCATTCCTTTAATATGACATACATTAAAACGAGGACTGTAGTGTTATAATTCTTAGCAGTTTCATAGATCATATATATATTTTTAAGGCCCCACCCCCTAAAAAATATACTAAATGGTAATTAATATACTTTTGATACAGACAGGTTTTTTTGAGTTGAAGATTCTAATAATTTTGGATTTTTTACTGTCTTATCTCATAAACACGTAACTGAAGCAATATATTTTTTTTTACTAGTATTTCCTGCTTACTGTTCTTTTTTTTGGAAATATTTAGAATTGGAATATAATGTCACTGAAAATTAAATTTGTTACACAAACAAAAAAGCTGCAGTAAAATTTCTAAATTAAATATTACAAAATGTAGATGAAAATGTGACAACTAATTCACTTATTTCTATGAGAGATATAATATATTCTAATCAAATTTATTGGTCAACCTGCATGTTAAAACGTGAGTTTACTACGTCTGCAGTGTGATCGCAACATCACATGTTTAATACTAAAACCACTTTTTTTACTTTCAGTGTGAAAACACTATTATAATCACAAAATATATATATCGCACTTCATAGTTTCATCCAAAACCGCTTTTATTTCATTTTACTCTGATGCAGTTCTCGTATTCGAATTTTATGTTTTAGTTAAAAAGTTAAGGCTGGGAAGACCCTATAACTCTTGATACTAATTTTGAATAGTTTGAGTTTTATAATTCATAATCAAATTCCACTTAACAAAATAACAAGTGTTAATAAGCGAAAATAAATGCGACTTGTGGTATTGAAAGTGTGGCGGCTTTCGAAAACAGCTGTTTTGCTAATTTGTGTGACTAAATTCAAGTCTTATTTATGTTGTATCTGGGAATATTTATTATGTCTTTCCGAATTTAAGATTTTACGAAGAATAATAATGATTTTGTTATAACCAATTATTTTCCATAGTCAATATAAAAGATATAAAACTGATAGAGGATATAAAACTAATAACGCATATAATATTGGAATTTATTTAAATTTCCATTCTTATATTTATATACACAATCTATATAATAGAAGATCTTAATGGTAGTAAATAACTAAAAAATAATAATGAGTCCTGCAGGATACTCAAGGATAATTGAAGTTTTGCGTTATTGGTATCAATTTTACAATTACTATATCATTGTGAAGTTATAAAAAAATGAAACTGTTAATAACAGAAATCCACATTAAGTATTTAATTATGGTCAAAAACTAAATTTAAGCCGCAATTACTAAAAACTCTGTTGACAAAAGACATGCGAAATCCAGCCATAAGGGGTTTTTAAACGGATTTCAAGTTGTCTTGTCGTCCCTACTTAATCCACTTGAAAGAAAATCAATAACATCGCGTAGCCACTTAAACAAAAACAAAAAGAAAAAGAAATAATTCTAGGACTTGCAATTTTTTTTGTTGCTTTTATACATACACTCTATAGGAGCAGAGATTTTTAATGACACCACGGAGACGTGGGAAACACTGTTGGTATCGTATAATAATTTGCCACACAAATAACAGAAATAGCAGATACAATTCAATATGATAAAAAAAATAAAGTAAAATAAAAACTAACCAGAGCAAGAAACAAAACAAATAATAATAAAAATTGAATAGGAAAAACAAAAACAATGAGAAGCATACGATACGATGACGTAAATAAATTGGAGAGAGTAATTGGAATTAGTAAGAAGTGTTAAGAAATACCCTACACACCAGGCAACCATTTAAATCTTTTATCTTATCTTATAAATTGTTATTCTGATCAGTCGGAATACGAACATCGCATTTGCTTGATATGTCATTTTCGATATGTGTGCAGCCAAGGAATGCTTCTACTTTCGCAACTTTAAAAATTATCTTTCTTCATACATCAATTGACATGTGCAACATGCACTATGACATGTCAACTGCAACACTTTTAAGTACTCTACAGTGGGTCTTATTCCACCCATGGCCTAGGCCAATGACTAACATACTAATAACACTTCGGGCGAATACTTCCTATACCACTAAAGTCAAGCAAAAAACAATTCGAAGGAAAAATAATTAAGGCAAGAAAAATACTCTAGAAAAAAAACTCACATAAACAACATCTTTCTTCTAGTGAATAATGACGACGATGATGAGGAAGGGAACAAAAACAAGGCGCGGTTGTACGAAAACATGATAATAAAAGATTTGTAAACAAAAATAAATTAAAAACGAAGTGCCTTCTTATTTGAAATATGTATTTTGTTCTGAATAGAAAACGATGAATGTTGTGAGAGATAAGAAATCAAATTTGTTTTACCTTAAAATTTTGCAACAAACCACCAGCAGTGAGTAACAAGAAGTTTGATTCTTCTGCTCTTGATGATGATTCGGTTGTTTGTTTTTTTTTTATTTTTGTATTTTTCTATATGGCTGGGTGGTTGATTTTCTGAGCTGCTGGGGTTGGGAATGGGTCGCAGTACGTTGTGTTAAACAGTGGCAATACAAATTTAATTATATTGATGTTGCAGTTGCTCTTACACACATTGTTGGCCGCAGTTTTTATAATTTTTTAATGTTGACAATTAATTGCTGCTTTAATTTATGTAAATTTCTTTGGAATTCAGTGATGGCAAGTTTTTAATGAGTGTTTCGTTTTAGTTGTTTTCACCAATTTTGCACTGTAATAATTATTTTTGGGGCGTTAGAGAAGGCCTTAATAATTTACATGCAATTGAAATTTCTTTCCAATTTTATTTATATATATTTTTGATACATTTTATATATTTTTTAGTAGTTATTTCTTATATTTAGTTGTTGTATATTTTTTTAACTGCTTCCGAGAAATCATGCCATTTCTTTTACTCCTTTGCTTACACCATTTATGTACGTATTTTTTCTCAAATGTATGAGACTCTGTTTTGCAAGGATATTTGGCATTGAATGCCAAACTCTTACAATCTACTCATACACATCCACTTGAATGTGTTCACACACACACACACATCCATCTGCAGGAAAACACGTTTGTACCAGGCTTCTTTTTTTAATGAGCTGTTTGTTTTTGCTTTTATTATAGTCGTTGTTCTTGTTTTCGCCCTACAATGCAAGACACCAGAGCCAGTCGCACGAAACGGGCATGAATTATACGAATGCCAGTAAAACATAGAAGAGAAAAAGAAGCACATAAACAATCACACAAACACACGCATTTAATCATGAACAACAAGAACAGAAGAAGACCACGAAAAAAGCCCAAATCAATACTAATTATTCACTTTATCAGCAATTTTCTGCTTTAAAGCTTCTTATTGAATTATATATATTTTTCTATTATTTTAACATTTTTATTCATTATTTTCTAGTTGCACTTGTTTTCATAGAAAACTGCTGTATAAAGGAAAAATTCACTTAAAAAGTTAATTAATATTTTTTACGCGTACCGTTCGCTGCGTCTTTAATCGTGCTTTGTTCATTTTACAATACAGACAATCTCAGGCAGTCAAAGGTTTGGCCATCTGTTAGATAAAAAGCCGCTTCAATAGAAAAAAAACGTACTTTCAGATAAATTTTATAATTGTTCCGTATTGAGGCTGCAGGTTGGAAAGAAACAACTATAGTTGTGTGCTCAAAATTACAGTTTATTATTCGCCTGTCATTTCTTGCATTTCCCACACTATTGTGAATTAATGAAAGTGTCTGAGAGAGTTTATTGGACAGCTGTTTTATGTTTTGGTAACAAATAAAAACATACACATAGACAAAATTATTTATTATATTATAAAGCAGTGTTGCCGACCATTTCTTTTGCAAATAAACTACTAAATCTAAAACTCGGAGAGAACCACTTGCATGCATAAAGAAATTTATGTGAAACTTTTCAAATAGTATTCACTTAGTGTATTTATTACATTGAAAGGAGTTTCAATTTTGTCTGTTTTTGTAAAAAGGGTAGAAGTTTTCGTCTGGGTATTTAAACTGAAACAGCAACATGAAAAGTTAAATATGTTTTTGCTTTCTATGCGAAGTCCCAAATGAAAACTCCTTTCTTATTTACTGAAACGGGCAGTCAAGAGCTCCTCCCACTGGTTCGTTCTTGTCCTATTCGTATTTTGATTCATAAAAAATGAATTTCCGGAAAACATACTATAAAAAAACGGGAAAACGCACAATTTGTTCCTTCAAATCAAACTGCAAAAATAATAAAACAAACTTCAAGTGCTTTTAGTGCACAAAGTCTTTGCACAACAAATAATCCAACGAATGGTATCTTTCCATTTTAAATGCTTGACGTTAGCTTATAGGTATTTCCTTACTCACTGCTGTTCTAATTATGAGTAATTTATTAGCCGCAATAGTTTTTTTTGTCTTTCATACATTCAAAATTATTGTACGAATATTTTCTTAAATCGTTTCAAATTGTACGAATTGCCAACCAGATCTGTGACTCTACCATATCTTTTCAGTGCATACACCATATTTGTCGTTTTGTGCAATCGTGTAGAATAGCGCATCACGAACGCGTATTTGAATTAAAAATATTTATAGCCTTAGAGCATTGCAGTTATAAGTAAATTGACGTATTGACAACACTGCAAAAAAAATCTTATAAGCAGAGTGATACTATGAGAGCATGCTGCAGTATCTGGTAGTTTGAACATAAAGAAAACACAAAGTGTTTGCAAGTAACTATAAATTGTAGTGGCGTTTCGATATTCAATTAAAATATAGGCGTATTCATGTATGTAGAGTGTTTTAGTTAATTAGCACAATATTTAAGTTGTATGTTATTTTATTAATTTCTCTTTGCTATTTGATTTCAATTATTTAAAGTACTTTTGTCGCGAGTTATATTTGCAGACACCGCTTCTCACCAACTGACTAATCAACCTCATACTTCTGGTGTATCTAATAGGTATTGACTAATTTATTACAATTCTCTTTTGTTATTTATTTTTATTCTTAGTTTGACATTTGCTGTTCTTCGTGTTTTTTGTTTGTAGATAACATATGGCTTGTCATTTTCCCTATGAGACTATGGTGATTTGTAGCTGTGAGATACAGATACCTAACGCAGTACTGCCAGACTTGTGACGTTTTTTATGTTTTCTAATATTACAACCAAATAATTAATTAATAAATTAAAATTACAACCACATTGTGGTGGAATTTTCAATGAACTATTTATCAGGCATGTAGTTGGATTGTTGGTGCTCTTAGGGCATTAACAGTTTTTTTTTTAAATTTTTTAATAGGGATAGGCTTCTTAATAGATGGGATATACACTTTGAATCTATATAATACATGTTAAAAGAGTAAAATCGATAGATTTGAAACTTTCTTGAAATGGTTGGTTATGAGTAGACTTAAAGCCAAACTTCCTGGCTGTACTAAATTTAGTGCTGCCAATCTGTTGCGAATCTTCTTGGTATTTAAATGATATATTTTGAGTATCAAGCAAACTATTTGCATAATACTGAAATAATCGTTTTATATTTTTAAATAATATAATTTCTTAGTTGGCACACATATTTGTTTATTGAAGTACGTGTGTGTTAAAACCTAAGTTTACTAAACTTGCAGTGCGAACCCATGAGTAGCTTTCGTTTACTTATGTGTGCAAAATTCGAAAACATTCGCAATCAATTTTAGAATGTAATATTGTTGACTGAGCTAAGGACACATAAATTTATTGTGGAGACTATTCGAAGTTACAAAAGCTTATCAACAGTTAATGAGAAACGCAAACCGTTTATACCATAAAGAAACTAACTTTTTCTGTTATTATTCAATTTATGCATTCCAAAGCTTTCAACTTTTTTAATGCTTTGGCAGTTAGGAAAAGTTGTGATGAGCTTTCGGATAATGAGAGAAGTTAAATACCGTTGGATTTGAACGGACTTATTAATCAATAATTCCTATATTTTATATAATTGAAAGTTAAAGATATCTTATAGATAAGATTTAATATACTAAACGTTTAGAATAATAGTTTGATGAATCTATTAAAAAAAAACTTAAGAGAATTGTGGCATAAATTTGTGCTTCACTTAAGTGAAGGAAGTCTAAGAGATATTCTTTTGAGTTCTTTACCTTTCCAAATATGTAGAGACTATTATAATTTTTACTTTGTTAGAAGAATTATATACAGTAAAAGCTCCTATAAGCGGATAACCAGCAAATTATTTTAGACTTTAACCGTTTGATAAGCCGTTTGAGAATTTGCTAATGATTTCAAGGTCATTAAGTATAGTAGGCTATGAAACCTACATACACAAAACCCAGCAAACAATTTTTACTTGATATGAACCGATTTTATTTTCCTACACTTCTATACAATTAGAAAGCCTCTGGATAACAATGAAAGTATTTGTAAGGCAAAATGAAAAATCTAAATCTAACTTGAACTCTTGTGAAATATATTATTTAACATAATTCTTTTCAAATCATTTCTGAATTCTCAAATGGTCTATAACGGTATTTGCATAAAATGAGGGGTTCGAAACTTTTCAAAATTATGGTTGAAGTCTACAATGATCTGGTGGTTGTGCGCTTATTAGATGATGATGATGCAGGTAGACGTTGTTTAACTACCCAACAAACAAATTTCATTAATAATAGGAGTACGACAGTATGTCAAGTAGTAAATTTCATAATTTGTTTTAATTCGTATGAGCCAACAATACGCATGCATAAATCAGATTATTTCTAGGAAAACAATATTTATTGATGTCCAAAAAAATAAAACAAGATAAAAACATACAATAAAAATACAAATAAATACAACAATTACAATTTTTAATTTCATTAGTTACTATAATTAATTGTGTAACTCTAAAAAATTCAATTCCGTTTTCAAACAGATTTAAACTCTGTGGCATGACTGAATGTTTAAAATTGTTATATAGTTGCAACAGCCATCGATGATGGAACTATAAAAGAGTCCGTTCTTCTAAGTTCGAATCGAATACGTATGAAATGTGGAATTTAGATAAATTATATATATTCCTTTGAGAAAATTTACCAGCAATATAAATTTTACAGTTTGCCTTTAAATATAGTACGTAATTAGTTTTTGCCTTTAAGGTAAATTTATTTTTAAAATTCTAGTTTCAAGCATATCAAAGAATTCGAAACAAATTTGTGGTATGGCAAACACAAATTTCACTTTATATTTTACCATCTCTAGTATTATTTTATTTTTTGGTTGCAATTGTCTGTGTGTGTGTGTGTGCACAATATATAATAACAATTACCAATAAAAGGTATAGCATGGCAAACACTTAAAATGCACATAAATTTTAAACAAGCACAAGTGTGTAAGTGAAACTAATACAAACAAACAAAAAAAAAAAAGAAAAAAGAAAGCAAAAGGATATTTTTGAAGAATGCAATTTGTGCATAAATGCTTCAAAGCACAACTTGATTAACTCCACTTTTTGAAATTTTCGTAAGCGTTTATATAGAAATATATTTATATTCTTATAATTACACCACTTGAGCTTGTACGATATTCAAAAAATATTGAAAGTTTTGAGAAAATTTTTATTTCGATTTTAATGTGACATAATAGAAATTTCTTTTAAATTATTTACTTCTTGTTTATTTACTTTTACTTTTCTTACTTTAATCGAGTTGTGCACCGAAGCATCCATACCATGCCTTGTTGTTGAATACCTGCTTTCAGGAAAAATTGTTATATAAAAAAGAAAATAAATAAATAAATATTGCCTAGAAAATATTTAAAATGCCAGTAATATTTATGATTCAAAAAATAAAATTTTTATTTTCATGTAATTTTATTAACAGGAGAAATATTCATGGAATTGCAAAGAAAATATTGGATACAAACCAAATAAATTTTTAATTGAAAGATGTAAAACGTTATAAAATATTAAAAAGGACACTTTTGAGACAATACGTAAAAGTTGTTTAAACGCCAAAGACCGTATTCACAAAAAATATTGTGTGCTTATAAACTATTTATATTGTACATTTTCTAGAAGAAATTTTTCATATAAGCAAGTTATAATAATGAAATAGTTTTTGTGAATACGGCCTTGCGTATATTGAAATTTTGTTTGCTTCGGCATGTCTTGTCAGTGGTTGGTGAAGTGTTCACCTGAAAGTGACCACTGAAGATAAAAGACATTAAAATACTGTTGGAGCTAGTTGTCTTTTTTAGTAGTCAGAAGTGCCGATGGGACAGAGAGATTTGCCGTAACGGCTGGAGAGTTGTTTTTCGCTAAGATCATGTTTGTGATATACGACAGTTTTTACTATCGCGAACGTTGAGTAATCAGGGAATTATTATTTAATAATTTTTTTGATTATTCTCTCTATCAAACGTAACTAGAATTTCTTGTTTCGTGTCAATTACGTCGACGTTTTTTCGCGTTTATCTCGATTTCAAATCGCGACCACAAGTAAAAATTATTACAGCACTTGTGATTATTTATTATAAAAATATTAAAATTTCGATCGATATCAAATCGGATTGATCAACTGGGTTTTGGTCTCAATATATTTACTTTTATTGATTTCCAATTTCAAATAGACCAGCATGCATCGATTAAGCTGATTGTCCTTGATGTTTCTTTCGCACATTATTTCCATGCTTGCTCAGACCTCATAGATTAATCCACTCCGAAATTCCATTTTAATAGGAAAAGTTCTATCTATTGCACTAATCTGTACAGGTTTTCACAGACGCTTTAATACCGAGTGATAGAAATGATAGGGGCGTCTATATCCCGTAATTTGTGAGAAAAGGTAACCTTTACACTTCCGGACGAATGTAGAAAACTACAGACAGAAATATTTGCTATCAGTAGAGCACCGACGTGGCTAAGGTTCCTCCAAGAATTCCGAAAAGTCCTTGACGGACTTGCAGAACATTCACGCCTTACTTTGAGATTGGCTCGGAGACACGGGATCATTCTTCATTCTACGTAATGCAAAGCCAGATGATCTAGCGAAGAGGGGGACTCTACATTAGGATCGATCAACTTGTGGACTCTCACTTTTATCAGTAAAAGACAGGCGGTTCAGAGATCCCACTTGTGCTATCGCATAAATCCTAACTGATCTAGAAATCCTATGGACTTTATAAGAAAACATGTACGAAGTCTAGTGGTTCTAGTTACTGGACACGGAATATTTGAAATCCATGAAAGAAGGGGTATTCCCTGCAACAAATACAACATTTGGTGCTTCGGAGGATCGGCATCTACAATTATTCTGCTGCCTAGCAGAGTTGTCAGGAGTTAACCTCAAGAGCACAAGCAACTTCATTAAGAACAGTGGTTGGCCTTGCTTGTACCCATCACAAGACGTGCATGCAAGACCGATTATTCTCTGTCAACTGCATTTTTATTTTATTTTCCTTCTTAGCATTTCCTTCAACTTGTACTTTAACTATCCCTTTTTCTTTTTATCGTCATAACAGGTGACGCAAAGCGATCATATAGCACCCTTTTTGAAATAAAAATATTTCAATCTTCAAAACAACTAAAAGCATTCGATGCAATAAAAATCCGTTTTAGATAAAATATTTATATATTTATAAATATTATATAGAAATAGCAAAACCTAAACATTGAAGTATTATTACACGATATAGAGAATTTATATTCTAAAACTTTTTACAAAGTTCCCAATAGCTTAGATGTAAATGGGATTTTAAAAATGCAAAGACAGAATTCGATTTGCTGAAAGGGATTATTTAGGACTTGACCAATTAGCGATATCCTGTTCTTATTATGTTTCATAAAATGATATAAAATATTCTTTTATGAAAGCCATATTATTAAAAACTTAAAAGGAAAAAAGATTTCAATACGTTTCTCTTATTTTTGTTGTTTTACCAATTAAACAACATAAAATAATATTAAAAAGCCGACATCAAACAAACTTAAACCATCCGCAATGTTTTGGTTTTAATTATCTGGGTTTTGCTAAAAAAAACACAACAAAACAAAACTCTTTTAATGAAAATCACAATTAAATAAATCAAAGCCAAAGACTAATAAAAAATAACTTGCAAATAATACGCATCCATCTCCAAATGAAAAGCAAGAGGAAAAACGGTTGTGGTATTTAGTGTTACATAAAAAGTACAGGCCGATCAACAAATAAAATAAGAGTTTGAAGCAGAGAACATGTTGAGGTTATTTAAGCCAAAAGAAATTAATAATAACAACGAAAAATAATATATTTTAGATGTATAAAAACAAACGAACAAACAGTTCATGTAATTAAATAACCATAAAATACAACAATAAAAGATTTTGCCCTTTTTTATTGCTAAAAAAAGTTTTATTCGTTTTTTATCTTCAACATCAAAAGATGTTTATGACTATTTGACGTTCTCATATTGTTTTATAACACTTTTGCTTCATAGGAAGAGTACTGGCAACTGCGATGGCCAGTCAATAAGTCGTTGCAAAGTATTTGTAATATCCTGCTACGAAAACTGGAAATTTTATAAAATCGGGAAGTTATTTGTCTTACACCGTTTTAAAAAATCGAGTTTAAAATTTGAGATCCTGGGAAGGTTCTCTGACTCATTTTGAGCACCCGTTTGTATGTGTAAGTATGTGACCCGCTTATAACTTTGGAACTTAGATTTACTGTGAACCGATATGAACCGGTAGATATCAATAAGTTTGAACAAACTAATCAGCTTTCAAGATTCAAAAACCACGTCGTAAATCGTGTCAAAATCGTTTAATCCGTTCGTGAGGCGTCGTGAATGAAATTCGTAAACTCCGAAATTATATATCTGATCAGTTAGTGTTCTCGATTCTGTTATGATCCGCCTACCGGATCATAGCACAGTATTTCAAAGTGAGATCGTCGCTATTGCGGAAGGGATAAAATGGCGAAAGGAAATCGATAACAGGCTACCGGTTCGTATATTTACTGATAGTAGGAGAGTTATCGAGGCCCTAAGGAATCATGAGGTTCAATCTCGGTGTGTACTACAATTCAAGGATGAGATTAACTGATACACGCACTGTGGAAGCATAGAGATAATATGGATTCCAGGACATCGAGGAATACTTGAAAGATGGGAGCATTAATGGCAAGCATCACACTAGACAATACAAAGCCATTTCAGGTTTTTAACAACGAATTTAAAAAATGGGCCACAGAATTGCATACAAGGGATTGGAGGCACTCTACCATAGGTAGGGTGACTAGAATTCCAAGGGGGGGACCCAGATGGTAATAGGACAAAGGAGAACCTAAGTAGACCAGCTCCCTAGTTAACTGGTTCATTTAATAACAGGACATACAAAGTTAAGGACTCACCTGGCACGAATGGGTATCGTTGACGATATAACATGCAGGGCCTGTCAGGAAGAGGAGGAATCAGTGGAGCATTACTTGTGCTACTGTCCAGCTTTTAGCCAAGTCAGAAGACTAACATTTAATCTGGAGATTATACAGGAGATGGAATTTCTTAGTCTAAGGTTTGTTAAGGATGGAGGTTCCATAGAATGGTAACTCCTACTTTAGAGCGCACAACAGGCCTATGGGGCCTAAGTGTAATCCTTGATTGGGATGACCTAAACTAACATATATCAATTACCGTTTACCACGCGGAAATCCGTTGATTTAAAACTAAAAAAAAGGTGGTTTAGCTCGAGGAGCTCACAAGCATAGAATAGCACAAAAAGTAGGTTACAATAGATTTCAGTTTAAAATTAGCGGAAAGGGATTACTCGGATGACCTTTAGGCTCAACGGTCTTCCATATTTTTGTATTTGTATTAAAATACTTTTACAAATAAATTTTGCAAATAATAGGAAGTTGTTAATCCGTATATTTATCCTTTTCTGTGACGGACTGTACATGACTTACGGCTGCACAATAAAAGTGGCAACGTAGTTAACCACGGAAAATTCCTCAGAAGAAGCGTAGTCCCATACAGTTATCTAAGGAGTGGAAGCTAACTGGTGGGAGTGAGACGCAAAACTCTCGAAGGAGAGTGAACGATCAGTGATCTGGCTGCACTTAAAAAATAATTGCCAGTGAGCCTTGATGTTGTCTAAATCAGAGCGGAGTGCTTGTAGAATGTTGAAATTTCGCTCTGAGCCTCTGGTTAGCTCAATTAAGAAATATTTAAAGATTTATTAAAATTTGCCACGCCCACTGCCCTAAACTAAAATTTATTTTTGGCCCAAAATTTTTGAAATTCGACGCAGAGCCTATTATTACCTCAATTAAGAATAAAATAAAGTTTCATAAAAAATGGCCACGCCCACTACCCACCGCCCATAGAAACCAAAATTTATTTTTGGCTCAAAGTTTTTGAAATTCAGCCACAAGTGCGGGGTTAGGAAAGAAACGCCTGTATGTATTTCCATCGTTAGTAGACCTGAAGATGTACCTGTAACAGTTTGAGCTGTCTTGCCATCTAACATTGTAAACACGCAATAATGCTCGATCGAAAATTGCTTCCCGCACGCTACAACTTCGGTATTTTCCAAGACAACAATATCTAATTTAATTTTTTCTTTTCTTTCTTTGATAAATTCAAAAGAGATAAGACGGCAGAATCTTGTTAATGACGGACTTTTATGTTGCCAATATTCTTCTTGAGAAATCGTCTGTAGACTTAACCGAACCAACTATGGTTTTTCCAGTAACAAAGTTTTATCGCCGACATCAGCACGTGTCTAAAAGTATGCCACTTCTTTTTGTAATATTTTAAAATTAAAAATTTCATGTGTTTGGAGAAAAATTTTATGATTTTACAAAAGATTATTAATTATTTAAGCTTTTTTTTTTTTTTAATTGATAATATGGACTCTTAGCTTTCATTTTATTATAGCGGGAGCACCTAGCACGACCGAGCAACCCTTTTTTTCTTCCAAGGACTGCCGAGGAAGTTTGCAATCACGGCACATTATGGAACAAAATTTATTCTGCAAAAAATCACTATTTAAATCAGAACAATAAAAAAAAGTTTGCAATCACGGCACATTATGGAACAAAATTTATTCTGCAAAAAATCACTATTTAAATCAGAGCAATAAAATTATCTCGCGTACAAACACTATAGAAGTGCGTAAAAAACAATTTTCAATATTTTGAACCAAAATTTACATGTGACTTTGCTTCATTATTTCAAAGACAAATAAACGTCTTTTTAGAATACAATTTATGGATTCTTCGTACTGAATCTGTTTTCTGCAAAACTGCATCATTACATTTCTAGATTTTATGTTTTGAAAAAAGTACTTATTGCACAAAAAATTCCTCTGTGCGGCTTTGCGATTGCCTTTGAAAAATAATGCAATCAAAATAAAAGAAAAATTTTTTTAAAGCTTTCGAGGCTTTTTCTTTTACAATTTGAATTCATTTTTCATATTTGGAAATAAGCTGAGAGATGTTGTGGTTCTTAAATTAAAATGAAGTCTTGAAGAATCAATGAAGCAATTTTGAAGAGCCAATAAAATTCGTTAAAATACAATATTCGGTGCACACCCTGCATCTGTTATCTGTATAGCAAGCAGCATCATTCAGTGTACAATAAACAGTATAGATTCAAAATACTATTTAGTTAAAAGACTTACTGACCGCCTCTCGCAAGTATAATAATTTATGATTGGCCAAAATGGTATATTTGTAAAAAATAAATAGTTTCTTTGTGTTTGACAAAAATGTCTTTTACCATTTACCTCCAGAGTTTATCCTTTTAAATGTTCACGAAAAAAAAAAAAAAGTGACGTTAAGCTACAATAACACGCAGCCGTTTTCTTTTATTGCTCTTCGACACAGTCAAATAGAGTTAAAAATAGTTTTATTTCTTTTATGTTTTTTTTTTGTATTCCCAAGTCTGAACGGTTGGTGTTATGGCCGTGCTTGTACTACATCATTTGTTATGTATTTTTAATATAGTCATGGGTTTGATTAACAACTTCAGTATGAAAGTCTGTCTCCCTTTTTCGGTTGCTCCATCTGCCCTGCTTTGATTTATGTTCCACATCTTTTGTTAGGATGAAATTTTCAATATGAGTTTGTAAAATAGCAGCACCATAAATCGTAATTAATAAGACATAAACACGTGGTAGCACACCGTTTTAAAATAAATAATGAAGGCCTTATTCACATAAATTATTTTGTGCTTATTAACTGCTTATAAGACAAATTTTATACAGAATTTTGTATTATAAGCAGCCTATAAGCGTTACATATTTTTTGCTACGTGTAGGAGATGGACTGGAGAATGGAATAGTTTTTGAAAACTTTAAACTTAAATAAATAAAAAAAGATATTCTTCTACTTTGGTAAAATGAATAATGTCGTGTTCTGATTTAGCTATCGCCGTTGTAGATCGATTTAAAATATATATTTTCTTTCGAATGTACCATAAATAATTACCCTCGCTAATTTAGGTCGGTCTGGCCGCGTCATTTGATCATTGAATTCATGTTGTTTAAAGAATTTAGTTTTATCCTCAATATTTTAAACAAAAAATAATTATTTTTCTTTTTGCCTTAAAGAGAACAGATTTGGATTACAAACGTCCTTGACTTAATTGGGGATCCGTCATACAAATTTTTCTAAAATGAGAAAAGAAGATAAGGAAACATGTTCAAAGGATCTATTCAAATCAATATCAGATAAATCCTGTGGGGGAAGGAATCCTCTCACAAGTGGTATAACAAAATTCGTAACCAATCCCGAGTTGGTAGCGATCGGTAGCGCTTGCTTTGGGTCAATTGATCCTGCGTTTTTCATTGATCTCTTTTATATAGACTTATTTGGCATCTATAAAGAAAATTTAATTACATAAAAAAATTATTGTAGCAGTCAATTAATGATAATTTGAAACTATAGGGTGTTTTTTTTTTGGCGGCATGAGAGCTCAAAATGCTGTTACAAAATGGAAATAATGTTCGAATGAAATTTTTTTTTAAATTACTTAATTGAATGTTATTATACAGGTTCAAGTTCATATCTGCAAATTCGGAAATTGCTTTTAATAAATTGCCTAAAATTCAAAATTGTTATTAAAAATGGAATAACTACAATATACTTTCAAGGCCGCTACGAAACTTAATGAGGGTTTTTTGATTCATACAATCGGTCCAATTTATCGGGTGTGTTTTATAGAGTGCTACAAGTTTAAATCATAATAAAACATAGTAAAATATTTTTGATATCAATGAAACGGTCTTTATTGGATACGAAATTTTATGACATTAATACTTAAAGATGATTTCGGCTATGTGGCCGTCACGGCTGGTCCTTACAACGCTCAATCTGGAACAACAATTTTCACAAACTTTTCGCAGCATTTGCGGTCGTATCACGCCGATAACTCTTCGAATGTTGATTTCCTGGTGTTCAATTGTTCGTGGTTTATCGACGTACACAAGTGATTTTACATAACCCCATTGGGGGCCAATTAATTGGGCCATTTCGTGAAATTATTTTTTCGTCAAAAGTTTCCTTGAGTAAATCAATTGTAGCGCCCGCATGTGGCTCCATCCTGTTGGAACCATATATCAGCAAGATTAATGCCAGCTAATTGAGGTACGAAAAAACTTCGAATCATGTTCCCATACCGTTCACCATTGACAGTAACATTCTGACCATCATCGTTTTTGAAAACATATGGGCCAATGACTCCGCCAGCCCATAAAGCGCACCAAACAGTTATTTTCTGTGAATGTAATGGTGTTTCGACAAAAGCTTGTGGATTCTCTTTACTCTAAATGCGGCAAGTTTGTTTATTTATGTACCCATTCAACCAAAAGTCGATCCATAATAAAATGAGAAAGCAAACTTAACAAAAAGCAATTTTTAGCTGTTAAATGGGTGGTTAAATAAAGCAGTGATGCCAACTCAAAGTTGTATCACTCTATAAAAAACACCCGATATTTGCTATATATAAATATTTAGTAACTCTAGACTCATTGGCAAGAATAGCAAATATCGGGTGTTTTTTATAGAGTGATACAACTTTGAGTTGGCACCACTGCTTTATTTGACCACCCATTTAACAGCTGATAGTTGCTTTTTGTTTAGTTTGCTTTGGCATTTAATTATGGATCGACTTACACCAGAGCAAAGCGTGTAAATTGTGGAAATTTTTAATCAAAATAATGGTTCTGTTCGTTGATATTGATGATTGAACAATTCTCTATCTTCTAATCTGTCCCAATCCCCTTGTTTCTAGTTCTGGCGAAACGAGTGGCATTTGTAGAGGTCATCCTCTGAGTGTGGGTCTAAGAAAAAAAATTTTTTATTAAAATAAGCACTTCAAAATTACTGCCCAGTAGCACAATTCCCAAAGATGTTGTTCAGGAGTGTATCATTTGAGTCGGTGTTGAAGTTTATTTCTTTTACATTCTCCACTCACCCCTTCAGACGCATTTCAGGTTCACAAAGTATTATTATTATTATTGAACTTAAACATGCCAAAGAGTCATCTGCTTTAATATTTTTTCCAAAAAAATAAAAAAATAAAAGAAAACCATAATCCTAAGACAAACCCAAAAGCTATTAATATTTCAAATTTATTTTCTATATCATGGAGCTAAAATATTATTTCCTTTTATAAGAAATTTTTACTAAATTTTATCAGTGTTGTTTTGAAATGGATTAAAGAGAAAGAAAACTCTTTTCTAATTAATAAAGTTTACAGTATCCACATTAAATAGTTTTTTAGCAAGATTTTCATTATTTAATTTAAGGATATACGATGTTGCATTTCAAAATTTATTATCTAAAACTAAATTTATTGTTTAAGTAGTTTGAATTGGTATTATGAAATATTTTTATTGGAAATAAGTAAAAATTATTTTGTATCAATTGACCTCATTTCAAAACTATTTATTATTTCCTGCAAGAGTGTGTGGCAATTGGGAATATTTTAAATGTTTCATTTACTATTTCATTTCGTTTAAACCAAAATAAACCAATTTTTATTGATTTTAAGCTTTAGGCCGCTTACAATGTTATTTATGTCCGACTATATAAATATTATTGCATAAGATTTACGACAATCTTGAAATAATTCTTACCTTCTGTAAATCTTTAAATGTTTAACATCCATTGGCCGGGCAAATAAAATGAAGCCATAATGCTGAGGGTAATGGAAAATCCTTAAAAGTCGTTGAAAAGTGTTTCAGCTAATCAAACACACAAAAACGAAATATTTATATTGTTTGCTTGTAATTTAATTCAAAGACTCCTCCGGCCTTTTGAATACGTTACGCTCTTGCGCCACGGCTATAAATTGAAATTCGACTATATAAATAAAAATAAAGTAGAAGCAGAAAATTTACAAGCCGCATCTATAAAAATTAAGCAAATAAACAGCGATTTAAAGGAGTGAATAGAAGGACAACAGAATGCACTACCACAAATTCAATGGGCTGCTTTCTTCGATGTACAGGAAATTCTGGTTGTATTGAATAGCCTAAGAAAATAGGAATTGACGGAGGAGGTGAGAAAAATTGGCAGAAGGCCAACAAATTTTAATTACTGTCGTTAACAACTCCATTTCCTTTTCTTTAAAAGTGAAGAGAGATAAAACAATTTTTGTTAACCTCATAAAAAGCTCATGAAATTGCAAAACATTTAATTCTTTTAAAGACTGCACAATAAATTCGCCACTTTTTATTGAGAAAATTCTTTTGCTCATTTATTGCGTGTTTACAACAGGCACTTTGCAGGATTCGCAATGGCGCCCACCATTTTATATACCCTTGTAATATAACAATTCACCCAGTGCACATACACACAAACACAAACACACACACATATACATTTAAATACACAGACAAGTGGCAGAAACAACAATCGCAACATTATTACGTGTTTTATTTTGGTTTATGGCAACATGTGTCGGCTCTAAAATAATGCCGGTCAGAAGTCGTTAAAAAAATACATTTTCATTTTAAGATTCCACCGAATTGGCTGGCGATGCAGAGGGAATGAATTTAAGTTGGTAATAGCAATAATCAGAAAAGTATCAATAAATATTTGCTATTGAAATTGTTTTCACTTTTAAAGGCCCATAAACAATGGGGCTGGAAACATTTTGTACAAATAAAATGGGGATTAAAAACCTTTTATATACAAAAAATGGTTTAAAAACAATTTGAGATTCAAAATTTAAATGAATTAATTAAGTCTTCAGCCAATTATATTGTGAGCGAGATATTTTAATTGTGGTGAAAGGAAACTTTTCTTAAAATGTCCTGACCACTCTGCAGAATTGGCAAATAAACTTTATTGAATATTTAGAATATATTGAGGCATTAAGAACTGCACCACAATATTGCGGAGATCATAATATTGTTGTCACAGTCATTTATTTTAATATCTAGGGGTTGATATTATGGCAGATTATTAACATTCTCTAAGTGTAAATTAAAGTTCTGAAAGACTCAAATGAATGACTTTTTTTTAAATAAAATATGAGGTAACAACATTTCTTAGAATAAAAAAGGACATTTATTTCAAACTTCTGCTTTACTAAGTGAGAAGCTTTGCCAAATATGAAAGTCACAACAAGAACTCACTGATCACTTTTCCTTTTTTATTGTCTTACCTTTTATTCTACAACTGGCTGGTTTTTTGCCGACTCAAATTGTAGGTGTAAGAGAAATAAAGAACAACAACCAATAACTAATATTTATATAGGCTAATTGTTCTAACTTAGATAAAATCTCAGAAAGACATGATGATAAATATTCCTAGGCACAAAGGAAGTCAACATAAGTTTTATTCAACTTACACAGCAGAGCAGAACAGCTGTTTTCGAAAGTCGCTACACTTTCATCTTCAGTGCTCATGTGTATATTGTGTTTATCACCACTGTTTAGGTGGCTTAGTTGAATGTGATAACAGTTTTCTATTTACACAAATTTTATTGTGAAAAACAATCCGAGAACTGTATCAACCTGATGTTAACTCTTGTGTGTTATGATACCTGTGTTACCATTTGATTATTTTCTTCATGTCCCATTTTTCTGAATTTTTTGTTCCATTATACGTTAAGTCAAACTTTTATGGTTTGAATTTTATACTTAAGTATATGTGAACGTTTTTTCCAATTTTCATTGGTAGCTCAAGCCAAAGCTTAAATTGTAAATTTAAAGATGAAAGTGTAGCGACTTTCGAAAACAGCTGTTCTGCTCTGCTGTGTAAGTTAAATAAAACTGATGTTGACTTCCTTTGTGCCTAGGAATATTTATCATCATGTCTTTCTGAGATTTTAACTAAGTTAGAACAATTAGCCTATATAAATATTAATATAGCAAAATAAAAATGTTCAATAAAAATAAAATAGCAACCAATAATTGTTTTAATATAAAACCAATTTAATTAGAGTGTTGAAAACTTATTTTGCTTGTGCAAAATAAAACAACTTATGTTTTTCAAACTCGTTAATTTTAATTATGTGCTAGATATTTGTTTTCAAAGCTTCTCACTTAGTAAAGTGGAAGTATGAAATAAATGTCTTTAGTTATTCTAAGGAATGTTGGGTAAAGGTTCCCTGATGATCTGCATTAGCCCCAGTGAAATGCCCGTAGGAACCAGCTAAAACCCCTCAACTAATCAATTTGAATTTCTTAGTAAGATTTTGGGAAGAAAGAACTAGCACATAATTAAAATTAAATTATTATTAATATTGGAATTATTAAGGCTACAGTTCGAATCCGTTAATTGAAAAATTGATATTGAGAAAATACAAATTAAAATAAAAAAAAATTCAAATTGATATTTAAAAATAAAATTTTAAATTGAGAATATCTAATTCTATTGAATTTTTCGGCTCCCAAATTATAAAAATCAAGATGTTTTAAAAATTTTATTAAAAAAAATTTTATATAAATCTGTTTTGCCTCAAACCAAGTTTATGTTCAAAAAATATTAATTTCTATTATCACAATGTGAAATGTTATTTTCTCAATATTAATTTCGATTTCTTAATCTTAAAATCTGCACTTTCTCGACTTCAATTTCTTGCTTTTAACTTAAATTTTTTCAATATCTATTTGGATTTATTTTTTTCAATTTTATATTTTCAACATCAATTTGTTTTTTTTTTCAATATTAAATTGTATTTTATTAAATTCTTTTGAAAAAGTTGTAAATTAAATGATGTAAAATTCCAGGATCTAAGAGATTTATTTATTATACATAGTGGATTTTTCTCAGCAGGAAAAACTTTGCCATTTATCAAGTTTCATAAGTCCAGAATTATTCGTTTATTTTCTAAAGCTGCCCAATTAACAGTAGAGTGTTATTTTTGACCTGCATTTAGGGTATGAACTCCTACTGCTGCAAAATATTGTGCCGGAACTATGAAGGAAGGGATAATGTTGAATGCACAGACCAAGAAATATGAGAAGAAAAGTGTTGCTCCCTTTAGTACACGATGCGAGTAGTGCCAATCGCTGTCGGTAATATTCAGTGACTAGTGCAATCCCTTCTGTCGACGACAACTAAAATAACAATTCCTTAATGCAGATCAGAAGAATCCGTGCGAAGTCTAACGCGGTTACTAAGACATCATAGTGTTGTGTTCTCTATATCAGCCGACAGCACCCTTTATTGTACTTTTCTGACAGATTAAAATAACCGGTTCTGCTGACGTTGCAGTGTAGGGTTCCCAAAGAGTACATCAGTATTCCAGAATAGTCGTTGCTAGTGAAGTGTACAATCGCTTGTTTACAATTAAAATCTAAAACTTTCCATCAAGAGCTTTATGTGCCATCCTGATAATATTTCTGCCAAAACTTTATTTATAGTCAATAATAACTCCTGTAACTAATTCTAGTTCACCATCAGCTTCTCAATTACCTGAAAATTGCATGTCCTTCTGATTTATTAAGTTAAGTGTCATTAAGTTATCACAATTATTTATATATTTTTTCAACGTGTACTCTCAAACAATTTGAGAAAATTCAAATGCATTGAATTTGTAAAGATCATCCCTTGAGTGCTGGTGCTATTAAAACAACTCTACCAGCTTCACTAAGACTTTAATGCTTTTCAAATTGTTACACACATTTTTGCCTAGTTTGCCAAAAACTAAGTCAAGTTTCTTTTAAAAGTTCGATAAGAAAATGGTATAAATGATTGATGACATGTTAGTTGGAAAACATAAGATTTTATTATAAAAAAAAATTATAAAATAACATAAAAATTACATAACAAAAAGTAGAAGGAGATCCTAAAAACAACTGATTTTTACCTTTGACATTGACACGACACGGATGTGATTTTATTCCTTGAGAAAAGTTTTTCCTTCCAAAATAAGTTTTTGCTTCAATAGTTTTGCTCAGCTAATCGTGAATCTATCAAATAACTTTTTCTAATGATTTGCTTCATGTTCTTTTTTGTTTGTTGTAATTCAGTTGTTTAGGTTTGTTCGACTAAAAATGTTTTTCTTTCTGTTTGTTTTACATGTGATTAGTCCGTCTTGTTATGGGGTGACTTTTATTATGACTTTAAGTTCGAAATCATGTTGTAATTTTTTATCAGAAATGAAATAAGCGGCAGTAAAAGTAGGGGAGTTTGTTTTAAGTAGAGTGATTTAAGAAGAAATAGAAAACTTGTAAAATAATTGATTTGTTAAAGGAAACGGGGAAGAACGAAATAATTTAACAAGAACAGTTGCGTGTTGTAAATGTCCTTTTTGGTGTACAAACCAACAGGAATTGTCACAAAAGAAATAATAACAATGCACAATGTATCTGAGTTATAAAAGTATCCACAAGTCCATCGTATGTTGTAGGCAGTTTCAGTTTGTCTCCCTGATCCGCGCTTTGTAACAAATTAAAGTAATAAAAATTTATATAAAATTAATTGCTTTTTAAATAATAACTTCTCGAAAATTCTCTGAAATTTTATGCATTAAAGTTGTCTCTAACTCGGTAAATTTCTATTACAACAAGTCATTTTGCAAATAAATTCATTTGCATGTTCTGGCACATACGCAGCCTGTTATACGTAAACAGATGAAATTCATTGAATTTCAAATTTCCAGCTGAAAATTTATGATACCAGGCTGACGCTCTGTTGCACACGACCGAATGAGTGTTAGTGTACAACATGTTATCTAATCATACATGCATATTTGTGTGTGTTAGTGGGAATGACGTTAGAGACCGCAGGCGGTGTTGCCACAACTAACAAAAGCTTCTTAACACAAAATTTGTCTTGAAACCCTACAAAATCTTCATACTGAATTGGTACGAAATCAATGATTAAATATTCTGAAATATGTTTTCTTTGGTTTGACATTCGAATGCTATTGAATTTGAGCTTGAGAAGTTTTAAAATTTTAAAAGTAGAGAAACTTATTTTTCATTTCATAAAATAAAGGCTAAAAAAATATTTATAAAATTGAAAATTTCAGAAATTCATTGGAATTCTTTCAGAAATGGCTAAGTTTTTGTTGGCACTCTCCTTTTTGTTAGTATATTCCAAAATAAATAATTAAAAAAAAAGTATTGAAACTTGTTTTTCATTTTATAAAACAAAAGCTAAAATTGAAAATTTTGCTCGTTCGGCCCGATTTTCTGCTACCAAAAAATAAGCCAAAGAATTTGTATAAAACTTTTTTATAAAAATAATGGAATGAGAAAATCTTTATAAATGGGATGTTGTTTGAGTGGCAGTTTTTTTTGTCTTGGACTCGCACTTAGGGCACAACACGAATTTGGCTAGAAGTGGAAAAGAAGAGATGGTGCTAGGTTAGGTTAGGTCAGGTCGAAAAGAGGGGCATGTATTAACCCATTCCGCTCAGGATTACACTTAGGCCTCATAGATCTGTTGTGCGCTCTATTGTAAGGAGTTCCCATTCTACCATAGGGAGCCTCCATTAGTACAGTGGAAACCTTTGAACTTGATTACGTTATGAACCTAGTTTCCTCAATGTATCTTCTTAAGTCCCTCTAATTAGAACCCCTAAGAAAATCCATCTCCTGTATAATCTCCTGGTTAAATGCTAGTCTTCTGGCTTGGCTAAAAGCTGGACAAGTAGTGCTCCAGTGTTTCGTCCTCTTCCTGACAGGCAATGCATGTTATATCGTCAACGATACCCGTTCGTGCCAGGTGATTCCTTAACTCTGTATGTCCTGTCTCCGTAGTGCTGGCCTACTCAATGTAAGGATCTCTTTTGTCCTATTACCATCTGGGTCCCCCCATAGAATTCTAGTCACCCTACCTTCGGTACAATGCTGCCAATCTCTTGTATGCAATTCTATAGCCTATCGTTTCAGTTCGTTCTTAAAAACCTGAAATGGCTTTGTATTGTCTAGTGTGATGTTTGCCATTAATGCTCCTTGATGTCCAGGAATCCATATTATCTCTATGCTTCCACAGTGCGTGTATGAGTTAATCTCATCCTTGAATTATAGTACACACCGAGTTTGAACTGCATGATTTCTCAGGGCCTCGATGACTCTCCTACTATCAGTGAATATACGAACCGGTAGTCTGTTATCGATTTCCTTTAGCCATTTTATTCCTTCCGCAATAGCCATGATCCCACTTTGAAATACCGTGTTATGATCCGGTAGTCGGAAGTATTTGCGAAAGTCACGACCCATGTCATAGAATCCTCCACGCCATCGGTCACCAATCTTCGACACGTCCGTTTACAGGTTAGTTATAGGGTTTTTTGTACTTGCATCCTCCCATTCCATACCTTCCGAAGTTATGGTGGTGCTGTGTGATTGCACAGGTCTAATAGGGATTCTATCGCACGTAACCGTGCAAGCGTTGTTCCCGGGTAAGACATGTATTATTCCCTGGTGTTTGGGGTTATGTGTTCTCTTGTCAGCCACTTACCCAACATCATCAATCTCGTAGCAGCCAGAGGTGCTTCGCATTTAACTTGTATATCAATAGGTAGTATTGACAGAATATTTTGCATCGCCTTAGTTGATGTGGGTCTTATTGCGCCACAGATGCACTGTCTTTGTATTCTTTGAAGATGTTTGATATTAACCTTTTTTTCCAAGGACGTTAAGCATACTAACGAGGCGTACGTCACAATTGGTGTTACCACCTTTGTGCTCACACCCCATTTAGATTGCCCTTCTGCAATAAGTCCAGACTCTTTGGGTCCTGATTACCCTACTTTCTATATGGTCCTTCCAGGGTAACCTTCAGTCGAGTATCACTCCTAGATATTTGACCTTTTTACTAACTTGTATTGTGCAATCTTCCATTTTCTTGTAAACATAAGAGAAGGCGTTAAGAGCACAGCTAAAGACAGTTTAATAGATACAGGATTGCTGTCGTAGCCATATTTCACTTTTTACTTTGCCGGTGAATAAAACGCTATACAAAATACAGCAAATCAGTATAAAAACGGCAACTCTGATCGTTTGTAGTTGGCTGTCAATGAATGTGTTGAGTAAATTGAGCAAATAAATGAACGAATAAGAAAGTGGCTTAAAACATCAATATCAATGTTAACACCCTCTCAGGGCATTAGTGTTGTTAACAGAACGCATTTAAATGGTATTTGAGTAATTTATTTACAACACCGCTGGGATTTGAACGGTGAATGTAAACAGAAATATGTGCTGAAATAGAGCGCATATTTAAATCGATTGAAAAACCTACGAAAATGCAAAAATAAATCTATTAAATAGTAGTTGATGTTTGTAAACACTTTCAGCCACCTGGATAGTGGAATAAATGCATATTTGAAAGCCGATGAAGGTTATTGTGGCCTTTCAAAACTGCATATTTTTTTTCTCATGTCGTTTAATATTGTCAGATTTATTTAAATTTCCTGTAGCACACACATACTTTTTAAGTCACAATTTGATTTTGGGGGTTGTTTTGAAAAACTCGTTCTTGATTTGAGGACAGAGAAATTTTATGGAAATTTTGTTCCATGTTTTTTTTTGGCAGCAGTGGCTCGTGGAACACACGAAACACTTCTAATGCCACAATCTTTGGCAACTGCAAACGTATCTTAGCTTTTATGACTTTCAAAAATGACCCCATTTAAAAATTTATTTTTAGATTCTCTGTTGGCACATAAGACATCGCATATTTACAAATATACGAATATACGACGTTGCATTGTATATGAAAAAATTAAAAAAAAACAAATATATTTTAGAACGGCTTTCATTTATTGAATTGAATTGTTGTACAATAAAATAGGCTTTTATTTTGCTGCTTTTGTTTCCAATTCCAGTTTCCCTTATTTTATTGACTTGAACAAATTAATCTAATTATTATTTATTGTATGTAATTTATAATAAAGTTTAGCAATACAAGTGCAGTGAAATTGGTTGACATGGATTTAAGTGGAAAAATGTGTTTTTAATATCATAAACAATAAATATCAATTTTATAAAATGTTTGAACTTTCATTGTTTAAATGAATGTCAATTATTCGTTTTTAACTGGTTTGGTTTAGAATAGAAAAAAATTAAAATTTATAAATTATAATCAATGATATTTAGTTGCAGCCCCGTATATTGTTTTGTGTTTTAGTCAATTTATAATTATACTCTATAAACGTCTCGAATTTTTTTAGATTGCAGGATTTTTATTAAATTAAGAGTTTGCTATTCAAACTAAAATTAAATTCGTGTATTTAAAATTTTAATTTGTTTTAAAAATAGCACATAAAGCAGGTTACGATAGCGTCTAAAATTAGTTGCAAGTAACAGGGATTCTATTTGGAGTCCATCGTTTTCTACATTTATTTTTTATTTGTGGTTCTTCATTTTGAGTAGATCGGATCAATAGCGAGCTCGCGATGCTTTTTGATAAGATTTATTTGTTTAATTGCTCCACTTTTCATGGTGCTACGAGTCATTGGGAAGATCAACTATTTAACCAAAATTTTTAATGAAATAGAATATCATAGTCATTTATTTTTATATTCATTTTGTAAATTAACTCACTTTGCATCAGTAAGAAATTCCCCTATACAGATGACAATATTTTATTTTCTCTGTGCTTTTTCTAGAGCCGCTTAACTGCTGAAATCAAAAGCTTTTTGTTATTTATGTTCATGAAATTAAATTTTTATTTCACTTTTAATTAATAGTTCGAGAGTTTCCAAGAAGGTAAAAAAGAAAACTTTCAATGATTTGCCACATCACTTTCGCATTTAATTTTAGGAAAAGCTAGAGTTTTCCTCTTCAGTGGTCTTCTTGCTGCATATCGGCATACGAATTTATGCGTTCTGTACGTCCGATGTGTGAAAAAGATATGCTGACGTTTTAATAGTGTCTTAACCATTTGAATAAAAATTCGTTTTCCCTAAATAAACGTTTCAAATTTGAAAACATATCTTCCATTTAGATCAGGAAACTTGTGCCCGAAAACCGATTGTTCTTGCCGGCTACACGCTCTTCACACCGGCCGTATCCTTTTGTGGTAGAGTTTGCCAGTGAACCGCACCACGCATAGCAGATAGAATTCGTTCTTTGGCCGAATTACTGTATCCCGATTAACTTGGGGAAGTTCAAGTCCTAGTTTGGGCATAATGCGTCGCGATTGTGAGGGCCATCCCCCAAATCCAGTACTCCAAGATAACAAATTCTAACTACTTCCCCATAAAAGCTTTTTTAAGGCCCCACAAATGCAATTGTTTCCGTGCAAGAACATCTTTCGATTCAAAACTCTTTCCAACCAGTCGTTTTTTTTTCAGTTGGAAAAAGAAAATATTAGGGCGAGGCTACATTTAGTGAAAATGATGAATGCGATAGTAGTTTTTAGGTTTTTGCACTCGCACATTGTCCCGAGCTTGTCTTCTTTTAAAGACTGTCAAGTACAAAGTAAATGACAGAAGTTTGGTAATAGATTGCAGTCGCGGAGTCGTCAAACAGCCCTCGTATTAAGGCAACTATTTTTGTAAAACATATTATTTCCCTGGCTTCAAGAGCTGTCGTTACTTTGCTACTATCCGCCGATTGCCCAGTTTACTAATCAACTAATTGAATCATTAACTAGCAAAGAAAAGAACGAATACAGTCTGTGAAATTAATGATCTTAAAAATTTATGTAAAACGTTTTCAACTCCATTCGCTCCTCTCTAACACCTGACCAAAGCCTTGCGTAAACTGCTAAAGACTGTACAAATAAACCATTTAAAATAACAATTTCGACTAAGAAGATAGAGCAGCTATAAAATATTTTGCTCGTAAACAATTTTATTGACAGTATCTGAACCCTTTCCGTTTCATGCAATTACAATTTTTCTTATCATTTACCTTGAGAAATAACTGCAAAATGTTAAAACAAAAATAAATTGCTTTAGACGAATAAACCAAATGAAAAGCTTCACAAAAGTTGTCTATAAATTCTGTTTGTTCTTATTCAGTACATTTTATATTTTTAATGGCCCTAAAAGTTATGACGAACAAAAAAAAAAAGTATATAAAAATAAAATTAAATAGAAGGAAGGAAATGTTGCAAACTTTTCATTCGTTTAAGTTGTTGTTTTTTTTTGCTTTCGCCTGTTTAATGCTTTTCCAAGTGCATGTGCTGCCGCAGATAGTCGAATATTTTCAAAGAGAAGATAAATAATAAAAACCTTGAAGAATTTGTCCGTGTATTTTGTGTACAAAAGTTGTTCAAAATGTTTGAAGAATTCGCAGCACATACGGACATACATATACCAGGATTAATATTAGGGCGGTCACTTGTCAGGATCATATTAATTGAAAAAAATTTAATATGAATTTAAAGTTGTTTCTATTGAAAAGCAAATACTTTCATATTTACCGAAGAGAATTTAAAAAATCTGGTTATAGAACATGTAGCAAATAATCAAACGGCAACACGGGCTTTATACAATTCTCGTATTCTTTTTCATAATAAAATTGCTACAAAGAGAAACTGTTATCACATGCAACTAAAACTCGAAACAAGTGGTACTAAATAAAGAAATACACATGAGTACTGATAATGAAAGTGTGGAGGCTTTTGAAAACAGCTGATACACTCTGCTGTGTGAATTGAATATATACAATTGATGCTGAGTTTCCCTTGTGGCTTGGAATATTTATCAGGTCTTTCTAATTTAAAAATATTTTCCGATGAATATTAAATTTAATATAACAATAAATAAATCGATTGAAACAACTCACAATTATTGAGCTGTTTATTTGTCACAATCAATCGAAATCTTTTATCTCTTCCTTGCAAATTTTTTTTTGATCCTGCAGTTAAAATAAAGCGTGTAGATTATATAATTTTTTATTACATCAACTTTAAAGTTTCATTAAAAAATAAAACATTTTCTCTAATTTGCATGGCATTCATAATCACAATTCCTATAATTTGGTTGACCCTCTTTTTAATTTTATTCCATAGAAAATTGTACTATTTGTTGTTGAGAGAAAGTATGCAAAAATACTTTCTTTTTTTGTGCCAACAAAACTTCGCACCTGATGTCTGTTGGAAACTTCTGAGTGGAAGGAATAAATATTAAATAAAAAAAAAAAAGAAAAGAATAAAAAGAATTTCATCAGAAGTTGTGAAATAAATTTTTGGCAAACAAATTTGGCATAATTTGAAAGTAATTTATTCCATGCAAACGCATGCGGTGGTTGGATGGATTTTTAAAAACAAATTTTTCAGCACTGAACTATTCGATTGACTAATAAAGGCTGCACAGAGAGAAAGAAGTATCTTGTATAATTTTATGAAAATATATTTAATTTACGGTATAAGTTTTTTTTAAAATAAATTAGTGGCTTATATTTGCCATTTAAGAAAACCCCTCAAGATAGTGTCTAATGGGATTCAAAAGAACGATGTCGGTGGTCACGTAACATCATTTCCGGGTGAGATGATCATGCGGTCAACTCGCTGGTGCGAATGAGATGTGTGTCTTGGGTCAGATCAACATCTCAGATCAACCGATTTAGGGCTAAAGGAGTGGGTAATAATCTTTCCAAGGCAACTCGCTGTTGACAGTGATGGCCTGTCCATCGTCACTCTTAAATAAGTGATGGTATTGTCAGCTTAAAATTGATACCCAACAGTGACTTGTTCGGTATGACAGGGATGTCATAGGCACTGGTATCGTTCCGAATTCAATCACCACTCTGCGCATAACTCTGTCGGCAGGTAGGACGATTACCGCGACCGTAAAGTGGACGAAGTATGTGTCACGCTGACCGAAGAATTCTGTAGTCCTACATAGTGATTTAGCAAAATAGGCTGAATAAATGGCAGATGTAGTCGTTATCAACTGTTAGAATTTTAGAAGTCCCTGTTGGAAGACTCTTTATATCAATTCGGAGAGTGTTTTTAATTCAGAAAGACTTGATAAATATTCCAAATTGTTAGGGAAAGTCTACATCAGTCTTATATATTCAACTTACACGGAAGGGCAGATCTGCTGTTTTCGAAAGCCGCTACTAAATAAATTTAATGAAATTTTGATGGGTTAAACCTTTGAAAAGAGTTTTTAATTCAAAAAGACATGATAAATATTTAAAAGCACAAGGAAAAATCATCATCATTTTTAATTATTCAAATTAAGCGGCAGAGCGGCACTGCTGTTTTCGAAAGCCGCTACTAAATAAATTACATTCAATTTTGACTGGCTAATTGTTCGAAAAGTGTTTTGAGTTCAGTAAGACTTGATAAATATTTCAAGGCATAAGAGGAGGTTTTAAATATTTAACAGATATAGCAGAGCAGCACTGTTGTTTTCGAAAGTCGCTGCTGAATAAATTAAATTATATTTTGACTGGCTAATTATTCGAAAAGTGTTTATATTATAGAAACACATGATATATATTTCAAGGCGCAAGAGAAAGTTTTAAATATTCCACTGGTACAGCAGAGCAGAATTGCTGTTCTCGAAAGCCGCTACACTTTCATCATGAGTAGCCAAATGTATTTTTGCACTCTCCATGTTTGTTTAGCCAATCGACTTATATATTAGTTTAAGTACCAATAATTAACAATGAGTGTTTGAAATATAAATTTCTGAAAATTATAAAATTTCTTATAAAAGTTAATTGCAATTGGCTGAAATAAGTTTCCGCTTATATCGATTCTTATATATGATTCTTATATATGCAGTCGCATAGTATTTTATTGGAGTTAAGAGTAACAGATCATCAAATTAGCTTCGTTATATATTCCTAATAAAATAAAACAGAATCTAAAACTAAACTAAGTTAGAACAATTAGCCTATAAAATATTAATATAGCAGAATCCACTTATTTTTTTTAATACAACACCTGCTGCACAAGGATTGGATTGGCCAGGATCTATAATGGGAATCAAACCCACAAGATAAGTGAACTCAAATATAAAAAATTAATTACAATTTCAATCCGAATAGTATGAAGAATATGAATAATATTCCTCATTAGAAATTGTGTCCTTTGAACTACTTGTAGAGATCCTTTTCAATGTCTTGTTTGTGCACGAGTGTTGTAACAAATTTCATGTGCTGCCTACTTTGAATGTTCGGGTATTGTATCGTCTTCGTATATTTTTATTGCATTTAAACTATTGTTTTAGTTTATGGTTTTGTGATATTCTGAAAGCAATTAAAAGTTTTTTGCTATTATTTTACTACAGTTTGTTGTCTAATTGTTACTTCAGGTGCTGCAGATATTTTCTTGTTATTATTATTGTTGCTGCCACAGTCCTTGTAAGAATTGTGTTGTGTTGCTTTTGTTATTATTTTATGAAACGCACACTAAATAGTAAAAATTTGTCTTATATATTGTTAAATAGAAGTTACTTTGTCATGTTTGTCGCCAGGACATGTTGTGGTAATTGCAGAAGAATGTCGTTGTTAGACGGCTGAAGGTAGTTTCACATTGTCAACTGTGGCCTGGCACACAAATTACTTGGAATCAAATTTATTTTCTCTATTTTGATTAATTTCCTTTTATAAAATTGTGCTAAAACATGACAACAAATTTTGGGGTTTAGAATCTGTTTGTTTCTACTATCGGGTTCAACAGAGTTGTATTCAATTTCTCATCCGATATATGTGCGACATATATTGTAGGAAGATCAGTTCCAAAGTGTTGTGAAATTTGCCCACCATCTTTTAGACAGTATTACGTTGTGTTTAATATTTTCAAACAGCCTTTTCGTTTCACCCTCTTAAATTTCATTACAAGAAGTTTGTTCATGTTATGGGCACTTATTTTCCTGACTTTTACATTAATTAGTTTTGAGATAAAAAGTACGAGATATATTTTATGACTAACAACAACTGCTTGCATTTACAAAAAGTTTTGTTTCTTCAACTATTGTTGGTTAAAGTTCAATTAGTTTACCGATAAGAAACTATTATTTGGAGTTCTTAGATGATATTGAGTTTTTTTCTTCTTCCATTCAAAACAACAAGTTCAATTAGTATAAATTTTGGCCAACATTATTTCCATTAACATTTGGCTATACAACAAGGGAATGTAATAAATTTAATCACACTTGTGGTTAAACAATTTAAAATATATATTTCCTTTAGAAAAATTACTAACCATCAAAAGTGTTCTTTATTGCCTACAACAAAAACAGTAAAAAGTAAGTCTATCGACATCCCGAAGGAGACCGTTTTGGGCCCCGAGTTCGAATTTTTCTTATCTGATTTAGTGTAGGATTGTGTTAATTGTTGTCGGCTTGTCTCATTGATGAAGCCGCTGAGCAGAGTACAGCACCAGCAAAAATATTTATCGGCAAAGTAAAAATAGTTACAACGAAAATCTCTATCGTCTAATCTGGCTTCTTAACACTATCTCTTAACACTATCTCCTCCTTTCCCAGTTCCAGCTCAATGAACTGCATATGTAAAGGACATCCCCTGAGTGCTTGTTCCACTCATTAAAAAAAAATTTGTAAAAGTGAAAATCAGAATTTGTTATGGGCTATTAAAGTTACTTGCGGGACAAATAGATAATGGCATGGCACGGTACGGCACGGCACTGTAAGTGCAGTCAACTGGGGATTCACATTCAAAATATAAAAATAAGAGTTTTATTAATTACCTGGATGCTGTCAATGAAATAACATTTTCCTGAGTATTAAGTTTTTAATTTTAAACTGGAACCACCTGCAAGTATTTCTAATACCCAAAGTTAATCTAATTAGCTAATGGGATAATTTAATGAATTTGTATTATTTGTCTGCCACTTTCTTCAAACAACAACAGCAACATTTGAGCAACTCTCTCAAGTTTTATTAAGTACTTGCAATTTTTGTTAGACATATACACGTATAAATGTTGCAGTCAGAAAGAAAACAGATAGAATGTCTGCACTGAAATACATACATAAAATTTTTATACTGATATGCATGTATGTGTGTACTGTTAAGTTAGTGCATGCATGTGCATGAATTATGTAGCAATATAAGTTGTTCTCATTTTCCTCATTCGTCTTTGCTACTTCTTGTAGTGGGTTAGTTTTTCATTTATTCTGTGTAATAATTTAGGAAAACAAAAGCTGTTGTATGTCAGCATTTAATATTTTTTCATCGTCTTATTCTTGCAACTCAAACCAGGAAAAAAAAGCAAATATTATTTATCTGACTAAAAGCATACAGATAAAATGCATTGTTGTTGCATATCACTTTCTTGTTGCGCTACTTTGCTGCTGTTGTTGTTAAAGTTGGACAGTACCGATAAATCCTTGTGTTTACTTGAAGTATTTAAGTTTTACAATATGCTTTTTATTATATTTTAATAGTCTACTATAAAAGTTTTAATAATTTAATACGCTTATGTAACGCACCAAATTTCTCTTGTAATCCAAAGTGATGTCCATAATGCACTTTTAGTTGCAACGACTTGTTAATAGTGAACAATTACAACTATTAAGGAAAAAATCAAGGCCTGGTTAGTTTCACAAACTACTTGAGAAGTTTTACCAAGCTGATCAACTCTGCAAAGTACAAGAGAAATTTCAAGAAGATTGTTATCAGCGATTAGCCAAGTGTTAATTGCGTTTGATTTTGGCAAGCCTTTTGAAAGCTATTTTTATGTAACTAAGCACAGCGTAATCCTTTTTTCAAAATTGAAGAAAAAATATTTTTAAAAAGTGCTATCAATTTGCTTAACAAAAACAAAACAACAAAACTTTTTGGTTTGTCCTTACAAATATAAACGTTCAATGGTCACTCGATAATGTTTTAATTGGACAACTGCTTTTTATTGTTCTATTGAAACGATTTCAGTGAAAAATAAAAGGAAAATAGGAAAAGTCAGTTGTGATATTTTTTAAATTGCAGTGGCACTAATTTGTAGACACAACGTCATATATCTTTTTATTCAGAGTTCTAATCAGTCATTTAATGATTAAAGATTTTAATTAAATCTAAAAATAAATACAATTTTATCTTATTTACATATCCAATATTTCGTTGAGATTTTGCCATTTTTCAGGGATATTAATTTCATTGAAATCTGGCAACGTTTATGATAACTGGGTAAACGATATTTAAGGGTTAATATGTAGGAAACTTCCAAAAAACTGTAGGACATATAAAAGAACATAAAACAATTTTTTATTTTTTCCAAAATTTAATGGAATGACCTCAAGGATGGGTCAGGTTTGGGCAAATATTTTACCAAAAAAGCGTAACTACAAGAAAGCGTAACCACCAACCACTAGTAAATAGATGCCCTCTTCGTAAAACATAAATTAATTTAACATAAATTAATGGGTCTAAGATCTATTGCCTGACCCAAGACAGATATCGTTTAACAAATATCGTTCTGTCTCATAAATACACTTAAAACAAAAACCTCTAAAAGTTTGCTTTATCTTGAAATATAATTGTTTGAGAGAAGGACATTTAAGGACACGTCGGGACTGTCAGCAAATAAAATATTAAATTATTTTATGAATTAAAACTCCTCCCTGTTTTTTCTTCAAAAGATATCAAATCATTTATTAAACCACCCTCGTGCACTGCAAATAATATACAAAACTGAAATCTATTATTATGTTATCGCACATGTACGAATCTTATGTTTTTCTATGTTTGTGTTGTGTAAATGATAAATGAATTTAATAAGAAATAAACTGATGTTGTGTAATACAATCTCGAGAGACAAACATTTTCATATTTAATTGCTTTTCTATTACGTTTTCTGTCGAGAATACAACTTCATAAAAGTGCAAACAAACAGTTTCTTATTGTGCACTGCAAAATAAAAACATTTGAGGTGTTTTTTTTTCTGTGGGTAGTAGAATTTATGAGATGATTCATATTTAGATTAAAATAAAACAAAATTTTTTTTTTAAATTACCGTGAGTATCAGTCATGACGTCTTAATCCGAGAATACTTTTAATACTGTTTGAAGTAGACGCTTGTTACTATCCCGGGTGAACCCGCACGACAACGGTGTGATTTTGCTTGAGGCTTTAATTACGTAAATCACTTTGCGTTGAGCAATTTTCTAGGAAAACACCAACATTTTTTTTAAATACTTAAAATTGTTTTTCGTTTTGTACTCAATTTCTTCACCCAACAAACGTGAAGAAATTCATGCCGCTGCTTTAGACAATTTTTTAAGTTTTTATGAAAAATATTAATATTAGGAAAAAAAGTCAAATTCATATTAAGAAATTCAAATTGATATTGTGAAAATACAAATTAATTAAAAAAAATTCCAAATTGATATTTAAAACTAAAATTTTAAATTGAGAAAACCCAATTCAATATTAACAACACCAAAATTATAAAAGTCAAGATATTTAAATTATTCTTCAAAAAACATTTCTAAGATTTTATAATAAAAATTTTTAAGAAAATTTGTTTTCTGTCAATTCAAATTTATGTTTATTGAATGTTAATTTTTATATTCACCATGTGAAATATTATTTTCTCTATATTAGTTTCGATTTCTCAATATAATTTTGCACTTTCTCGACTTTAATTTGAATTTCTTGTTTTCAACTTCCATTTTTTTTAAATATCAATTTATATAAAGTAGAGTCATATCGAATGAAAGTTGTTTGTTGGGTTTGGTTTGTATAAGTTTCATAGCCTACTACACTTATTATAATGTGATTTTTTTAAATCATTTGTGAATTTTAATAGTTAATTTATTAACATAATTCTCAGATGGTTTATAAAAGTCTTTTAATAACTTGAGAAGTTTGAAACTTTTCAAAACTGTGTTTAAAGTCTACTGACGATTTGGTAAAAACCGCCAATGAAATACATATAGACATATTGCTTAACCACCCAACAAATAAATTTCATATTATAATAGTACAATGACAGTAGGTCAAATAGTTAATTTATTAACGATATCTTTTTTTTAATATTAATTGTTTCAACATCAATTTGCTTTTTCCCAATTAAACTGCATATTATGAATTTCTTTTTAAGACTTTTTAAATGAAATGGTGTAAAATTCTATGATCTAAAAGGTTTATTTATTAAAACAGATATTTCTCAGCAGGAGTTATGGAAAAATTTTACCATTCATCAAGTTCGATAAAAAGAAAACAAGTTAAGAATTGTGTGTTTACTTTCTAAAATCGGCCAATTAACAGTAGAGTGTTGTTTTTGACCGTCACTCAGGGTAGGAGACCTACTGATGCAGAATATTGTGCGGAAACTATGAAGGAAGGGCATACTGTTGAGAAGACGAGATACGAGTGGTGCCAATCGCTTCAATCAAAATATTTTCCTTCATCGCACATAAATTTAAAGTTTTCAGCCTCTTGAAAAAACACCATGTGAATAGTTGTAACATATCCAACTCCACATGAATAGATTTCTATTTTTTAAGACTTATCGTTCATCCATCATGATTAAGTGTGTTGATACATCGCCTGCTACACATCATAAGGAGCTGGTTATTTATGTTACATTCTTAATCCTTTCGCTATTCAATTTTATTTCGTTGGCATTAATATAAATCAAAACGAGACAAACAAAGACATGATAGATGGGAGTACTGATGAAATTTTAGCACAAAAAGAAGAGGGTCTGCTTCGATATTTTTCCACTTCTAAAATAAAAAGTATTAAAGCTTTTTGAAAACTGTTATTTTTTTAAAATTAAAAGTCTGACTTAAATTATGATTATTAAAACATTTAAATTGTGGAATTCTAAACAAACCAGAAAGCAGTGATGGGTAATATAACAGAGAGGTGTTGGAAAAATATTAATTTTTTTTTTGTAAAATGTATGACAAGAAAATGGACGAACAATTCAGCCTTTCACTTAAGCGTTTGAATAGACAAATTCTCTATTCCAGTAAACACAGACTTTTTGAATTGTGTGCTGGCTTTTTACAAAATAAAAATAAAAAAAAACAACGAAACTAATGACTTGAGCATTTTTCTGAATAGCATGTTAGTGTGATAGCACCAAGCAAATAAATTAGAAATAATTTTTTTTTACCATAAAAATATACGCTTCTTCATAGTCCAGCAAAGGGTGCTGCAACAATAACGCTCGATTTTAATTGTAAAAAAAAACTAAAAGTTTCCAGAGAAATATTTTAATATGATCTATGAGAACTACGTTTGAAGCCGATATAATGGCCAATGGGCGCCACGGTTTCGGCGGCGTACTCCTACCGGGTGGCTAAAATTGAGTTTGAATGCCATCTGAATTATCTAACTTTTTAGATCTTCAAATGTTCTTGATTTATATTGACATACACTTTTTCTGTTGTATATTCGTAAAGAAAGAAATCCAACAGTGTCTAATCACACGATCGTGGCAGTCCATGAACATCTCCACATCTCAGAAAGCATTCCTAAAATGAAACAAGAAAATATTTGAAACAAAATGTTTATTTCATACAGGTATTTAAATATTACCAATAGGTAAATCCAAATATTTTATGATTTCACAACCATGAATGAGAAGTTTATGCAACGTTGATGGCATATAATACCGATTATTTAAATATATTTCTCAAGTTTCCTCCGTTGGCAGTTTAAAGTTGGATATATTTATAGGTTTTGACAGGATACTGTTTTTGAGATTAAACTCAAACTGTAAATTCGCAGGATTTTTTGAATTCGTTAAAAAATTTTCGAGCTGTATTGCCATCATTATTAGTGGCAAAACTAGACTTCACTTTATCAACTCTTAATTCTGTCTCAGATAGAAATTTATATTCAATTTGTTTTTCTCTTTTATTGTGCAGTGTTTTCTTATCATTCCTAACTGGCCAAGTCTTAAAAGACAATCGACACTCAGTGTTAACAGGCTCTCAAAGCATCTAAGCAAACAATGAAAAGGTGGAATTTCATATCTATAATGGTGTTCGTTGGGAGAATAAGTAATGCTAACTTTTTTCATATCTTTGGGTTTAGCTTGGCATATAAAGCACTTCGGTCCCGACTCTTTGGCAGTTCTTGCTTAAGTACTTATTTGTATTAACAGACAATTAATTTCACATTTGTGTCTAAATATGTGAGAACAAGGTATATATAGTGTTAGGGTCATCCTACTTGGTACTCTTTGGTTTAAAGGATCACACATTATCAAACATTAAAAACATCAACTGATAAATTTAATAAAAATATCAAATATGGATGATTTTGAAAATCATTATATATCAAAAGTTGGCATAGAAAACGCCTAAACCTTCTTATTCATATTTTAGTATATATACTATTTTTTAATGAACTAATTTTTTGACATATTGTCATTGTACTATTGTAATATGAAATTTATTTGTTAAGTGGTTAAGCAATGTCTATATGCATTTCATTGGCGCTTTATACCAAATCATCAGTAGACTTTAAACTCAGGTTTAAACATCAGTTTAAACTCTACTGACGGTTGGGTATAAAGCATTGCTTAATCACCCAACAAATAAATTTCATATTATAATAGTACAATGACAATATGTCAAAAAATTAGTTTATTAACAATTCAATTGAGATTTTATTTTTAATTTTGCCTTATAAATACTTTCATTGTTATCCAAGGGATTTCTAATTGTATAAAGGAATAGAAAAATAAAATAGAGTCATATCGAATAAAAGTTGTTTGTTGGGTTTGGTTTGTATAAGTTTCATAGCCTGCTACACTTATTATAATGTGATTTTTTGAAATCGTTTGTGAATTTTTATAGTTAATTCTTTTAACATAATTCTCAGATGGTTTTTAGAAGTATTATAATAAGTTGAGAAGTTTTAAACTTTGCAAAACTGTGGTTGAAGTCTACTGACGATTTGGTAAGAAGCGCCAATGAAATGCATATAGACATTGCTTAACCACCCAACAAATAAATTTCATATTATTATACTATTTTTTTTAAGTACATATTTTGGCAAAATTCTTTAAAATTTTTCTTGCAGGGTTGCTATAAATATTAGCATTTTAGGATTTTTTCATTGTTTCTGCTTCAGTTCTGAATAAAACAAATATAATTGCAAACATTTTTATTGAAAAATGAATTTTTTATATTCATTTTTCCAAACGCATTTTTCGTTACTTAAAACTTATGAACAAAATTATGAAAATAGTGCGATTTTAAGGCCGTATAACATTTTATATGTGTAACGCAGTTGAAAAACCAAACCACCTCCGGAATCGTGGGAGTGTCAGCTTTCATTTCATATGTATTTTACTGATGAATTCGAAAGGTTTTTGATAATAATATTTTTCACCAGACAGTTTACTGTGCGACATGAGATAACACAACTATCACGCAAAGAAGCCATTGTTCACATGGCTTTTTTTGTAACCACATATCGTCCAGATTCATATTCCTAATTTCTGACAACAAGAAGTTCATTATCAACTCGCGATTGCGAACACCAGTCACGGCAATTGCTTGACCGTCATTCTATTCGAAGTAGTACGGCTCGATGATGAAACTGCCAGCTCATAATGAAGTGAGCGGACATGAGCAACTACTTTTACATTTTCTGTAGAAATGTAAAATGCTTTCACAGTCTTAACGCGCTGCTCGATTGTGTGTCTCTCGAGTCACACATTAAGTGTCAAACATTAAGTTAAAGAAATGCCCAAATAAGTTGGGCAAAAGAGCAGAAGTTAAGTTGTAACTCGCAATTAACATCGTGGTGCTCTATTGTTGGAGAACCCTTTACTTATTCACGTTTCGCTATTTTCTTTAACCCACTCCCGTCCAACTGGGGAACACTTAATTGGTAGGGTCGTATAAAATAAACTGTTGACTGCAGTTAATTTATTTTTACTCTATTAGCGATTGTATATATTTTTGTACTTCTATTCGTCCACAATATTCTTTAGGTTAGATTTAGGGGTTAGATTTAGGCAGACAATATTTATTTTGTGTTTATAAATAAAAACAAGTCAAAGCATGCGGCAGTGGCGAATGTTATACACCCTTCACCAAAGTGCGTCTTTGATTAGCAAAGGAAAAAAATTTACTTTTTTTATGCACAGGATATACGTTTTTGATGAGTGCTAAAATTAGGCTTTCCTTATTCCTGAATAAATGAAATGTAACTGAAATCTTTTTGAAAAAAAAAATTTATTGAAAATTTATTGGAAATTTTATGAGCGAATGCCTTTTTAGTTTGAACACCCAATAAGCTCTTGGAGGGTTTAATAAATGATGTTTTCACTTTTTTTATACGGGACTTTAGGGCTTCAGTTATGAAAAATTTATTCAAGCCAAAAGTATTCGTTGTTATTAAAAGACGCACTGCTTTTATATTTATTGTCGTAAATAAAATGTTTCTGTTATTGAGCGATTGGAAAATAGACAAAAATCGTCATCAGTTTCAAGTTTGATCAAAATAATGCCTGTTACTGGATTTTATTTTTACAAATAATTAAGAATATGAAAAGGTCCGAGATACGATATTAATAATTGGCATTCATGGCAAAAAGACCAGTGGAGACTTTGTTTATGATGCGACCATAATGATTATAACGCTATTATTTGCTCCATCTATTGCTGGGTTTCATTTAAAACAGCCATCTAAAAGAAAATTCTGCTTGTCCTGAGGTATCAGATATATAGAGGATTTATAGCAAGATGGTGTTGTTAATTTTACTAACCCCTATACGTTCTGTCATATGCCTTTAAGGTAGTTAAAAATATAACAATAAAAATGAAAAGAAACACGTTCCATTAGTGAAACTGACGCCTGAGAAACGCTTCCGAATTGGGCCAACTTATGTTGGACATCATGGCTCATTATCTTTATTTTACAGACAACATAATCGTTCATCACATTAATGAATTCGATTAACCTTCAATTGTCCTCCTAAATTGTGCGATTTGACGTTGCAGGACTATTTTTTCCAGGGACACGTGAAGTAGCCAGGCTATGCCGATAAGCTAAAATTGATTGAAGACTTGTGTCCGATATGTTTGAAAAAGTTATGGAAAATTGAACCTTCCGATTAAATTAAGTCCATGGCCGTTATAGCGCCGCTAAATTACCCATTGCATAAAGTAAATTTCATCTCTAATTTATTCTATACTTCTATTAGAAATATCCTTTACATACAAATAATCCTTTGAATTCTCTACTAGTGTGGGACCTAAAATGGGTTAATGTTCTATTGTATAGAACTCGTAACATGATTCTAAAATAAATAAATAAATATATTTGGATATACTTATTTCAGTTCATTTCAAGGATAAAAAACTCAAGTAATTTTCCTCAATATTTCTCCTAAAAATAATTAATGTTAAACGTTAAAGTGCTCGAAATAGAAAAAGCACGCCAGCAAGAGGTTCACTGAAATAACAAAAATAATTTCGTAATAAATTATTTAAAAGAAATGCTTCGAAGTAAAAATAGTCTTGGCTGTCTGCACATCTACAGTTACACGTATGCATACACCGATACATATTAAAACGACTGATAGATATTTTGCATGTCTGCTATTTTGGCACGTTGCATTAGAAAAGGGGAAACATGAAACAAAATATGCAAAATAATTGTCTGCGTTCGTTTTCAATAGACATAATTTGAAGAGACTCAACTTCCGTTAAGTTGATATATTGTGTGTGTGTGTTTGTGTGTGTATGAGTGAAGTTATCGCGATGTGTCATTTTTCTTTATTACACTTGTGTGAATCTCAAAAAATAAGTCTCATTTTGTCAGACATTTTGTGTTTAAATTTACACCGATAAAAGTGCTGTGTTGGAGGGGAGGGAGTGAGATCAAAATCATTTGCAACGTAGTTCGTTCTTTAGCTTTTGGGTGGCGCCATTGGACCGTACTGCTTCGTAAATAATGTCGTCCAAGCAGTTACCATGAATAGTCTTTGATATCTCGGGATGATAAGAGACTTCTTAGGGCCAGAAATTTAGGTTAAAGACCTGGACGATATGTGGCTCCAAAAGGATAGTGTCACCTGCCACACAGACAACAAAACAGTGGCCCTTTTAAGCGAGACATTCAATGGCCGTGTTTTGTCGCGTCGTGGGAATTTGGCAAATTTGGACTTTCGTCTTTGAGGATATATAAAATAAAAGTGTACGAAAATTATTATTCCTTAACAATTGCAGAGCTGAAGGATGAGATATTTCGCCACAATATTGAATCTCAATTATGTCTCAGAGTCCTTGAAGAAAATAGAATATCGAATAGAGACATGCCACCGAAACCGTGGCGACTATTTCACCGATATTTTGTTTCACACGGAATTGTCTTTGTATCACAATTCAAAATTTCAAAACAATTCTCTGATTTCTTTTGTTTAATTTTAATTTAACATCGTGGAACACTCTGTATTTAAAAAAAAAAACAGAAAAATTTCTCGTCAAATAAACAAGGGGACTTCAGTTCGATTTTTTTTCTTTGATTTAAGTTTTAATCGAACTTTTATAAAATTTGCAAATCGGAAAAAAGCTTTACAACTGAAATTTGTAGTTTTAGTGATTGCACTCCCTATTCCTTTAAAAAGGACTAACAAGAAAAATTCATAGCAACATAATAAATATGCAAATATCTCCACCTAAAAAGCAAAATGCTCTAACGTATTTCTTAACAATAACAACATGTCTTGTCCTTCCTATGGGATTTAGTGTTATAAAATTTTGTAAAAAAGCTTTGAAGCTTTTGTGACAGCGATAAGATAAGTATTAAGACTTATTTAGACTATAATTATTTTACTAAAGGTTTTCAATGAGAAAAAAAGAAAAAAAAAAAATAAATTCTTGTAAGTTTTACGATATTTCAACAAGAATTTGCTGTATTAAAAAAATATAATAAAAGTATTATTAGAAAACTAACACGTTTCTTGATCAAATCCTGCTTTAAAATTTCAAAACTTTGTATGTTAATTAAAAAAAATTATTTCTTTTATTTTACATTTCATATCCCCAAATTAGTCTCTTTAAAACGAATTAAAAATTTTTTATGTTTAAAGTATTTTATATTTAAACCAGACAGTTTTCATTTAAAACTCTTTGATTTTAAAATATCATGCAGATTATTTGTTCCTAAAATCTTATTAAAAAATTATAAGTGATAAATTTACAAATTAATATGCGAGTGCCTTCCCAAAGAACAACACAAATTGGCAACACTCTTGTTTTAAGGTTCGAACTATTGTTAGTTGTTGTTGTAATTTGTTTCTCTTATAATTAAAATAAGAGTTGAAAAAAATCTAGCCAATCGGAGAATGAAAGACGCAAGAAAATAAAAAGTAGAAGAGGTCAAGAAGTGTTTGTTCAGACTTCTCATTAATTAAAGTGCAGGTTGGAAATAACAATTTTAGTTATTCTAAAAAATATTGGGTAAAGGTTCTTTGGTGATCTGCATTAGGCCCATGGAAATGCCCACAGGAAGTAGCTAAAGTCCCACAATTGATCCACTTTAATATTTTAAAAACTTTTTGGGAAAAAGTAATCAACACGAAATTAAATTAAAGAGCTTCAAACGACAATTCCCCAAAAAGTACTCATTTGAAAAAAAGAAAAAATATTTTGATATTAACGAGTTTTCATAATATAAAATTACAAACTGTGGGTTGCTTTGAACAAATATTTGCCCAAATAGGACCGCAACTTGAGAATTCCAAAATAATTTTAGGGCCTTTTGTATTGTAGGTAGCGACATTCAAATGCATTTGATATAATAAAATATCTATACTCGCAATAATAGTTTATCGGAAGAGGAGTGTCGTTTATGTCTGACATGGAAGGGAGCCTTGTTTTTTGTATGTACGAACATGTTTTCTTTAAAAGTGTTGCGTGTTTAAATCCATTGTTGTCACTACAACTGACATACGATAAGATAACATTTTACGGCTTTAAATGTGTGTGCGAGTATGTGCGCAGCATGTTGGCACATGTTCATACTGAATGTTTATAATGTTCGTTGTATGCATTTATGAACAGTTCATACTGTTTTGCAAATGTAAGTCGGAATATGAACACTCGTTCATAGAGAGCAGAGTCGGCCAAGCTTTTTTATTCACCGGCCCCATAAATAAATTTGTGTACAAAAAATTTAAACCTCATGCAATAAATTTTTTAAATATATTAACTATTCGACATACTGTCTTTTACTATTATAATATGAAATTTATTTGTTGGGTGGTTATTTTTCAATATTTTGCAACTGAGTTCAGGAAATTTTGAAAAATAAATTATATTTTTCCAGAAATGAAAAAATATAATTTTTATATTTTTCAATTCGGAAAAACATGATAAATATTTTGCAGCATGATAAATACTTATTCAACTTATACAGCAGAGCAGAACAGCTGTTTTCAAAAGTCGCTACTAAATAAATTCAGTTAAACTTTGATGGGTAAATTCTGGGAAAAGTGTTTTTAATAAAAAAAGACTTGATAAATATTTTACAGCACAAGGAAAAGTCATCATCAGTTTTTTATAATCAACTTACACAATAGAGCAGGACAGCTGTTTTCGAAAGCCGCTACACTTTCATCATCAGTTCGCATGGGCATTTTTATTAAGAAATATTTAAGTGGTTCAGTTGCATGTGATAAAATTTTTCCTTCTTTACCAATTTTATTATAAAAAACGATACGAGAATGGTATCAAGCTAATGGCAACGTGCTTTTCTTCAGGGCCTGTGTTGCCATTTGATTATTTTCTTTAAGTTTTTAGTTGCAATTTTCTTACGAGCATGTAAATGCTTTTGCCCTCTTTTCGGTTAGCAAAAGTCATTTGTTTTTGTATTTTAATGATTAAGTATATAACTATTCAATTCAATTTCACTAGTCCAATTCTTCCAAAAGTGTTTTTAATTCAGAGAGTCGTGAAACCAAATTTTTAAATTTTCAAGTATATAAAAAAATTGTTCAATTTCGTGCCCGCCTCCCAACTATTCTATTCCAATAGATTCTTTCTTTTCCTTAACAAATTTCAAAATAAAAAAATTTTCAGAATGAAGGACCGACTAAATGTTCTTGAACGTCAAATAATTAATTTACCGACCGCTTTTCAGGATATGAACCCCACTGATGCAATATCGGAAGATATTATAAAAGAAGGAACAAATTGTGAGCAGACAGATAAAGAAATATGAAAAAAATAAAGAATAGTTGAAGCCTTTTTCTTCTTTACTTAGCCAGTAGATTAGCCAGTGATGCGCCTTTCAGTTCGTTATCATGTGAATCGTTGCAGATAAAGTTCAGCAGCTGTTAGTGTGCCATCAGCATTGAAACAAGTCGACAAGAAGTAACATAGTCACTACAGAAAATCAAAAGCTATTTTTATTAAACAGGGTTTCTTTTAAGCTTGGAAGTCGGTCCGATTTGATATAGAAAAATATCATGTAACTGAAAAGCTCATTTGCAATCGTTCAATATTGAATAGTTTGGCGCTCTCTGATAATATATGATGAGAAAAACATTGCAAACAAATAATAAAAATTTAGATTGGGGTCCTTAAAATGAGATATAATTAACAAGCAAACTTCCATATTTATTTCAATATTTCAATAATTGCACATTTAAAGTAAATTAACTCGTATAATATCTTTGAATGATAAATATTAAATGAAAACCAAAATTATGTGAAATAAAATATCTCAACGAAGAAGATATTTTTCAAATAACCTTTTCAGTTCGATAATTTTCTTTTTTATGTCATTAACCTTTTTTTAAACAATATTCTTTTTCCACTTTATCATAACACTCTCTGTAACTTTTTCAGGGACATCGCTTGAACGAGTTGATGAATAAACTTTTTTTATTTGTTAAAAACTCCGTTGCAAAGTTTATTTATTATAATATTAATTAAAAAAAAAAAAGAAAACTAAACTCTACGCTGAATAGATGAGAGATAATTCGTGGTATTTTTATTTAAATATGTGATGATTGAAAACATGTATTAAATTTAATCAAAATGAAAGTTCGTATGCAAAACCATTTTGAAAAATGTCTGTGAAAAGCCTGATATCCGAAACTAAAAATTCTAATTTTCTTCCCGTGTAGTAGAAATAGATAATTTATTATTTGCGTTTATTGCAAATATATTTCAGCAAAAACTTTTGTATTTTTTCCTCTAAAAACATATCAATTCGTAGTTGTTTTTAAATGAACAATAGCTGCTTTATTAAACAAACAGAAAGCTTTTATATTAAGTAATATATCCAACATTATCATATCATTGTACTGTTTATTTTTGATTTTATTAGTTGTATCAATATATCCTTTTAATAAAACAAAAGTAATCCTGTGTTTGTTATGGTTTTTTAAATTGAAAATTATCATAGAAAACAACTATCAAAAGTTGTTAATTCATTAAACACGGAAAAGCGGCACAAGTTACCTTAAAATTAAAATCATTCTAAAATATGTCAGTATATTTAAGATGAAAGCCCATACGATAAATAATATTTATTACATGTTTTTGGCAATTGTCGTTTTAACTTTTTAACTTTTATTTTCTCGTTCTGATTCTTTTTCCCAAAAGTTATTTATTAAAATTCATAGTGATCAATTGAGTTGTTTTAGCTAGATCCTATGCGCATTTCACTGGGGCTAATGCAGATCATCAGGGAACCTTTACCCAACATTTCTTAGAAGAACTAGAGATATTTATTTCCAACTAAAAACAAACATCAAAGACATAACAAGAACTAAGTGATCACTTTGCCTTTTTAAATATCTGAAGTTTTTATTTCATTTATTTGATGAACAAAAAAATATTTAAAAATATATTTAAGTTTAATTTTCGTTGTTGTTATTAACATATAAAACATTTTTTGTATACACCGGAAGTGTGGCAATGCAATTCCATTATAAACCCCAAAAAGTATGCCATGCTTTTTACAGCTGTTTAATTTACTCTTTAATAATTTAAAATATCACTCATACGTTTCAAAGAACAACATACGAATTCATGTATGTGTGCATGCATGTGTTGCCCTCTCTTAAAAAATTCTAAAAACTATGCAATAGAATTCAGTCTATTAATTAAATATCACTCAGCGTATGAGTGATATTTGAAGCACCATGTAAATCCGATTATTGCTCATACGCCCTGCGTATTAAACAATTCAGCAAGAATTGAATGCCTGTCTTATGGTGATGTGAACAGTCGCGAATACGAATATTTGAAGCACTATTCGCTATTACGAATATCGTACGTTCAACTGGAGTCATATAATTTGGGGCCCCTGTTATTCTCTTCAATATGATGTGAGAGAAATTTTGTATGAAAAATAACATCATAATTCTGTGTGCCTACATTTAAGTTGATAAAAAACTTTAATTTTAGAATGTTTAAACCTCTTTAATATTAATTATGTGCTGATTTTTTCCTCCAAAATCTTAAAAAAGAAAATTCAAAGTGATCAATTAAGGAGTTTTAGTTAGTTCCTATGCTTATGCAGATCATCAGGAAACCTTTACCCAACATTTCTTACGATAATTAAATAGTTTTGTATTGATTATTAATTCCTAAAATATTATTGAAAAATTCAAAGTGATAAATTCAGGAGATTTTTAGGTAATAAGGTTTGTTTTGCATAACATGCGAACGTCATAGACACTTAAAAGTTTTATTAATGGGGAAGTTTGAAATAAATGTTTTTCGTTACTCTAAGAAATGTTGGGTAAAGGTTCCCTGATGATCTGCATTAGACCCAGTGAAATGCCCGTAGGAACCAGCTAAAACCCCTGAACTGATCAATTTGAATTTTTAATAAGATTTTGGGAAAAAAGAACTAGCACATAATTAAAATTAAAAAGTTTTAGTTTAATATATTATATTTTAATTAGGACTTCTTATGCGGCCGGCTTTACAACGCACCACATTATAAATGCTTGATTCCCATGTTGTTATCATAAAAAAATCTTTCAATGAGACTTTTTAATTTCCACTTAAAGAAATGCTTCCAATTTTCAACTTCAGTGATCTAAATCTTAACAAAATTTTGATTATTGAGCGATGAAAGCGCATATGAATCTCCCATAAAACATAAATTGGGAACAACTTTAACAAAATTGCATGTCTTAAATTTATCTTTAACTTTTGAATAAATTTATGGAATTCTCCCCTAAATGCATAGTGATCTTTGAAATGTTTTGTATTTTGTCTTTTGTTAGTGGCAGACATCCACACACACGCACACACACACACCTATACATATGTATATACATGTAAATTCCATTGCATGCGTGTGCTTCTGGTAGATTTATTCATACACACACACACAAACAGTAAAATGATTTTTTTTTCATGCGGGGGTTAAAATATGCATTTTATTTTTTATCCAATGTTTTGTTAAAAATATGTCACCAACGCCAAAAGACTTGCAGTACGTGCCTTTAAATTATTTCGTTGGCCATGTGGTACGTGTAGGAGGAGTTGGTTAAAAGTTTCAAGTCAATATTGTTGATCATGTGAAAATATTTTTTTTCGATAATAATTTTCTTGTTTTGCTACAAAGAAAGCAATTAAAGACTTTGCAAATATTGAAGAGTTCCAAAATGTTATTAAAATTTAATATGATTCTTTAAACTGATATATGGTTTTTGCTTTCCAAACGAATTTTTTTAATATTATTTTTAAGTATTTTTTATCGAACTATTTAATGCTGAATTAAATTTAATATTATAGGCTAATTGTTGTTAATTCAGAAAGACATGATAAATATATCAAAGCCAACATTAATTTTAAACATTCAACTGTAGCATGCCGCTACACTTTCATCATCAGTAGTCATGTGTATTTTTATTTATTACCACTTGTTAGGTGGCTTAGCCGAATGTGATAACAGTTTCTATTTGTATCAATCTTATTATGAAAAAGCGTACGGGAGTTGTATCAAAGAATAAAATAAAACTAAAACTGCCGCTGGATCATCCTTGTAAATTAGTACTGTAATTATTAGAAATAGCGGAATAAATATAACAAAAACTACACTTAAACTTAAAGTAAAACGTTTTAAATAAGAAATCATGAAAAAAATTGATTTTTATATGCTTCACACGAAATGTGAATTGCGTGTGTAATTTTCAAAATTTCAACTGTTTGTTTCCTTATGAAGTCGAATAAGTGGTGTCTAACTGCCCGCGTGTCTACTTCGGGGGGCGCAATAGGCAACTTGGTCAGTCGTAACGCCTTGTTGCAGTGCTTTCTGGGGAAAAGATAAGAAATACAGGTGGAAGGACGCTTGGCTCCCGCCATTACAAAGGATCAGAAATCAATAGTAGGTTACAAGCCTATATTTAGTTGATCTGGGAGGCGTAACCAGTTTCCTGACACTGGTGCCACGGGATCTGATTGAGCCTCACAGATGATGTTTGCTGGGGTGTGAAGCGACCATGTTGCCATACACGTGAAACATCTGCTTCACTGGCGAAGCTCTGTTTAACGCACGTTCATCTAATTGATGGCGTGTGGCGGACCTCGTTCTTCCTCTATATCTAACTAATTCTGTGGCCAGATGTTGTTTGAGGTTTCTTCAATGAGTCTACGTGGTGGCTGTGGTTTAATACCAAGAGTCGGTGGTAGAGATGTCAGATAAGGGTTGATGTTCTGGCATATTCATACTATGCTGGGACCTCGACCCAGCTGATAGCAGTCTCTCTGGGCTGCTCTAATCAGTAGACGTTATGGAAGGGGTGGTGTGTTGTTGATGCTAAGACTGTCAGGAGGGATAAGTCTTACGACTTTGAACTTTGGTTCCTCTTGGTGCTGACGACATGCTTTCCTGGGAAGTAACAAAGGTTTTAGATAGGCCCGAACAATTTAGAAAGGTGTCCGAATATGGTTTAATGGCGAAACCATATGAGTGAAGTTTCAACCTGTGTAAGCCCTAGGGGCTGCACTGGTGTGGCCCCGACAGGGGTAGTGGTTGACACATAATTTCACTCGAGTGCTTGGGAGCACCGTCAGGTAAGACGGAAAGGCAGGTACTGACGTAAACTTGGACATTCTCTGTCCGCGTGTCTGTAAATGGTAAATGGTAAAATTTTAAGGAACCAACTTTACGAAAATCAGCGTAGAATAAAAATTCAATTGGACTTAAATCAATCCTGCAACAAGCGACCCTCGTATTGTTAATCATTTCCAAATCTTTTGCAAGAGACAAGATATATTTGTATTTGTATATAAAATAATTTACAAACTAAATTTGTAAAGTATTTGGTGCACAGATGCCAGTGGGTGACTGAGACCAAATACCGGCGATGATGTTAACCCTTATTTTATCCGTTTCTGTGACTGACTGTACACGACCTATGCCTTCACATAGGAAGTAGCAACGTAGTTAACCACGAAAAATTTCTCAGAAGAACTGTAAATAAATACAGTTAGTTGAGGCGTCGAAATTAACTAGTGCGAGTGAGACGCAAAACTCTCCAAAGAGAGTAAACAATCAGTGGTCTGGTTGCACTTAAAATATAATTGCCAACGAGGCTTGATGTTGACGGACTCAGAGCTGCTTTGCGACTGAGACAAGATATATAAATCCTAACAAGTCGACGATACTTTAAAAGTAAAGAAAATGTATTTTTTATATCTCAAAAATTATTTCCAATTGTTGTTATAGTGTTAGTTGCCATGGTTAATATTCAGAATGCATTTTAAATTCAGAAAGATTAGCAATTAAATTGTTTAAATCTGACAGCAGAGCTGACTAGCTTTTTTCGAAAGCCGCTACACTTTCATTGCCACTACTCATTTGTTTTTTTCTTTAATCGAAGACCATCGTTTTGTTATTCCCATTATTTTTTTCCCTTTTAAATAACAGTTGGAATTGTAATTTTTTGTTAAAATAATCAATTTTGTAGCTCGCAGCTGTATAAACCAATTAACTCTAGTAATTACAAAGAACTTGCCACGCTACCCTCTTGTATGTAGTAAATTTTAATTTATTTTTTACAATTTTTAATATTTTCTTTTCAATAACACTCGTATCTGCATATACACATGTGCTGGTGTTTGCGTGTGTGAGTGTGTTTTGGTTCGCTGGCTGTCATTTATAATTTGTACAACTTTTGTCATTTTCTCTTCTTTTCTCTCGTTTTGCTTGCATTGAATGAAAGTTTTAAAATAATAAAATAAAAACTTTGAATAAATGGCGGTGGGGTGTACACTGCGAGCATAAATGAATGTTGAATTGTATTGATTTTGTATAAACGCAAGTGTGTGATATTGTCTGCGTGATAGTAGTAGTAGCATTACTAGTTGGGTTATGTAACTGTGTTAGTAGTGTCACATCTACAGCACAACAATTTAAATACAAAAATATGCATGTTTGTGTTGGCACACTAAAAAATGAATATTTTGGCAACATATTGGCAGTAGAAAGTTTCCAGCGTAAGAAACAAATTATAAACACAACAAATAGGAAAACGTAAAATAAAACGAACGTTCGGAACACCGAACGTGCATTTTATACAAATTGTTCGTTTGCCCGTTTCTTTTTGTTTTTCCTTTTCGCTTTTAAAGAAAAATGAAGATATTCATTTTTGTAGTGCTTCAAAGTGTGTAATAAATTTCAAGTTTTATTCAGAAAATTTGACAAGAAGCTAACAAAAGGTTGTCTTCAAACTACTCCAAGTAAATGTACACATTTGCAAATTATAAACTGTTTTGCAAAGTCTAACAGTATTTATTAGAAAAGCATTATGAAGCAGAGAGAAGGGTAGTCAAATATTGTATTGTAAATAAAATTATTTTTGAATAACGCTGAAGCAGCATATTTATTTGACTTCAAACAACTGACAATTGAAATAGGATTTGATAAATATCTATGGAATATTGTCGTAAATAAGTTTTGGAAAGAGCAGATGTCCTTTATATTTTATATCCTTTTCAAATAATTTATACGAGTTCAGAGTTATTTGTATAGGAATTATGTTTATTGAAAATGATTAAAATTACGAGGGTCGCTTGTTTGCCTGACTGAGTCAAAGGTAAATCCAATTTATTTTTAAATCTACATGTTTTTTCATAAAACTGGTTCTTTGAAATTTAAGTATTTATCATGGCAGTTTTTTTTTTTTTCATTATATAAGACAATTTATTATTAACAAGGATCGGCTGTGCCAACTGCGTGAACTTCTAACAGGACATTTGAAGTGGCGGACCCTTCTATGAAAAATGGGCCTGGTATGTAGGGATTTTTGCAGAAATCGCAATGATGACTAACGAATTGGCGGCGAAAGGGTGTTTGTTATAGAGTTATTCTTGCCCAAATTGTGTATTCGAAAAAGTGTGTGTAAATTTGTGCTTTCAAATTGAGCCAACAAATTGTTTATCTAAAGAAAGAAATTCACAGCAATCAGCAGTTATTTTATTTATTTTATTTTTAACAAACAAAAGATGCAGGATACTTTTTATAGAAGTATAAAACTTCAAGTTGTCGTCACTTATTTAAACGACTGCCATGTGTTTTATGTTTAATTTGTTTCGTAACTCTAACTCATATAAATATACTGGCGCCTGAGCAGCCATAAAAATCAAGGTTCTATTTGTATTACGTATCGCGCGAATTTCTCTTAGCGATGAAACTCTCTATCCTTTTTGGATGGACGATAATCATCAAGAGTATGTTGAGACACCGTTTCATCCACAAAAACTGACTGGTTTGTCCACTGTGTGGGCTGGTGGAGTCATTCGTGCTTTTGACTCAAGTAGTCAACACAAGACTACGATGTCTTAGAGCCCAAGTTGGTCTCCGCACTCGGTCATGAATATGGTATCGAATTTTTCTGATCTGCATCATAACAAAATTGTCTCAATTGTTGTTGTCTTGTTTTAAGACAAGACAACAACACTATCGACAGCAACTAACACCGTCATGTACTAAAGGAGTAGAATGCTCCACCGTCCTTCTTTGGCAGCTCTAGCAAAATAATTTGGTGACGAAGTAAAAATAACCAAAACAAATTTTTTGTCTTGGAATCTACTTTCATATGTCATCGTAGTACTATCCCCCTCCCTTATGGTTTTACCATAAAGCACTGCATATGCAGGAGTCATCTTTTGAATGCTAATCCAAGAAAACAAAAAAAAAAAAAAAACAAAATAAGTCTATGCTGATCAGAACGTTATAGTTAATAGCGACTGTTGCTAACACTTGCGGTTATCAACTGAACAGCCATGATAAGCAGGAGCTGTGGTTTCCACAAGAAAGCGCTACATGGCACACAGCTCGTGCCACAATTGAGTTATTGAAGGAAATGTTGGCTACGAACGCATGAACTTGCCTCCAAGATCGTGCGATTTAGTACCACTCGGTTTTTCTATGGAGAAGTATATGAAGTCGCTAGTCTACACCAACAAGTCTAAAGCGATTGATCATTTGAAATATACGGCCACATATTTTGGAAAAAGTTATAGAAAATTGGACATCTAGAATAGACTAAATCCATGGCCACCACAGCCATGGTCATATGCCGCAAGTAATTTTTGAATTATAACGCCAGAATTGTAGCTTTTGATTTAAGTACTTAAAAAAATTCTTATGAGTCTTAATACCCTATAAAAATATTCTTTATTATATAGTTTGATTCTTAATTTAACATTTTCAGCTTCTGAAAATGTTGTCATTATCGACGCTGGTTTTTCATATATTCACTTGATCAGCGAACCCATGCTGGGAACAAATTACATTCCATATCGATCAATTTGTATATAAAATGTATTGAACTTTTGTTCGGTATCGAATCCGGTAATTTGGCTCCTGATAAAGTTTACCCCTGAATATTTTATATAAAATTTAATGCCCATAAAATTATAAACATAAAGATGTTGCAAACTTTTTATTCATTGAGAGTGCGTCTTATTATTTCACTTAGTTGAGAATTATGTCAGGGTTGAGTTGAAATCTGCGATACTTCAGTTTATCAACTCTTTTTAATTAATTTTTGAATAATTTTGTTTATTGTGAGTGAAATATATAAAATGATATATTTCATTATTATTATGCTGGCAGAATGTATTTTTGTTAATCAATATTTACAACAGAAATTGTTTTTATTTTATAATTGTGAAGTTTATCTTGGTCTTAAAACTATTTTTGTCGCCAGAATGATATCGACTGACATGGTAGAACAGGGAGTTACAATATTTTTAAACTGTTTTAAGTTTTTACAACATTATAACAATAGCACAAACTAAACTGCCTAGTAAATTACACAGTCATACAACATCCCGCACTAGTTTTTGATTTCTATATCAAATTAACGAAGTAAATAAATAGTTTTATAAGCGAACAAATAATTATGTTAGTTAACCAGCTTTACGAAAGATTTACTGTGATTTAATTTTAAACTTAGTTTAACATGGTCTGAAACTCTTTCCGAGGTTTTGCGAATAAATGCCATATTATTTTATTATATCATTAAAGACTAAAATTGAATAAATTAATGCTGTTCCACTTGGAAACACCAAGACATCGGGATCCACGACAACGTTGAGTATTGTGTACCGACTTTTCCACTCTCGTGTCGAGGACAGGGAACAGGCTTTCAGATTCTCATTTTCCGAAGATTCCGTTAGAGCCTTCACTGATGGATCTAAGAGGGGAACTACGGTAGGCGGGGATTTTTACGTGGAGAACTTTAACGTAAGAACTTCATTTAGGCTTCGGGATGGTTGCAGCATCATGCAAGCTGAAATTTCTGCTATTACTCGTGCAGCTAGATGGCTGATGTATTATGGGATATCGAACGATATCTATATCTTTACCGACAGTAAGGCGGCCATCTATGCTATCAATGGTGTGTACAGCACATCCATAGCTGTGGTCGAATGCCGAGTATCTTTGAGTTAAATAGCGAGACATTCGAGGGTGACTCTTGTCTGGGTACCGGGACACTCTGACTATCGTGGCAACCTCATTGCTAACGGAATAGCCAGGGAAGGGACAGAGCTCTATAACTCGTCACTTCACAGGCATTCCCCTTTCGCACTATAAGTCTTTGGTTCAGTATGAATCATACAAACTTGTTCAATCAAGATGGTAAAACGTGACCAACTGCCGCGTGGCAAGGGCCACATGGCCCCGCTACGACCCACGCAGAACACCTGACCTTCTTTACTTGAATAAGGTATGACTGCTGCAACTTGTGAATGTCCTAACTTCGGGACTCATGCAAGAAGGATGGGTCTGAAACACAACGACTTCTGTAGAAGCTGTAATGATGAAGAGGAGGAGGAAGCAGTACTCCATTTGTCAGTGCCCTGCCCTGAACAGCGTAAGGACAGTGGCACTGCGCTCCAACTTCTTGCCAGATCTAGATAGCCTGGCGAGTGTGGAGCTTGTCAGAATATCGGCCTTCCTGGCGTCCACAGCGTGGCTTAATGCGGGAGAGGACGACTCATGAGTAGTCCCTCTTTTAGGGTATCGCAACGGGACCGAATGGACGGGCATTGTTTGGATAATGACCCTAATAACCTAACTTAACCTTTGTGGTGGCAACACAAATCTGGTTTCAGATTAACTAAACCTGGTTGAGAGCTCAAGAGATGCCTTTGCAACCATCTCTTTGTTCTTGAACTCCAAAGTTCACCCCGAATTCTTAAACAAATTTATTTGATTATGACAAATTTCCTTTGATATGTTGCATCAAACTGCATTTCCAACACAAATTGTTTTCTTTTCCGAAATTAAGCAGAGAGAGAGAGAGAGAGAGAGAGAGAGAGAGAGAATATAATTTTAAATTGCATTCGCTTTAAAATTCTAAAAAGAATAGGTTTGTAAATTTTGTAAAACAAATTCTTCAGCAGTAAATTGTACAAAGAAATTTTATTGTGATAACTTATTATTTCGCAACTTAAAATTTTTTTTGCCATCCTCTGCTTTTATCTCATGCCAACATATCAAAGGGTCTTTAAAAATATGGCAGTAAGTTCATATATATATTATTTTGCAAGAGCAAATATATGGGATTGTAAAACAATACTTGTGTGCATTTACAAAGAGCCCTCACCTTTCTTTTGTGTGATGGTTTTTTTTTCTCTCGTATTTCTTTATAAATTGAAATATAACATTTTATATGTTACACAAAAGCAGAAATATTCGAGTTTAAATAGGATGCTGAATAAGTTAAAACGACAGTGCAGGCCAAAAGTTCTACGAATCGTTTGACTATTTCGTCATAAACGACATCATATTTATTAATCCATTTTCCATTTACAAGTAATTGTGTGTGTGGCTGTTAAATACGATCAGTTTGGTAGAAGGTTATTAATAGTGGGCCACAAACGCAATTAACATGAATTGCTTCTCATAAAGTTTCAGTTTTCTATGAAAAGCTGTTTTACTGCCAAGTTGTACTGAAATAATCTTTTTTTAATGGAACAGTTTAATAATTCCCAGTATTGTGGAGATGACGGCAAAATAGAAATTTCAACAAACAAAAACACTTCAAAGAATATATTTCTTTGAGTTTTATATGCCCGCCCTTTCCCAATAAAGTGTGCTGCCTACAGACTATTTTGTACTAAATAAAAATAAATATAAATAAAATGGGTTTAAATCCTTGAACTAAAGTAGTGCAGTTCTAGAACCTGCTATACATGACATGTTTTTCACTTGCAAAAATTAACTCAAAATAGAACACGATTGCAGTTTCCAGCGTTATTTTAAAAATATTTCCCACATCTCAATCATCGCCGAGCAAACTAAATTGTCGAATAAAATATTAATTAATTTATATTATTAAAATAGTTTCATCATTTTTATAATACCGCTTTTTATATTGTAACACTCTTTTGAGAACAAACAAACTGGCTTAAAAATAAACAAAATGCTTGCAAAATTATGAGCAGTAAAAATTTAAAATATTTTTAATAAAAGAGCAAAAAATGTTAAGATGTAGTTAAAAAAAAAGAAATTCAAACGAAAAAAGTTTGACTTAAGAAAAGTGTAACAATAAATTCTGAAAAATTGGACATAAAAAATATAATCAAACGGGGACTTAACAAATGTATGCTACCACCAGTTTAATATAATTCTCGTATTCTTTTTCATAATAAATTTGTTACAAACAGAAACTGTTATCACATTTAATTAAGCCACCAAACCAGTGATAATAAATAAAAGTACCCACGAATACTGATGAGGAAAATGTAGCGACTTTCAAAAACTACTGTGCTGCTCGGAATTTAATGTATAAAATTTCTAATATTTATCAAGTTTTTCTGAATTAAAAAACACTTTTCGAACAATAATACTGCCGAATTAAATTCGATAGTTTCATTATATTTTCTTAAAAGCTGCTGTCAGAAGGTTTGTAAGAAGGAAATACAACATGTTTTAAATAAATATTTTTTAGTTATATTTGAGTCTGACTTTGAAACACACAAGATGAATATGTTTTGCCATTTAAAACTTGTAAAAACATGCGGGGTACATGCATGCGATCTTTTAATTTCCTTATCAATAACTTAATTATATATCCTGAAGGTACAGGATTTTCTGCAAAATTAATTCTTAATGACCAAAATAACTCCTTCAAATATGCACCCTTTAATTACAAGAATAACTTCACTGTTGATATTCTAATTCAAATCATTTAGTCTTAACTATTTTTCTCCCCCACTGTAAGCTGGCTTTGTACATTTCCTTTTATCAAAGATATTTTATAAAAAGCACGTTTTATTTGCATTGCCTAGTTAAATTGTGTGAATAAAAGGGATCGGTATTAAGTAAAAACCAAATAAGAGAAAAGCTACTGCAGCAGCACAAAATAATATAGAAAACACAAGTTGTATATTCATATAGAATTCCTAGAGTTCGTCTTACCTAAATAAGCCAAAAACCAAAAAGGATAAAAAATATATATTAAAAAAAACGCCATCTTGAAACATAATACAGAAGCAAAAAGGTCTGCCTAAAACACGATGATATTATAAATTTGTAAAATATTTATTTCCAAAGCAAATAAAATGTGCAACCAAAAAAGAAGAATTCACAAAAGAAAGTAAATCTCCACAAAACAAATACATCCTACCATTTCTTCGTATTACATTCCTTTGAATTCAGTTCAAAAGGTTTTGTGGTTAGTTTGTGGTTATAGAAAACTCCAACGTTTGGTCTTTCAGTTTTTGAGATTCTGTGGAGCAACACAACAAGGAATTTAGTGAAGTCAGAATTTAAATGGGAGTCGGAAATGCGGCTGAAGCTAAAATATTATGGAAAATTGAGGAACTAAACATTTACGCTGTTTAATGAATTTTATTTTATATCGAACTATTTGTTGCTACAATCACTTGAATTTGAATTGAGGAATTCATCGAAAAGAGTTTTTAATACAGAATGACACATTAAATATTCCAAAGCACAAGGAAAAGTCAATATCAGTTTTAATTTAAATTTACACGGCAGAGCAGAACAGCTGTTTGCGAAAGCCCCATACATTTTCATCATTAGCACTCAAGGGTACTTAAATTTATTACCGCTTGTTAGGAAAATTTGTCATGTCTTACTGAATTAAAAGCACTTTTCGAACATTCAGTCCATCAAAATTGAATTTAATGCGACAATAAACAGTTCAATGCAAAATAATTACAACTAAAAATTAAAATTTTTCTCGCGTATATCAGAGACTCAGAAAGGATTCAGTTTCATTAATAAATATAAAATAAAATTCTTATATTTAATGAAGAAAAAAAATGAAATTACTGGATACTTGGGCCATGCTCTTTAAAAAATGAGTTGTTACTCGATATTTGTTCAAATGATTTCTGCTAGGCCGAGGCATTCAGTGTGTCCCACCAAATAAAGGACGAAAAACTGCATGTTGCATGTTGAATAGTCGGACGTGGTAGGGGCGATATTTTGGAAAGAAGGTTAATGAACGAAGTTTATTGTGACTCACAATTTAACGTTAAGTTTTTTGCTCAACTTCGTTTGAGATTTCTTAGCATCAGTGTTTAACAAATTAAATTCTGAAAAGGTTGAAGCTTTTTAAGAAAACTTTGTGATTTTTTATTCTTTAGTCACCATAATCAAATTTCAGTTACCCAGGTTTATGGGCTAGCGACATCAAAACCGGGTCGCACTGCTTCGTAAATGAGCTCAGTCAAGCAGTCATCGCTATTGCAAGATGATATCGGTCTTCTTGTGACCAAAAATCGGGAATGTGGATCTGGACAATATGTGGTTTCAAAAGGATGGCGTCACTTGATAGACAGCATTTGATATTTCACGTCGTGACCATGTTAAATGGCTGCCACTATAATATAATTTGACACCATGGGACTTTCTTTGTGAATATTTAAAGGAAGAGTGTACATCAAAAAGCCATGAACAATTACAGAACTGGAGGATGAGTTAATGTTCTACATAAGCATTATTGAACTTCAATTATGTCTCAGAGTAATTGAAAACATGAACCGTAGAGATAAAGATATTCCACTGAAACTGTGGCGAGCATTTGGCTGATATTTAGTTTCACTTTTAACTGTCATAGATCCGTCTATCATATTAAAATATATTGAGATAATTCTGTGACAACTTTTTGTTGTATTTACAATTAACATCGTGCATTATGGTGGGAGCAGCCCAATCAAAATCTATATGTTATAAAAGCTGTCGGAACAGATGAAGTAGTGTCTGGATTGCAGTGGCAGGTCTTAATAAAAATCATTTTTACCCCTCTGTCTTTGATAAATTTATTTAAGAATGTGTGTGATAATTATGAAACGGTCAGAATTCCGGTGAAAATCTGCAAAAGTATTTCGATAATTTCTGCCAGGATACTTCCATTTATAATCCCAAATGTTGTAATTCTTTAATACGTTAAAAGCGGACGGCTCTTTGAATTACAATCACATTCTTTTCTACTGATGCAGAAGTAAAAGAATTTTCCTCTATTTCACCATGAACTCACAATATAAATTACACGAGTATTAATTAATTTATAGACGAATGAACTCGTCAAAATGAAAGAAAACACTTAATCTTTATTTAAGTTACGACTTATTAAACAAACATTGAAGTAACTTTGAGCTTCAGTTTTATAAAATTTATTTATTTCTAATTACATCTTTAACTTTATACCACACGCTCTTTTAGTTCCTGACGACCTTCACCATTTAAAATATGACAACCAAATACAAATGCAAATGTTAAACGATATATAAAGGATCAACACATACGCACAGTCACATACACATTCACACTGTCACTCCTACTTACACTTGTTCATATATACAAAAGAGTTGTTAAGTGACTGACTGCATGAATGAATGAGTGAATGAATGAATAAATAAATAAATGACTGAATGAGTCATTTAAATGAAAGTGTAAAGAAAAAATCTTAAATGAGGTGGAGAATTAAAAAAATAAAAACGAAAAATACATGTTAAAATGCTGCAACAACGTTTCACATGCTTGCGCGAAATGGCACAAAAGTGTGGTGTTTGAAAAGTGTTTTTGATGTTGCTAAAAATGTGTGATTAAAACTGAAAAGTCGCACTACCCCAAAAACATTTGCTACTTCCCAAATGTTGCAAGTGTCTATGTGAGTTGTTGAACATAATTTCATTTCATAAAGCATCCTATTAAGTGCGCACACATACTCAATTCAATCAATATACGAGTGTGTGTGTGTGCTTTACAATGACTCACTTTTTATTTGGGCGAAGGAAATCTGCATCTTTTTAAGACTTTCTGGTTTAAGCGTTACTCTGTTTTACCAGGATTTCGGAATATATGATCGTTTTTTTAGATGAAGCGGGTTTACAAAATTTTTGAATTTTTAAGTTTTTATAAACTCTTTTGCATTTTCTTAAAGTAAAAGATTAGGAAAACAAAAATAGTGAATTAAAAAATATTGTGGAATACACGAAATCTCTTGTATCTTTTTGCATTCGTTTATTACAAAGAGCGTAGCGTTTGTCATTGATTTTTTGCTTATCAAACTCAATTGAAACTTTACACATTTTCATGCGATTTAAAAAAACCATATTAAACTCCCAGCGTTCAGTTTAATGCGACTGCTAATGCCAATAAAGTAAAATAATAATAACGGGTGTTTATAATACAGTGACACAAGGAAATATATTTTTTACATAAATGACACAAGTTCTATTTGAAAGGAAATTTTATGAAATTTAAATATGGCTTTCCATGTGGCCGCCACAGCTGACTCGTGGAACACCGATTTTCAAAAACTTTTCGTGGCTTTTGCAGCCGTATTTCGCCAATAACTCTTCGAATGTTGATATCCGGGTGTTAAATTGTTTGTTATTTATCGATGCAGACTAGTGACTTAAGCCCAAAGAAAATAATGTAATCGGGTTTATTCACATGATCCTGGTGGTCAATTAATTGGGCCACCAGGTAAATAAATTATAGTGGCCGCTGAGTGGCATTTGGAACCACATCTCAGCAGGATTAATGCCACGTAATTGAGGTACAAAAAAAATGTCGAATGATGTTCCTATACCATCCATGATAGACAATAACATGCCGACCATCATGGTTTCTGAAGACATATGGGCCAATCACCCTGCCAGTCCATAAAGCGCACCAAACAGTAATTTTCTGTGCATGTGATGGTGTTTCGACAACAGCTTGTGGATTCCCCTACATTCAAATGCAACAATTCTGTTTATTTACTATTCAACCAGAATAGGAAAATAAAATTTTGAATGGAGGAGTTTGACAAAAAGGATAGTTATTTTAATAAAAATTTTCAACAATTTTCACACGTCGCTCTGGTGTAGGTCGATTCATAATGAAACTTCAAAGCAAGTTTGGGTTGACATAACGAGTCATAACACCTTCTTTGAGTTGACACGACATAACGATGTACGACATTGTTGGGAAAGAAATTTTTATGAAACTATTGAATTGTTCAGTGCCTTGTTTGCGGAACTGAAGTTATTATTAACTGTAGTGCGATCCATAGAATAATATATTGATTATCTGATAAAAATATAAAAATAAATTTAAAAAAAATGTATTCCGACTCATGCTGTAACTCACAGAATGGCGGCAATATTTTTCCAAAGCAAAAACTTCTCATATCAGTTACAGAAACAAGGTGCAAGTCCTTAAAAAACATTAACACCCTTCACAAAATGGATACTTGCCGCAGCACTTGTACATTCAAGCCTGCACAAATAAATTTGCTTCCACATAAATTTCATTTTGATAATTTTGCACTACACCATCCAATTTTCAGCAAGAAGATTTCAACTGTCAGCAACTTTCTATGACTTAATTTAAATTTACGACGCCAACAGGAGATGAGATGCAACACTGTTATTTACACAAACGCACAAATTCATGTAAAAAAAATAAATAAAAAAATAATATAAAAAGAGGAGTAGAACGTACGACTTGTTTTACAAAAAACTAACAACAAAAACAATAACAACAGCAATAACAATTTACTCCCATAAAGGACAAAAATATTATAAGCGAGTGCTGCAACCCAGCAAATAATTTCTTGCAGAGCACTGCTAAACTATGAGAACTTTCAAGTTTAAAAAGGGTCAGCTTGATTAGCAGCTGTTGCAGTAGAGTGTCCATAAATCTTATCAGCACATGAGTTTGTGTCTTTCATTTCTTATTTCTATTTATCTATTTCATATAATATTTTTGTTATTATTATATTTTTTTTTACTTAAATACTTTGATAATTTTATTTATCTACTATTTATTGGGCTGTGTGATGTAAACTGGCAAAAAACACTCGATAAACATGCCAACAAAAGGAGTTAAACCCAAAAAGCTTCGCATCCCCAAAAGTTGCAAAATATCACCCGCATGGCTGCTGCAGTTGTAAAAGGATAAACAGTTTTGTGTATTAACAGGGTGTTGAGGATGAAAGTGTGTTACTCAGACCGAGTTACTCAACTATTTAAGCACTTTTTCTGGGTCAGTCTAGTGTGCAGAGTTCAATTAATAGCAATTATTGATTTCTTTGGTGTTATGAGAGCAGAGCTTTTGGATCAACGGAAATCAATACGATTTTTGTGACTCATTCAACTCTTAAGTCTTCTTCCCAGATGCCTCAACACCCAGTACACGTTCTCTTTCCTTTGTTAAATAGAGATGGTTGTTGAAATTATTTAAATTTACACCTCTGCCATGCAGGCCATTATGCAAACTGTTCACTTATACATGCACACATGCACACATGCACACATGATTACATACATTAGCAGTTCTGAACGATTTCATAATGCGCCAAATATTTTGTACCCTTTTATCATTACATGGCTTGCGAGCCCCTCCTCTTGGCAGTACATTTTGCCGCCATAAATGCCTTTTATCCTTGGAATTCGTATGTTTGAAATAAGAAAATAGAATAAAAAATAGTTAGAAAGATGTGAAAGTGGAATAAAATTTTTCCATCGTAGATTTAGTTGGGAAATGTAAGTATTTTGGTATTTATGTCTCTCTAGATAATTTCAACTATAGAAACTTGCAAAATGGTAGTGTCCTGGTGCTCTCAAGACTTTTTGCCAACTTGATTTTTAACTATTGGGTGAGGGTGTTAAGTTGTTTTTGGTAAAGCAAAACAAAATTTATGATAATATTTTCTTTTTTAAGCTGGAGTTTATGTTGTAACCTTCTAAATCCTTATAAGACTATGAAACAAAAAGTGCAAACAACAGCTTGAAATACCAGCAATAATTAAAAAACTATGAGTCGCTATTAAAGATTTCATTTCCTCTTAAAAAAAGAACTGCGTGTTTCTATTTAGAGTGTCAAAACTTTGAGTCGGCATCACTGCTTTGTTTGAACACCTATTCAATGGCTGATAGTTGCTTTTGTTGAGTTTCTGTATTTTTATTTGTTACCTTTTTTAGTTGGTTTAAATGAGTTTGATAACAGTTTCTCTTTGTTCTAATTTTATTAAGAAAAAACTTACGAGAACTGTATGCAACAGCGAAATAAAAACCAGCGTAATATCGCAGAGGATCATAATATGATCAATCCCAAGTGCAGCGTAAATATTTCATTGTTAATGTTATACAACATTTTCAAAAAAATAAAATTAATTACAGATTTATAAACCTTAAGCGATTGTTTAAAAAAGAGTTTTAACAAAAAAGGCATAATCCTATTTAGCGCAAAGCGATTTTAATAAAAATTTTTTAAATTTTGTTTTAAAAATGATTTAAAGGTTTTCTTCTAAAATAATTTTATTTAAATACTTATAAAAAGTAGTTTCAGATATTAAGTTACACTAAAAGACAAGGAATTGCAACCGCGTTCATGATTTTATTAATGATTTCACTCCGAGACGCAAGTTTGTAATTCTCGTTTTCTCAAGAGTCAATCTACGAAATAAAATCCGTTTCCAAACGAAATTATACTCTGTAAGGTGGCTGTATATCAGACAAGGACTTCTTTCAGAGGGCAGAAAATAAAAACTTATGAATACAGAATATTTTTTCAAGAAAAATTAGAATTCTTCTTAAATTTGAACAGACCTCGTGTTTATAAATATGTCCTCACATTCACTCCTGCTTAATTTATCATTCCTCTCTATATATTTCGCAATAATTTTGTTTGGAAAGGAGCATAAAAATATTGACAGGAAATGATGTTTTCCCACACCAGGCGGATATGCAAAACTTATAAACAAATCGTGCAATAGTCAGATGAACTTTTTCATCTCTTTTTTTTTGTTCTTCTTTGCCATGGATACTCCTCTTTGTGTTTTTGCAAGTGCTGGATTGTTCAGCGCCAGTTTAGTTTATTAAACCTTTTGTTCGCTTTGGATTGTGTAACAGTTAAAAGTTGATACTCAAATATGTTAATATCCATTATGTCCTCTGTACAATCTCCGTCGCATACAATAGTGCAGGAATGAATGCATGAAAGTGTGCGTGTGTGTGTGTGTGTACGTACATAACATCAAACACAACCTTGTCAACTCCCATGGAACTCAAGCCGATCTTTGTTTGTTACATTGTTACAATTTATGTTTGATGATTTTGAATGTGTGCCAGCGTTACAACTGTAGACACTCACTTATTTGAACTTTTTCCTTTGAGAGGTTACAGATGTTTGCTTTTTGATAGATAAGAGATATAATGGGAAATAGTTGCGCAATCTATGGGTGCTAAGGAATTGAAAAAAGGGGAACAAAAAAAAAATTAATATCTATTTCTATTCCCCAAAGTGTTGCAGGTAGAAGATTAAACAGGATTAGGTCGCTTTTAAAAAAGCCGGTTTCAAAACATTTTGGGAGTATCAATTAAGGAATTCTAAAAAAATTTTAAATACAGTACGGGGGGAAGCATTAAAAACTGAAGCCAAAAAGGTAAAAATCGTCCCATAATCTTAAAAAATGCTTAAATATAAAAAAGTAAATCCTGCAGGAGTAGCATTTCTTATTATCCTCTTTTTGGGGCCTTAATTTGGTCACATAGAAATTTAGTGGGCTGTAACATTTCTAATTAATAGTTTTAATCAAAACTCCTTTAAAACAACGATATTCTTGATAGCGTAAAAAGTCCGTCAATTTGTTAAAAACTTGTAATTATTATCCTGGACACGTTGTTCTTCAACTATTTCATTGCTGTTGTGGCAGTAACAAAAGTTTTGCGCTGCTTTAAAATAAACCTTCAGTTTAGCCAACACTTTGGCAGTTACGAAAACAATTAAAAATTTAAGAGGAAATTTAAAAGTGGTTTTGGTGAAGTACTTTTCCTTTTTTTCCCAAGTATCAAAAAGTATTTTTATATTGGAGTTATCAGCAAGCAATTATTAATAATAATCAGATAACTGATTAAGAAGTTATTTTAGTTACAAAAAGTTGGAAATTATTGGCAGATTTAGCAAGTATTAAATTTTTACTTAAAAAATATTTTATTTATAAAACTATAGCTGAGTTGAAAGACTTCAATGTAAGATTTATTTCAAATAAATTGATAATTAAAAAAGTTACTAAAAATTATTTAAAGATATGGACGCTATTTGGCGGAAGTCTGCAGTTGATTTAAAGTGTATAAATTTTACGTTGGCAAATGACACGCGAATGTCCTCGAGCCTGCCCTGAATCCGCAGTATTCGGATTTTCCTGATTAATTTAAAAGCTATTATAAACAATATATAAATATCAGATTAGTTAATGATTTCGGACTCACTGAAATGATGAAAAAAAGTCAACCCATTTAAAAAAGCATAAGGAAAGATCCAGATTTGCACCACTTTCTATTCATGAGTTTAGAATCGTATTGACTTCAATAAATACTTCAAAATATCGTAAATAGTCAGTTGGCTGAAGTAATTAAAACAAGACTACGAAGACGCCTGGTCTCAATAATTGAAGGTTGCAGCAACGGTTGCCATCGTTAAGGCCAAAACCCAGCACCATCCTTCGTCAATGCCGTACCCAAAAGAATTGAAAAAGGAGGAAAAAATATCGATAAAATTTTGACAAGAATAACAAAATATATATTTTATATCAGCTGCTTTTTTTAAAGCTGATTCTGTCATAATGAAATATTTCTATTTGTAGACAATTTCATAGCATTTATTTTTTAGATATTTTCGCTGCAGTTCCATTCTATCAGCTTAAAACTTGACTAACTTTTATAATAAATTGGCTATCAGTGACTTGAATGTTGGTTGCCAATACAGGCAGAGTTAATGATTTTTCGTTGTCGTTAAGTCTTACCAACGAGAAGTTAAATTAACAGGAGAGCTTCTGAAGATTATCCTGCAATAAATCGGTTGCAAAGCGCGAACTAAATGTCGTTGATGTTCACCTGATAAAATTTTTGGCAATAAAAACTCAGCCGGAGTCGTCCGATGGTGGTCGCTGGTCACTGGAAAAGCATCTTTTTCTCATATCGAAGAAAATAAGGACGGGTGATACTGCCAGCAGCAAACATTGAATGTTGATGAAAATTGTTTTAGTAGTGACTCGAAATAGGGTCAGTTTCCTTTTTCATATGGGCATTTAATCGCAACGGGCGGGCAAGTGAAAAAAGAGCTGCCAGAATTGAAGTTTTCACTAAATGAATAATCGATTTTTAGGAGCGCTGCGTGCAAAATTTTGCCGTCTTTTAAGAACGAAATATCCTTGATGATTGGGTGATCAATTTTCAGTAATAAAATTTCAATCAGCATCGATCGACAGCGCTCACGACAGTGCAAAATGCAGCAAAATATTAAATTTTTATGGAGTTGGTGACTCGTGTACGGTTTGAGAATTGTGTTCCCTCAAAATATGGCGATTTTACTTTTTCATGAGGGCGTTAAAACTGAAATCAGTGGGCGATTGAATAGGACGACTTCTTGATTTGAAGTTGTCACCAAATTGAGTTTGCAATAAATCAATTATGCTGATGATGATCGATATATAAAGCGCCCCAAACAGTAAATTTTAGTGGCGAGTGGTTGAAGGCATGAGGATGCTCTTCGCTCTAAATATGGAAATTTTTCTCAAAGACTCTGATATGAGTTCCATCACTAAACACGAGTCTTTGATACAAATTCCTTGTGAACTTCCCAAACAGACGAAATTTTCTTTATTGATTCAGCGAACAGATTAATTTTTGTGAAAGTATATTTTCACAAATCGATAACGTTACTCTTCCAACGAATATTTTTACGGGTTTGGCTACTACTTGGCTTACGACATATCCCTCGTATTTGCAAAAATAATTTTTAATTAATTTTCTCTTTAATGATATATAAAATATTTAGATATATAAAATATTTAGTAATCCCAACGATTTGGACTTCAATTATTTCAAAGAAATATTTGTCTAAAATAAATGTTGGATCGTCTTTTTTTATGCAGGAAATAAAAAGTTAATAAAAGAAAGTTTATCTAAAATACTAAAATAAAAGAGTAGGAAATAAATTAAGCGGAAATTAATTACAAAACGATTCAGGAAACTAAAAAAATAATTTATAATTGGTTGCTAAAAAGGATATTAACAACTGGTGCAGATCAATTTCCACAAACATGTTGTTGCCGAACTAATTTTTATGACCATCAAATTATTACTCGATGAACTTGATTGTTTTTGGAATTTTTATCAAAACTCTGGTTGATTAAAACTAATTTTGTTATTCGTTGTGTCTCAAATTTGTTTCCCATCCATAAAACTAAACTTTTTCAATTTTTTAATTAACGAAAAAAAAAAAACAAAAAAATTGTGTTCATTAAATCTTTTCAGCGAACTTTTCGTTTTCATTTTGTTGTTTTTCTTGCCAACTCAACAAAGTTTTGGTTGAAGTGATGAAAGTATCAGGATTTAATTTGCATACAAGTGACCCTTTAAGCACCTGGTCCTCCCCTCGCGCTCACTGTTCACTGGCGCAATGAATGTTACTAGAAATACAATGTTTGAGTTGAATTTAATTTTTTCTCAACTTTTTCCTACAGTTTATAAACAATTTTTCTTCTTCTTTTTGCTCACTAATCTTGCTGTAACACGCTCTTATCAACAGCTTTTGGGTTCGGGTGTATCGCTTGGAGTCTAAAGAAGGGAAGTTTTGCTCGTGCTTAGGTAATTTTAATATGTGCAAAAGTTTTATATAACAGTTTTGTTTGTGTTTTGGCGTCATGACGAATGGGGCACTTCCCGCACGGAATGTTTGTTTAAAGTTTTCTTACCTTGGATTTTTGCATTTCTTGTATTTGCAAAAATTTTACGCTCATTTTACTAATTTTGTGCACTTTATTGTTTCATTAGTCGTCGTAGTTGCTTTCTGTTTTTGTTTTTTTGTTGTTGTTGCTTTTGGTAATTTGTTTATTATTTAGTTGCTGCTTCTAGTTTGCTACGAAACTTTCTCTTGAGTTATTAAAAATATAAATGCAGTATTTTTTCTTGTTGTCTGAATTTATTAAACTATTTCCGGCATGGCTTTAGGTGAGATTTTCTTTAAATTACGTTTCAAGTTGTCATTCGCTTTCAAGTTGGCACGCAAACAAAAAGTTAAAAAAGAAATAGTTGCAGTTGTGGGTGGGCCACAACCTTGTGGTTAGAGTTCCAGAACTCAAAGTATTCCGAGTGACTGCAGATGTGAAACCTATTCTAAGAACGACTTTTCTTCACTTTAATTCAATAACACATTAGAAGTAACTACACAACAACAAAAAACATGATATTATAATAAAATTATACGATAGACAGAGTTCATATTTAATTAACTTATTCAACTGATCTGTGAGCAAAAATTATGAATTAAATTATGTGAATTTAAAAGCCAAATTTAAAGTTGACAAGAAAATTTCTTCTTCAGTTCCCGTCATTATTTTAAAAACTTCTCTCCTGAGTCGTATCGTTAACTTGATGTATTAAATGTCAAGACAAAATGATGCGGCTGCGAGTATTAAACAAATAAATCAGCATATCGGTATTATTGATGGCCTGGCCAATTACTTGCTGCCAATCCGTATGCGAATATGAAAGACAATCATCATGCAGATGTTGCATGTCTAGACAGATGACAATTTATTTCACATTTGATCTGTTGCAGGATATTTACACGTACAAACATGCATGTCGTTGCATCTGTACATCTCACGTTGGTGTATTTAAAATAATTTTTATATCCGCTTTATGTGCAAATGGCAGGTCGTGGGAAATGTCCTTAAACAAATAAAAGAAGTAGCGCTAAAAATGTACTTGCAGAGCTTTCGAGAGATTTGAATTTTACTTTGAAATTAAATTTAATAATTTCTTAAATATTTTTCTCTAGATTTGCACAGTTACAGAAGTCTGCAGTTGATTCAATATATAAAAATTTACGTTTGCAAATGACACGAACATGTCCCCGAGTTTTCCGAGAATTCGAGTCATTGGTAACGACATAAAAAATCAGATTGAATTAACACAAATCTTTCACAGAAGCATCACTTGAAATTAGCAGTTGACATGGGAATATTTGAACCCAGGTTGACTGCAGGGTGTTAATATTATTGATTTTGATGACAAAAATATAGCAAAAGAAATGTAGTTAAAAAACTTAACTTCCCAGTTAAAAAAGCCCTTCCAAAGAATTCAAAAAAACCCGGAAGTAGTGGAAATCTCGATCTTTTCTAATGCTTTTTACAGAGGCTTGTCATCGCTAGAACTCCTATTTTTGTCACTTTTTCAGCGATTACAAAGTCATGTTTTTGATGTTAATTAAATTTGATTTTTCTATACCGTTTCTAAAGATTCTTTAAGTTGATTAGGAAAAGTCGCAAAGTGTGAATTCTCTGAAGGTTAAGCCCGTTATCGTGTCATTTGGTAACGAAAATTTAAATATTAAATCAACTGAAGATATCTGACAAATCGCGCCCATATCTACAAATAATTATTAGTAATTTCTTATTTATCAATTTATTTTAAATAAATCCTTCATTAATATATTTTAATGCCATTATGTATTTATAAAAAAAAATCCTTTTTGTTTTGTTAATAAAAATATTTTTATAAATAAGAATGGAATTCTGGCGACAACTACTTCTGAGTTTGCGTAAATAAAACAACTTCTTAATCAATTGTTTGGCTGTGATTAATAATCGCTTCCTGATAAGTCAAATATAATTTTTATTGATGTCTTGAAAGCTAAAAAAAGTGCTTCTAATTTTTTTCACTTGTTTATTATCAAACACTTGAATTTGTTTTGTGTTGTTTTATAAGTTTTAGATAATTTTGGAAGTTGGTTTGTGTAAAACTTGATTTTCATTCCGGCATTTAAAATTAGATTTTCATTCGTTGCTTTGACTTTCGAAATGTTTATTATTTTTATGAAAAGCGAAATTAAATAGAGAAAAATTATTTAATAGAGAAACTTAAAAGAATTGTTATCTCGAGTTTTTGTTGCATTTCTTACGATGAACATATAGAATGAATTTTTGCCAAAGAATGAGTCGCTTTGGGCGGGTTTTTTGTGTCCATTCCAGTTGCATTTCTGGCATAATGAGCTCTCCCTCTCTCATCTCACACAATATGCCACTAGTATTTTTAACGGCTGGATATTTTAATATTTGAAATAATATAGAATTAATTATTAAGATAAGAAGTAGAATTTCAAAATAATTTTTAAATTGTATTAAATTCCAACTTGAACCTGAACAATAGCATAATTCTTATCTTAATAGCAACCGATTTTCGCAAAGTACAATGCGTTTTTTCAAGTGCCATAACTTTGAGTTGGCATGACTGCTTTATTTGGGCACCCACTTTACTGCTGTTGATCGCTTCCTGTTTATTTTGCTTTGAAATGTCATTGGGAATCGACTTACATCAGAACAACGCGAACAAATTGTTGAAAATTTCAATTAAAATAATTGTTTTTTTTCGTCCAACTCCTCCATTCAAAATTTTATACTTCGATGCAAGGCATTTCTGGTTGAATGGATACTTAAATAGACAGAATTGCCACATTTGGATTTAGGAGAATCCACAAGCTGTTGTCGAAACACCATCACATTCGCAGAAAATTACTATTTGATATGCTTTGTAGGCTGGTTGGGTGATTGATTCGTATGTCTTCAGAAATGATGATGGTCACAATCAATGGGTGAATGGTATAGGAATATGATTATAAAATAATGGTTCCAACAGGACAAAGCTAAATGCCACTCAGCGGGCACTACAATTAATTTACCCAAGGCAACTTTGGGTGAAAAAATAGTTTCAGGTAACGGCTCAATTGATTAGCCATCAATATAGTGTAATTTAACCCTATTTCTTTTTCTTTTGGGATTATCTTAAGTCACTTGTTTACATCGATAATTGAACACTTTGAAGTCAGCATTCGAAGAGTTGTCGATTGCTGCGAAACGTTGTTGCAAATCGGTGTTCCAGATTGCCTTTTACATGCCAGCCACTTCATCAATTTCATATCACTGTGTTTCCAATAAAACATTAAAATTATATGGTAATTATTTTAATGAACATTTTATATTGCTTTGTTAAATCGAATTAAGATTCATGGGCTAATTGTTCGAACTTAATTTAAATCTGAGACGGACATGATGATAAATATTTCAAGGCACAAAGGAAAGTCAACAACAGTTTTATTCAGCTTACATGGCAGAGCAGAACAGCTGCTTTCGAAAGTCGCAACACTTTCATCATCAGTGCTCATGTGTATATTGTGATTGTCACCACTTGTTAGTTGAATGTGATAACAGTTCCTATTTACACAAATTTTATTGTGGAAAAGAATCGGAGAACTGTATCAAACTGATGTTAACACGTTTTTGTTTTAATACCCGTGTTACCGTTTGATTATTTTCTTCATGGCGCATTTTTCTGAATTTTTTGTTCCATCATACCTCAAGTCAAACTTTTTGGTTTGAAGTTTATACTTAAGTATATGTGAACGTTTTTCCAATTTTCATTAGTAGCTCAAGCCTTAGCTTAAATTTGTATGTAGTTAATTTCGAAAAATTAGCCCATGAATCTTAGTTCGATTTAACATTAAAATTATATTTCCTTATTTCATTATGATTTAAACTTATATTACTCTATAAAAAGAACTTCCATTACATATAGTTTTGACTCATCCTGCTGTAAATTGTAATTCTATATTTTGTACCCAAAATCATTGCAATTAACGCTTTTAAGCCTCATAGATATATTATGCCTACAAAATGCACTTCTTTATTATGCTCTAGAATCTCAATAAATCGAGTCTTGAGTGATTAAGCTCTTTTAGTTGTAAAACTCGTATAAAAATTAATGAAAAGTTATTCTATTTTTGCAAACTTTCAATTCAGACTCTCATGTACAGCAGCGTTTGAAAAGTTTCCACTTTTATTTTTTACCTGTTTGTTCAACTTTTGAATAAAATGAGTTGTGCAAAATCCTTCTACAGATATTATCGTGACCCATTTAAAGGGTGCAAATGTCCACGATTGGCTCGCTTTACTATTTATAGACTCCAACAAGTTTTTATTTATTTTCCATTTCATGTTAAGCAGAAAAAAACACATTTTTGAAATAGTCTTGGCTACGGATATTATTGATTCGTTCTCTGTATCCACATCTAGAACTTCATATTTTATTATATTTTTCTTTTCTTTTTTTCCATTTGCAATCTGTTTATCTTTCTTAGAGAAGCCACAACTTTTGTTTTGAAGCAAAAGGTAAATGCAATCATACAAAATAAACCACTCGTAAAAATTGTCATTTGTTGAAGACAGACAATTTGAGTTGCATACAGACTTTTTCCCCTTCGCTTGTTTACCTTCAAAGTGACCAGAAAAAGTAAAAATGTGAAGTTATTTTTTCATTGCCAAGCGAACATAAGAACAAAATGTAAGAGCATTATAATTTTCTAACTGATATAAATTGAAGATGGGGTTTTACAAAAGTTTTTCACAATTTTTTATTTTTTTTTTACAAATTTATTCCTATTGGAGTATTATTTTCCACTTTTTAGTGTGCTTTATTAAAACTATTGAAGTGTGGCTTTACAGTCTCGGTGGACATTGGAGAGATAGAATTTTTCATTGCCAAAAACTAAATTTTATCCACACCAAAATGATTCTGAATATTTTCTTTTTAATTTTGTTAAGGGTATTAAACAAAAATTAAAGCAAACACTTTAATATATTTAGCAACAATTTTCAGACGTGCTTTACAGTAATTAATATCAGATTTTTATTAAAAAAGAAATTTTGTGTCTCACATTTTTTGCAATTAATACCAGCGCCCACAATATTTTTTCTGCCAAACATATAGGATTAAGAGTTGGATTTATTTCAACTGTAATAAAGTTATAGTGGATATTAAAAATGCATGAGCAATTGATTGTAGCGATGAGTTTATGCCAGAGATGGCAACATGAGTTGAGATTTGTGGACACAAAATATTACAATTCAAGATTTCCAATAGTAAATGAATTTTAAATTAATATTTTAGCTTGTTCTTAACAAATTGCAGTTAAAATAAAATGGAGAAAACAGTAAGAAAGAAAAAAAAAATAATAATAAAGGAAAAGTGATCAGTGAGTTCTTGTTATGACTTTGACATTTGTTTTAGACTTCTCACTTATTGAAGTGAAAGTTTGAAATACATATCTTTAGTTATTCTAAGAATTGTTGGGTTAAAATTTCCCTGATGATCTGCATTAGCCCCAGTGGAAAGCGCATAGGAACTAGCTAAAACCCCTCAATTAATCATTTTTAATTTTTTAGTAAGATTTTGGGAAAAAAGAATCAACTAAAATAAATTAACATTAATGAGTTACAAAATGTAATTAAGAAATTGTTTTTGTTTTAAATATTATTTATTCGATCTAAAGATGTTTTGAGACATCGGCGAGCAGATAGTTAACTGAAATTCTTGGTCATATGCATATACCTTCTTCTTCTTCTTCTTCTTCTTCTTTTTAATGGCAAATCATTCCGAAAACTCGACTTTCAAAACTTTTTCCTTACCTAAGAAGAATTAATTTCAGATTGCGGGCTTCAGTTTCTCCTTCAGTTAACTTCCGACTTGAAGCCGCCCATGCTTCTGAACTTTGACAGTGATAACGAGCGTGTTGTTGAAACAGCACGTGTCAAACCAGCTTGTCAGTTATTCAGTTTGCTTTGCCAAATCATCATAAATTATAGAATTATAAAAAATTGTTTTATAAAAAACTTATATTTCTTGTCGAATGAATATGGGAACAAACGAAATGCTCGAATTCGGGACGGTACTAAACTCAGGACATGTAACGCATTCCAAAAAACCAGTGTTTAATGTAGATTTTGGACAGACGTCTTGATGGGTCCATATTTTACATACATATAGGGTTTTTCAATAAGAACGCTACAAAATTTTTTTTAAATAAAACAAAAACGGTTTTAGAAAGTACGTTTGATGTCATTATGTATGGAACTAGATTTATTTTGCATGGCCACCACGGGCACGCTTGCAGAAGTCCAGACGCTGAACCCAATATTCGACGGTTTTCAAGTCTATATCGGCCGATACTGCTGCAATTTCACGTTAGATATTCGTACCAAGATCATCAATCGTCGCTGGCTGGTTGGCATAGACCATAGACTTGACGTAGCCCCACAGGAAATAGTCTCACGGCGTTAAATCGCACGACCAAGGCGGCCAATAGTCTGAACCATTTCGTGAGATAACACGTTCTCTAAATTTGGTTTCCAATAAATTGATTGTGACATTCGCTGTGTGGCTTGTGGCGCCGTCCTGTTAGAACCACATGTCCTCCAAGTCCATATCATCAAATGGGGGCCAAAAATATTCGGTTATCATTGAACGGTAGCGATTCCCATTCACGGTAACGCGCCGGTCTTGATCATCACGGAAGAAGTACGGCCTAATGACACAGCCGGCCCATAAACCACACCAAACCGTAATTTTTTTCGGGATGATGACGTGGACGTAGCGCTCTTAACGTTAAGGCCACTGACTCCGAATTTCGGTAGTAAATTTTAATAATATCGACTCGTATATCTTTCCATAACAAAATGACAAACCTTAATAAAGAGAAATGTCAAAAGAGCGACAAGAAATATGGCGTCGTTGTCTGTCCTTGTCGCTCTGCTTTTGTAGCGTCTTTTGTAGATCACCCTTTAGAACGACGTTGCACAGGTTATGAGGGTCAATCAAGAGCGCTATACATGGATTCATGATTACCAACTTCTTTTGGCCTAAAATGGATAACATCGACACCAAAAACAAGTCGTTTCAATAGAATAGGATACTTCGCATAAGCCATTTTAGGGTGGGATTATCTCACATGACTTTTGCTTTTGGAGACGCATAAGCCTTAAGTCGCAGCAGTCTGCCAAATTAATACAACCCTTGACTTCTGTCAAGTTCAGAGGCAAAGTCATGGAGAATTAGACATTCCGCATGCGTTCTATCCAAAGAAACCGTGGCAAAAATTCAAACGATGTTCTATTCCAGACATAATGGCAACAGTAGGCCTGCTTTCCTACTAATGAAACATTTTGATGATATCTCATACGCACTTTTTTCTATATTATTTTAAAGACCTGTTTGAAACTGAGAAAGGTTATAGCAACAAGACGGACTTATTGCCGCAGTTTTTGTGCATTAATAAAAAACATAAGAATTAAAAATATGAAAAAACCAAATGTTAATCCCCCTAATAAAATTGAAGAATTAAAAAATGTAGAATACCAGCCTGAATAAGAATGTGTAAATTGTATACCTACAAACAGTTGTCTGCTGTTAATGTTGCCACAGACACAACATGGTCGGACAGGACAGAACATGCTAAGAGCCAAAAGGAAAAATAAAAAGAAGCAAATGAATGAAAATTATTGGTAGCAGAGGCCAAAATCATTGAACATTAATAAAAATGAAGTCGTAAATAAATTATCGCTTACGTCATGTTGAGCACGAAGAAATTGTTTTCAGTTGTTTTGCTCATGTTGCCGCTTTTGTATTGCTACTTCTTCTTCTTCTTTTTTATTTATTTACTTATTTATATGATATTTTTTGCTTCATTGACTTGCTCGTTGAACCGACATTTCAACAAACAGGAAGACAAAAAAAGGAAGGTTGACACGAAAAATTCTTATTGTATGTGGTTCTGCAAGAAATACAGTGGGGCGAAAAAACAATTAATACTAAAACAAATTGAGTGTGAAAAAGCAAGACAAATTTTAGAATTTTTTTTTGTAAATTTTTATAGATACACTAAAGAACACATATTTTTATCACAGTTGCTTAGGAAAGTGCCCAGAAGCTACTTTTCTTCACAAGACCTTAAAACATTTTAACACCACTGTGCCCAAGTCTATGTGGCGGTCATATTTGTTATGTGCTTTTTCGTCTGGCAAGACATGAGTTCAGATGAAAACACGTTGATATTTACTTTTCTGCACTTTTCTTACAGGACAGTTAAGCAACGTCATACGCGCACGTTGAATTTAATAAGTTTTTACTACTTCCACATTTAAGGGGCGTTTAATAATAATTTTTTTTCTTTTTTGCCACACTCCACTATAAAACACTTGCAGTTCAAAGCCGATGTTGTATTGCAGTTACACTGCATTTTTGTTAATCAGACCTTTTTAATTAAAATTTTTGGTGGTCATTTAATAGGATAGGAGCGTGGAGCTTAAAGTAGCAGGTGTTTAATTGCTGAAATTTTTGTACCTTCGAAATGTTAACGAAATTCCTTAATTACTGAAGATTTTTTTGAGTGTAAAAGTAGTAAAATAAAATTAAGTTCCACGTTCACAAATGACGTTGCTTAAGAAATATTGCACGAATGGTGAAGAAGGGTAAATACCAGCGTGTTTTCGTTTTAACTCATATTTTGGCAGACAAAAAACAATTAACAAAAACTACTGCCACAGAAACTCACAACATCTTGGCTCTACAACTGCGATAAAAATATGTTTTTTTTAGTGAAATCATATATAAATTCAAAAACTTAAACTCTTCTGGTTTATTATATATTTAAATTTGTTTTCCAACTATATTTTTTCGAAACCAAAAGCTTTACTGAACTAATTTATAAGAGACAATTCTCTTTAAAAATTTTCGCGATAACATGAATGCCCTAATAATGGGTGTTTTTTTTATAGAGTGACACAGGTTTAAATCATTATAGAACAGGGAAATAAATATCGGGTGTTTTTTATAGAGTGACACAAGCTTAAATCATAATAAAACATGTTTGACATCAATTAAGCGGTCTTTATTACATAGAAAATTTTATGACATTAATGTTTAAATATGATTTCGGCCATGTGGCCACATGGTGGTTTATCGACGTACACAAGAGACCTTACCTAACCCCAAAGAAAATAATCCAATGGGGTTAAATCACACGATCTTGGGGGCCATTTCGTGAAATTATTTTTCCTCAAAAGTTTCCTTGAGTAAATCAATTGTAGCGCCCTCCTGTTGGAATTACATATCAGCAAGAATAATGCCAGCCAATTGAGGTACAAAAAAACTTGTGACCATCATCGTTTTTGAAGACATATCGGCCAATGACTCTGCCAGCCCATAAAGCGCACCAAACAGTAATTTTCTGTGGATGTGATGGTGTTTCGACAAAAGCTTGTGGATTCCAAGCGAAAATTTTGCTTATTAACCAACGAATTCAACCAGAAGTGGACTTAATCGGAAAATAAAATTTTGAAACAATGAATCTGTTGTTCTTATAAATTACATCACTTGCAGAACCAAGATGTTGATTTAAAAGTGTCTATGAGCTATAAAAGTTTTGAAATATATGGAAAAGAAGTGTCTAGAATACCTTTTAATTACCAACATTTAAGAGTTGCTAAGATCCTGGAATTATTTTTTAAATAAATTAACAAAAAATTTTTTTTGTTGAAAAAAATTTAACCTTAATGGCAACTGTAAAAAGCTATAAATTAGCCAACTGAAGCATACCAGGGTATGCTTGAAGTATATTTATATGCTGTGCTTGTTGATTTGGTTTTGCTGGCGTTTCTTATGGCGTTTTCTTTTCTAGAAAATATGTAACATTTCTTCACTTCTTTTGTATAAAGCGGCGGTTTGGAAAAGTTTTAAAGCAGTAATTACTTATCGTGAAAAATGTTGGATTTATTTGTAATGAATTCCTGTTTAAATGTCAAAATGTTGCCATTTTTTGTTTGTTAAAAAGTGTGAAAAATTTCGCATTATTTTCTAGAAATGAAATCGAAATTAATTGCATTAATTTGTTCTGTTTAAGTTTTTTATAATAGTTTTACATATTAACTATCATTTTATTATCTCGTTTTATAGTTGATTTGCAATCTTATATTATTTATTAAAAATTTTATAATTCAAGGCCATCAACATGCATTATTAATGTATTTTCAGATGTTTCGTTATACATACCCAAGTATGCAACTGTTGACGTATGTGAGGGGAATGAAAAACAAGGCCACATCCTTGGTCCCAGTTTCCAAACTTTACTACAAGCTGGAAATAAGTTAAAAACACTGCCAGGGAGGATATTATGAAAATTCAGGTAAATAAAATAAATACTATCCGAGTTACAGTGATTTGAAAACCCCGGTTGTGTATCTATTTGTTACGTTGAACGTCTCACAAGCTCGTGTTTATCTATACCCGTGGCGTAGTAACATTCTAATCAATTTTTTCGAATATCGTGGATACGTAAAACTGATTAGTTTTCAAATATTTATAGGCTATTTTATTGATCGGTGCTTGTGAGTTGACGTTCAAAAAAAACTTTTAACAGTCCTAAAAGCCTGCATATATTTTACGTTAACTTCACTAAGACTTTTCCAACTACATTTTCCAATTTATTGGCATTAAATCACACATAAATGGAATTATAAAGGATATCAATAACAAGCGGAAGCTCACACATCATTCCAAGAGTGCTGTTAAATGAACCCAACAAATCTACGCAGTTTGACAAATTAATGTGAGACATAAAAATAATTCAGCAAAATGGCAGAGAAAAATCTTAATGATTTATAGCAGACGAGTTTGTGCGTTGTTAGCACATTTTCTCATACAAATTGGAAATAAAAGATAATCATAAAAATGAAAATAAAAATATATATATGTGAACTGAAATCGGATGCCATTAGCCTGTAAGTGGCATTATTTGTAATTATAATTGTATCTCGTAAATATCCTGATTATTGTTTCGCCGTACTGCTGCGGTTGGTTACATAATTACATCTCTCTCTCTCTCTCTCTCTCTCTCTCTCTTTATTTCATTGTTTATTTCCTAAATGGGGCTTATGTTCGTTTATAAATTTCACTTCTGTGTGTGTGTGGTTTGTTTGTCTTTTAATATTTTATTACCCGCCACCCTACGAGTTCATGGATATTTATTGATTATTGCTGTTTTCTTGTCGATGCTGCAGCCACTAAACTAAGTGCTACAATCAAACGGCTCGGCTTTTTTTCTATTTATATAAGAGTAATATATTATTTTTTTTTCGTTGTGGCCAAATAAATGTCTTAATAAATTTTTAAGGAGTGCTGCAGTGAAGATGGTTTTCTTAAGTATTATGACGATAATAAATACATCTGGTGGTGTGCGAAGGGAATGTGATATTTAATAAATTTTACAGGAGGTACATTTTGTTTGGACTTGTGCTAAAATTACAAACTAATGAAATATAAATTTATATATAGAAATTCTAACAATTAGCAGTAAGAAAGAAGACAGTCGGATTTGTATGAATTGTTGAGATTAATTAGGGCCATCGATTATTAAGGCAGAGGAATAAAAGTACAGATTGATTAAAAAATATATATCCTTGGAAGTCCAGTAAACAAATACATAAAAATTCTAATTCCTTAAAATCTAACAAGATATTGGGTGGCTATTTCAAACTTCTGGTCGAGAGGGTTTAAAATTTCTTATTGCTTTTACAAAATATAATATATTTCAGTATTTTGTAAAAAGACTTGTAGAATTTTGCATCAAACCTCACACAATTGCCTGAGTAATTGAACGGTTCATTCTATTGGTACAGCAGGCATATCGTCGCACAGTGTTGTAATTGAAAAAAAAAATTATAATAATAAAATTAAGTTGGGAAATATATACAAAACTTTTAAGCTACTAAATGAATTTGTACCACAATTTAAATCTTTACAAAAGAAGAGTAGATCTCTTGGAATATTTTTATGCTCCAGGAGCCGATCTGGTGAGGGTGGAAAGTTGGTAACATCGGCTCCAGCTTAAAACTGTTCTATACTTTTTACGATTCTTATTTTTTTGATTTCGTTAAAACACTTCAATAAGTTCGTTGACAGGTAACGGAAGATCTCATGAGAAGATAAGAACATAATCGACTTCAATAATTTTAAATATCTTCGTGACAAACAAAATGGTTGGATATAAAGCCCAGTTAATACTCAAGCAGTCCATGAGAAAAAAAATGTATCCACAAAAATCTATGACGAAAATATACCGATTTGTTACATGTCTTTGGGAATTGTCTTTTTAATTCTTTAGCTTTTATTTTCGCGCTGATTTCTTTTTTTCCCGAAAGTTATATATTACAGTTCAAAGTGATACATTGAGGCGTTTTAGCTAGTTCCTATGCGCATTTCACTGGGGCTAATGCAGATCATCAGGGAACCTTTACCCAACATTTCTTAGACGAGCTAGAGATATTTATTTCAAACTTCCACATTAATAAATGAAAACTTTAAAAAAAAGGTCAAAGTTATAACAAGAACTCACTTTTCACTTTGTCACCAGCACTACTTTCCACCGGGCCTATTTTTTTCTCTTAATATATTTCAAGATGTGTAGGAAATTGAGGTGACTGTGAATAGCATTCATTATAAGAGTGCGATAACGAAGTTATTGTGGCCGTAACTGGATTTGGGGTAAATGAGGTTTCAGCAAGAAGTCACCAGCTGCTTATGAAACAATTGATTTATTGCAGCAACGATTTCTAAAAAAAATTATCTGTTCTGTTTTAAAGCGGCGTCCAAGATCTTGCGGTTTGGTTCGGTGTTTTTTTATTTTATTTTTTTTTTATATAAAACAGGAACAATTTCTGAGGTCAAAGTTGACATCATTATAAAATTAGCAACACCTTTTTATCATTGGACGATGTTGGAAGACCATCCACAAGTACGGATCCAACAGGACACTGCCGGGGACACTATATTCATTCAATTGTCAGCGCTTTTAATGGACTCCGGTTATAACTGCTCCAGCCTGTTTCCTTTGAGGATATTTAAAGGGAATAGTCACTATTAAAGCATTAAACACAATAACGACAGCAGGCTACACGAACACCGACTACAAAAGCTGTTGGCTACAATCGTCGCCTCGTAGTCAGCTACTTAATTATTTTTAGAACGACACCACCAACTCAATAACCATGAGTTGTTGTTTGTAGTAGAACTCTCTTCATGCGCCGGTGTAGCCGCTTTCATGTATTTAATAGTCTTGAATATTGTTATTCCAATAAAATATATAAAAAGTCCACAGTATATGACAAGAAATGATTTTATTAGCTTGGAAATTTAGTTTGTTGTTTCTCTTTGTATATTAAAACAGCATATTTTCAAGTTTAGAATAGTTGAATTTGTTTATATTATACTGGCAACATTGCATTTACTCATTGTCGATCACCAAAATAGAAATTAGTTTAATTTGGCTACAACCACAACAAACAGCAGGGACAACAACCAGTAGCCGGTTGCCTATTTTTGATAAGTTGTAGTCTGTAGTCTGCTGTCGTAGTTGTGTTTAATGCCTAAAAGTCCAGAGTCATGAGACACTTAAGAAAAAACACGCGCCATGAGATCAATAACATAAAAGCTAAAGTTCTGAGAAATTTTAGTAAAACAATTTTAAAATGCGCACGAATATCGAAAGAAAGTTTCCGCCAATTAATGTAAATTTTCATGATTAAATTAAAAATATTTTCCTCGGTCTTACTGTGTTGAAAAATATAAATTTGATAAAATGGTTTTTAACCCATTTTGTACCAACAGTTGAGAAGTCGACCGCAATGTTTTGCTGTTTATTTTTTATCAAAAAGTTTCAAATGGGCAATAGAATTGAATTAAATTTTGGACTGTGCACTTGCGGAAGAGAGTAAAAGATAATTTTTCTTAGATTTTTAAGTAGACATGGACATTTTATTAAGACATGCAACGTGGTTAAAGTGGGTTAATAAGTTATAAAGAAGTCAAGCTGTTTCTGCCACTTTGAGCCACCCTAATTTTAGTTAAGAGGGTTATTAAATGTTTCCCTAAAAGTTATATACAGAATCGGTTCTTTAATTATTTAATATAAATCCTGCATGATGTGGGTCTAGTAGCTTTCTTTTGAAAAGCATAACTAAACTTGACGGTGTTAAAAAATTAGAAATAATATCTGCGGAACAACTTTTTCTTCACTTCCAAAGTATCAAAAAGAATTTATCAGGAAATGATTATTAACAGTATCCAGATAATTAATTAAGAAGTTATTTTACTTGCACAAACTGGAAAGTTATTTGGAGTTCTTTTAAGATTTACACTTTTTTTAATTATAAAAATGTAATTGAATTGGAAGAGATTAATGAAAGACCCTGACTTGCACTACTTCCCGATCATAAGTTGAGGATCTTATAGACTTCTTTTGAATGACTTATTTTACTTGGATATTTATGCATCTCTGTTTTTTTATTTATTTATTTTATGCAAGAAAATTAATTAATTTATTTTTTTCTTTTTTAAATTTATTATTTGTAATTCTCTTCTACTTATTTTCCATAGTTGTTTGTTGTAGAAACTTAACTAAAGAAAAGCAGTGCAGTGAAATAATGGGAAAGAAGAAAAAATTACTCAAGTATAATAACTTCAGAGTGCTTAAGCAGCACTATTTCTGCACTCTTGTGTTCTATTGTAACGCAAATATATTGAAATTATGATGTTTAATGCATACTTTTCATTCTTCTTGTGACAAAATGAGAATTTTTCATAATAACAAAGAAATGAATAATCCAAGTCAAGCTTCAGTTTATTGTTGTTTTATTTAATGAAAACAATTTGCATTTCAAAAGGAACTTTTACATTCTGTTACTATGAGTACGTTAGATAATGACAGACACTTGAGATGACTAAATTGTATTCATTTTGCATCAGTTGCAAAATAAAATTCATTCGTTTGTAAAGAATTTTCTGTTGTTCTACTTTCAAATGGGTCAATTACATGTAACGATTTGTTTCTTTCTTAAAAAGCTTATGAAAGAGGCACACCAATTTTTTCGTCATAAATAAACATCTCAAAAAATAATGGATTTTTTATTCGAGCAGCTGTAAATGTTTTGTTTTTTATGTGCTGCAAGCAAAATCGCAAAAGTATTAACGTGCATTTTTAGCGGTTGAGATTAAGACTAAATTTTTAAGAATTTGAAAAAAAAAAAATACTTTTAAAAGTGTTTTTATTTTAAAATTTACATGCAAGATGTTTTTCTACCACATATTTTTGAAAGCTCCGTAATTATCTGCACTAAAGCAAATAACTGTGGCTCGAAAGTAGCTTAATCTCGTAGTTTTTTCATTATTTTTGTAATTAATTGGGATTAACAAATTAATGATTTCTTTACATGCATATCGCATATTGAAGCAATTTTTTTAAAAGATCTCACGCAGTTTATTTTTTAAAATCTCCCAGTTAATTTATATTTGATTTGATGACTGCGGATAATGTTTTTCTATAAGTTTGTTTATCATCGGCTCAGTTTGATTCCGAAATATTAAAAAATCTCTTATCTTTTGTGCAAACAGTCGAAATCTAATTGAGAATTATAAACGGGATTTTTATGGAGGCATGCAATTTAAAGTCGGTAGCACTTTTTCTAACTGGCGGCCATTTTGCAAGCAGCCAAGTTGAATACATTCACGCTTGAAAAAGGCTTCCGAATCTTGCAAATATATTTTGAAAATCCTGGCTCTGTTCGATACGCGTACCGCTCACTGTGCACAGTGGTATTTGTGCATACAATGTTTGGCAATAAATATATGGAGTGCTCGTAGATTGTTGAAATTTCTCTCTGAGCGTTTGGTTAGCTCAATTTAGAATAAAATAAAGTTTCATTAAATTGGCCACGCCCACTACCCACCGCCTATGGAAACTAAAATTTATTTCTGGCCCAAAAGTTTTTGAAATTCGACGCAGAGCTTTTTATTACCTCAATTAAGAATAAAATAAAGTTTCATAAAAAATGGACACGTCCTCTCCCCACCGCCCATAGAAACCAAAATTTATTTTTGGCTCAAAGTTTTTGAAATTCAGCAACAAGTGCGGGGTTAGAAAAGAAACGCCTGGACGTATTTCCGTCGTTAGTAGACCTGAAGATGTACTTGTAACAGTTTGAGCTGTCTTGCCATCTAACATTGTAAACACGCAATAATGCTGGATTGAAAATTGCTTCCCGCATGCTACAACTTCGTCATTTTTCAAAGCAGCAATATACAAATTAATTTTTTCTTTTCTTTCTTTGGTAAATTCAAAAGAGTTAGGACAGCAGAATCTTGTTGATGACGGACTTTTATTTCGCCATTGTTCTTCTTGAGAAATCGTCTGTAGACTTAACCGAACCAACTATGGTTTTGCCAGTAGCAAAGTTTTATCGCCGACATCAGCACGTGTCTAAAAGTATGCCACTTCTTTTTGAAATATTTTAAATTAAAAATTTCATGAGTTTGGAGACAAATTTTATGATTTTACAAAATATTATTAATTATTTAAACTTTTTCCTTTTTTAATTGATAACATGGACTCTTAGCTTTCATTTTACTATAGCGGGAGCACCTAGCACGATCGAGCAACCCTTTTTTTTTTCCAAGGACTTCCAAGGAAGTTTGCAACCACGGCACATGATGGAACATATTTTATTCTATCATATCTTTTAAAGCATATGAGCGAACTTTATAATTCTTTTTTTTTAAATAAGCAGAAAAGGCTATATTTGAAAAAAAAAATCACTATTTAAATCAGATCAATAAAATTATCTCGCGTACAAGCACTATAGAAGTGCGTAAACAGTTTTCAATATTTTTAACCACAATTTACATGCGACTTCAGTATTTCAAAGACAAACAAGCGTCTTTTTAGGACACAATTTATAGATTCTTCATACTGAATCTGTTTTCTATAAAACTGCATTATTACACTTTTAAATTTTATGTGTCGAAAAAAGTACTTATTGCACAAAAAATCCCTCTGTGTTGCGTCCGCTTTGCGCTCAATATGATTCCCCATAAAAGCAATTAATTCGATTAACCGTAAGATGGCCTCCAAGATTGTAACGGTTGATCACTTGGAGGACATCAATCCCTTTATTGCTTGCAAAAATCACTGAAAATTGGACTTCGAGAATAGACTTCTTCCAGGACAGCCGTGCCGATCATATGTCATATTTAAATTATTATGCCAGGTATCAGTAAAATATTACTTGTTACTGAAAACTATGTTTGCTGCACATCAATTTTTGGTGCATTACTTTTTTAGTGCAGTGTCCTTATGTGTAATAAAAACATGCTATATGAAAACAACCAGGGTTGGCTTTGAAAGTAAATAAAAAAATATACATACAATTGCAAAGTTTCTGATGTTTTCAAGTAAGAGCCACTGATGTGCGGAGCCAACTTAACTTACAACAAATAAAGCGCTGCAGCAATTTGTTGCTATAAAATTTTTTTGTGTGAATTCAGCTGCTGGCTGAATCGGTTAATGCATTGAAAAAGGTAATAGTGAGATCGATTGTATTTAGTAGTGTGAGATGCGCTCAAAATGTAAAAAAAAATCTATTTAAAAATTCTAAATAATCAATTTGTAAAGTCGTCAGAACGCTTCCCAATATTGTAGCTTGAATAAAATCCTCAAACATAGAAGTGCCGCGGGTCCGAAAATTGCGTTTGATGGTGTGAGATGTAGAGTTAATCTTAATAATGAAATAAACATTTTTTGATTTGCATTAGCACGCGGTTAGTTGTTATCATCGTACTTAAATAATGAATTATTGTTGCTGGTCACTGGATAACTGCCACTGATAACTACTGGCACAGTCGTTATCGGAAAATGAACTGACTTGTTAGTACTTTTTTTTTAAAGTGATTCAAGGCGTTTTTCTGGAAAATATGTCAATTTCTTTTTATTTGTCTTGTAAAAAACTGCAGTTTTGGGGAGTTTTTTATAAGAGTGATGTGATAAATTCTTCATATTTACATAAAAAAGTGTACCATCATATTTTAGGAAAGGAAATAACATAAATTTAACTGCCTGGCCCACAATGTCACTCCCAAATATTCTGTGGACAAAAATACATTTAAAACAAAATCAATTTCTAACATTTAGTTTCTGTTTGAATGTATTTCGCCGGCAAAACGATGTTGAGTGATATCGTTGGCCCAGACAGCAAAACAATTTTTGTTAGTTAAAATTTAGTAAGTTTATTTCGTTGGCAGACGCTCCATGATTGTAACCTGTTATGCTGACATCCTCAGCAAATTTTCTCAAATTGTTATTTGAGAATTCTCCATTTCTCGACATTTTTATGGGTTGTTGACGTTTTGGGGCAGCCATGGCGAGCATTGTGAGTTAAATCTTCCTGGACTTCTTGGAAAAGGTTGTGCCACACGTAAACACTTGATTGACTTAATACAAAATTACCATTTGCGCTATCAAGATTTGCAGTAGTTGAAGTCGCCGAACACGCAAAATACATCTGGTTCTCATGACTGACGCGAACAAACGAAACATGATAAGCACCTGAAACAGTAAACGAACGAGACGATTGTATCAACATAATAATGGAACTTAACTGGCCCCGAAATTTTAAACTCTCAATCTTTGATCTCGTAATGAAGATAATTAACATCTGTATACGTATAAATCACAATCTTAACACTTAAACCACACAATTGTTAAGAACAGTAAGAAAATTTTATGAAATCATTTTTAAAGCCATAAAGAATTATTTTAAAATCGAGTTATTGTTTAATAAATTTCAAACACACAAACCAACGTTCCAAGTATTTCAAGCAGTATGAGATTTTAAAATAGAAGTAGAACAAACAAAAAACTAATAACTGCTGTACAACCATCAATCAACAGCTTTCATATTTTTAACGCAAACACTCTTCTCTAAAATGACTTGTCACAATTTTCAAGGGTCTCTCATAAAAGTATTGAGTGTCATTATAAGCAAACAAAAGATTAAATACAAAACAAATGCCTCAATATATTCTTTTAACAGTTTTTAGCCTCTTCGCAACATTCGTCCTTAAATTTATGCTCTGAAAAGGATAATCACTGCTTCCAGTGCTTTAGTTTTTGTGCACTTGATTGTGTTGGCGCCTTAATCCTCAAACATTAAAGTTGTAGGCGTTGAATACACAGACTTGTATAATTCCTAAGAGCTAATAAAATATATTAACCCCGCCCTGTACAACAGGAAACATCAAGATTATTTATATTTATTTAAATTGCACTGCGTTCTTATATACATAAATAAGTGATATTTGCATAGGGTTAAGCAAAAAGTGGAAGAGAAGAAATATTTCAATCAAAATTTATGCGCTCGTATAAAGCAGACGCCACATTGAGTCCGTTCACACTCCAACTGTTACAAATGTGTTGCACAGAAATGCGTACCTGGATTTTGAAGTGTATTCACTTTATGTGTAGGTGTGTTTAATTATTTCTATGTAGTTGTATAAATACATACATAAAGTATTAAAGAAATATATCAATAATTATTCTTGAATTCATTTAAGTATCAGTGTTACCAGGAAACAGTGTTATTTAAAAACAAATCTTTTTAATTTACAGAAACATGATAAATTTTCCAAACCAACATCAGTATTATATATTCAAAATACACAGCAGAGCAGAACAGCTGTTTTCGAAAGCCGCTACACTTTCATCATCAGTACTCATGCGTTTTTTGTTTTGTTTATTATCACTCGCTTGGGGGTTTTGATAACAGGTTCTATTTGTAAAAATTTTATCAGTAAAAAGAATACAAGAATTTCACCAAACCGATTTCTTGTTAGAATTTTAACTCTAGTAGAATATTTTTTTATAATCATCAAACTAACAGCACGAATCAGTGCTGATTTCGAGACCGCTCATCAGTCACCTCATCAGCGTTCTTTTTTAAAATTTTCCATTAATGAGGGTGGTACTATTCAGTGGGAATGTCAATTGTTTAACTAAATTAATATATAAAAAATTAAATATATAAAATTAAATATATAAAAATAAATATAAAATTATATGAAATTTATTTGTTGGGTGGTTAAGCAATGTCTGTATGCATTTCATTGGCGCTTTTTACCAAATCGTCAGTAGACGTCAACCACAGTTTTGAAAAGTTTCAAACTTCTCAACTTATTACAAAACTTCTATAAACCATCTGAGAATTCTGTTAATAAATTAACTATAAAAATTCACAAGTGATTTAGGCTACGAAACTTATACAAACCAAAACCCAACAAACAACTTATTTTTAAAGTAAATTTATTAACGATATATAAAATTTCTATATCAGTTGAAATGATCCGGGTTTTTATTGTCACTTATCACAAGTTCATTATCTTATTGACTGCTGTGGAAGCTGATTATTCACTATAATAACGAGAAACGAAATTTGTCAAGTGCTTAACCGTAAACAATTGCCAAATGCACGTTCTACGCTACACCATCCATGTCAATTATACGTTGCTGAAATGCCGTAATAAGTGGTTTATACATTCTTTATTGCTTCTGATGTTATTTGCTTGTGTATGCAAAACTACATTAAAACAGTTGTAAATATCTAGAACAGTGATTAAATTAATTATTGTATTGGATTTATGCCTGATTGGTATTGATTTCAGTTGCATACTAATTTAATGGGCCATTGGAATTGTAGTTAATTTCACAAAATTGACCAAATGCTTCTATTATAAAGTGTTTTTGGCTACAATTTGTTATTTGACTTCATGTTTGTTTGCGGAAGGAAAAGCAACAGAAAATCAATTATGTTAATTTCTTTTTTGTGGCTGCCAATAATTGTTAATAATTAGTTTTCATACTGTTTGCATAATTAAGGCACACAATAAAGTTGTTCGTTAAATGTTTGCAGACAATAATTTTCAAATAGCAACCAAACAAAAAAAAAAAAAGTAAATTCAGCATGTTTGTTGAAATTCTATTGAATAGAATTTCAAAAGAATTACCATAAATTTGTCTCAAATGTTTTTCTTTGTCATAATTTGTGGAAGTTTTGTGAACAGGCAACAGTTGCTGTTAGAGATTTAATGAAGGCAGCAATTTATTGTCAATTCAAAGTATACACACACTGGAATTTGTATGACAGGCTAGAGAGCCAATTTTTCTTTAGTCTAGTATTTTCTAAAATTTTTAAATTACTTATAAACTGGTGCCTAACTTAAGTTGTAATAAAGGTTAAACTCATGAGTAAAATTTCTGAAATTGTTTTTGAAAATATTTAGTTTTGGCACGTTTAATTGGAAGAAGTAGAAATAATAAATGTCTGCAAAGAATTTAGAGAAGATTTTTTAAACGTTCAACCAAAATACATAACAATCATTTACAGAAACAATTTTTCTGAGATGGTACATAATTTGTAAATGAAGGCGGGCTTAGAAGTAAAAATATTGAGGAATTTCGAGTACATGTCGTCATGCTCCAGCAGATGTCTATTGTATAAATTTAAATCCTGGCTTCAGTCCGCAAGTTTTAATGGATTTTTATACTCAATCATTAACTGGATTGATTGATTTGACAGAACAGTATTTCTCACAGAGTATTTTATTTAGGAAAAGCTAATGGTTACTGTTTAACGGTTTTATACGAATTTCAGAGTAAAATAATAGTACTTAATATTTTTAATTGAAAAACTATATTCAATGCAAATATATATAGTCATTTCCTTTTAGAGCTGTTTTAAATATCTTTTAGTTCCATTTCTTATTGACTTCTTTCGGTTACAATAACAATATAGTATTTTCGAAAGCCATACAACAGAACCAGAAAATAAATCTGATGAGCGAAATAAACTTTACAAAATTTTATAAAATATTATCAAAAGAATAAGTTAACTAAAATGGTCTATCCATTTTGATAGAATTCTATGTAACAGTTATAGTTCGATGGGAAATATTTATTAATATTAAAATTTCTTAAAAAAAAAAATAAATTGTTAACCCCATGAGTTTGGCCTAAGTAAAGGGCGATCATTGATGCCATTGTCGTATGCAATTTTGTGATACAAAATTTTATAAACGTTAAGCCAAAACTAAACAGTGGTAACAAGCGAATACTTATGAGAAAGGGCTGCGGCTCTTGAAAACAGCGCTGTTGTACTCTGCTGTGTGAGTTCAAAATCAGATTGATGTTTTCTACTCTATTAATCCTTGGATTATTTGTCATGTCTTTCAAACGCTAGTCAAATAATTATCATTCAATTTGTTAATAGTAAATAAAGTTCCCTACAAGTTACCAAAAACTACAAAATACAAAATGTTCCATCAATCCAGTTGTAAAAAAAAAATAAAAAACTTTAAGAAAGTTTTCAAATATTTAAAGACTTTTCCACGATGTTAATTGTAATTGAGACAAAAAGTTGTCACGGAATTATCTCAATATATTTATTATGATAGAAGGATCTCTGGCGTTTAAAAGCGAAACAAAATATCCGCTAAATGCTCGTGGCACATCACAATTCGATGGTCCATAATTTCAATGACTCTGAGCCATAATTGAATATCTCATCTTTTAACTCTTAAATTGTTGTTGGCTTATTGACGTACACTTTTTCTTTTAAATTGCCCCCAAAAAAGAAGTTCAACGGTGTTAAATCGCATGATCGAGGCGGCTAATTGAAATCGCCACGACATCAGATAACATGGTCGTTGAACTTTTCTCTCAAACGAGCCATGGTTTTGTTGATTATGTATCAAGTGACGCACGCTATCCTGTTGGATACATATATCGTTTTGTGTACTCAATTTATGGTGCACAAGAAGCCCGTTATCATTTCGCAATAGTGAACACCATTCATTCCCAAGAAAGTATGGCCCGACGACGTCGCTGGCCTATAAAACTCATCGAATAGTTACTCTTTGCATCTTCAAATTTTCTCCAGACCCGGTTGGCTGAAATTTGGGTATAGTTTTCTGGGTTAGGGATAGATTCACTCGACTATGATGACCAAAAATATCACGAAATGCACAAGATGTGTTTTTATTTGAACGCTCATTTTTGTAAAACCCTTCAATAATTTTTACGTCCTGTTCAGTTGTGTACCCCTCCGTGGTCGAGTTTGTTAAACAAAGAAATGCCAAGTTTATTTGGGTAAAAGTTTTAAAACCTTAAGGTGCGACTCACAGTTAATAGACTGTGTTATATTTAGACCTTTACAAATAGAATAAATATTCAGAAAATAGGAAATGAAGAAAATAATCACACGGCAACACACAGACTTAATGTGTGTTACTACTGGTTGGCTTAGCATTCATACAGTTCTCGGATTCTGTTTCATAACAAAATTTGTTTAATGAAAATTGTTATCTCATTATATCAAGACACGCAATAAGTAGTGGTAAGCAAAAATACAAGGTGATAGTAATGATAAAAGTGTAGCGGCTTACCAAAACAACTGTTCTGCTCTGCTGAACCAGCACTCAGGGGACAACCTCTACATTTTCAGTGCATTGTGCTGGAACTGGAAATGATGCGATAGTGTTAAAAGGACAAATTAGAAGATAGAAAGGTTTTTGTAGCTGTTTTTACTTTTATTATTTAGTCGGTGAATTTTTTGCTACAGATAACGACGAAACAGGAGGGTGCACCAGTATCCTGCTCTTTTACTACATGACGGTGTTTTAATCGCTGTCGGTAATATTCAGCGACCAGTGCTATGCCTTCGTTATTGAGACAAGCCGACAACAATTAACACAATCCTGCACTAATGCAGATCAGAAATATTCGACACCATATTGATGACTGAGTGCGGAGTCGAATTCGGCACCTCAGGTATTGTAGTGTTGTGTCTTACTATGTCAGCCAATAGCGCTGACTTTTTTTCTTACTTTCGAATGTATATCTCGTTTCTCAGAAATAAATACGTTTCGAAATATGTTCCATCAATCCTAATAAATAGTTTGATACAAAGTACCTGGAGGAATGCTTCAGTTAATTAATTATCGCGATCGATTAATTTTTGGGAATATGTCTTCATTAAAATATTGAAAGTTGCTTTTTGGGTAGCACCATTTTGATATAATTTTCGGTACAAATAATATATTTTCTAAAAATATCGTAAAAATGAAGAACGTGAGGGGCTGTTGTTTGGAAGTATTTTTTTTATTTCGGCCTGATCCCTGCCACATAAACCAGTACAGCGACTGCAGCTAATTGATATTCCTCAGACTCATAACTAAAATAGGAAGCACACTTTTCTTTTTGCTAATTACAATGCAAAAAGTGATGTGGGACCCAAGAGTAACTATGTGCGGTACATCATATTGGCATCTATTCCAAAGCTGAGACTGTCATGTCACAGAGTTTAGTTATTTTATTTCCATTGCAAACTATTGAATTAATATTTTAGCACGTTTTAAAAAACTAACGTTCTAATTTATGTGTCCCGAGCTGAAAACACAAACTCTGACCTTGCGATTCTCTGCACACTAAATAAAAAGTTATAATAGACTAACTTTTTAGTAGTTAATGGCATAAATGTAGCATGAGACATTGTCATTCCCAATTGCAATTTTGTTTATTTCCCATTTTTTTTTCTTTATTATTTTTGCGTAAATGCTTTCCTGCTACACCCACATCGTTGCATGAAATCATATTTGCATACAAACTGCATTTGCTAATTTTATTTTGCATACTGTTTGTGAACCACAATAGATGTCGAGAAATAACTATCGTTGGCAGTGAGAGGAGTAACAACGTTTTGTTAAGGATGAGAAAATGGAAAACCAAAATACTTGGGGTTCTCGGTGCTTGGAGTGCATTTAGCATGTTGGTTAATATTAGAGTCAAGTCTGATAACGGAGACAGTTATGACATGTTGGAAGATGCTGTTTGAACTTTATTTACACGAACGAGGGTTGTTTATTAAGGCAGGATTCTATTATTTCCCAACTGTGATAATGACAAGATAGTGGTCGTACAGAAAGACTCGAAGGCATGAAGCATTTATATCCTTGATCCTTTTTTGGAAATAAGTTTCCATTTTACTGAAAAAAGTCTTTACGTAATAATAACGATGACACACGTTATTATTACTGCTTCTACTATTGCGTTATTATTATCTGCTTCTAAAATATCCAAAATATTTTGATACGATTCAACGGGCTCTTTTATTTAAATACTAAAAAATTCTTTATTTTTAAAATTTTTAGATTTTACACATCAAGTCTTTAAGAGTATTTGGAGCATACAATCTTTCAAATTTCCTATTCACTTTGCACGCCCCTCGAGTTTTTCTATGTATTTGCAAATACACTGTCGCTCCAGTGAATATGGAATTTATCACATGTTCAACACGAGCACGTTACTACAGATTCGGTTAATTGTTGGAAATTATTTTGAATTCTAAAAGACATGAATAATATTCAAAAGTATAAAGGAAACACGAGTTTCTTAAATATTCAACTTAACGATAAAAAGTTTTTTTTTTCCCCATATAATTCGATATAAAATTTTGCCAGACAATGCGGTTTTAAAATAAAAATAATTTGTATATTTGCAAAAGGGAAATCTTTTTACTGTATACGTCCTACTCAAGTGACTGTCGGTGTGTAATAAAAAACATGACATGGCATAGACGCAAATTGTTGCATGTAAAATACTGTACAGAAATAGTTGCTGAACTTGTACAGAAATTCTTTTTGAAATTCCAGACATTTGGGAGAATGTTTCTGATACACAACAATTTACACAATAAAGTAGTCTTGTATTTTTGAGGTTTTGAATAGTTTTCAGAACACGAGTTTGTTTTTAGTATTAAAAAATATTTTTCTCTTTTTTTTTTTTTTGGTGTAATAAAATGATGAAGTTATGCTCATATGCAGATTCATACTGCGCGTAGTACAATATATACATTTTATTTTAACAAATTGTGAAGTATAACTAAACAAGAGGGAACACAAAAATCCTAAATTCTATTCATAAACACTTTAAGCACTTTTATTAGCTTAGTTTAGAGTACATGATAGTTTGTAATAGTTTGTGCTAGCTATTATGGGATTTTACAAGATTTCGACCATCATCTTTTAAACACGATGGATTTATGTTGCATTAAAGTTGCTGCACGCAAGACGAAATATAATTGAGACAATTATGATAGAGAAGAAATATTCTATTATGAAATTTTAAGATTTCCAGCAAAACATTTTAGCTGAATAAACTATTCTGAATTTTATATGCATAATTAGAAGAATAATAAGCAAAGAATAGCAAAGTTCGCATTTCAGTAGATACTGAGTCAATCCAAAAACGTTAGCATGAAAGTACAGAGAGTAGCAATAACGTTGTTTGAAGACTGGTTTTTTACCTTTTTTCGGAGCTATTTCATTTGGCGCACTTATTTCATGTCAAATAGTCCGTCATAAATAAAGCACTTATTCATGAAAAATATTTCATGCTTATAACCTTCTTATCTAATAGATTTGTATAGAAAACTATCGAACCCCCTGCACACTTCGTAGTGCAAAAAAGAAAATAAAAAAATTAATTCAAATTCATTTAAATCAGTGATGAACTGCTTTTATTGTAATGCTCTGTGGTAAACAACATTTGTTGTTTTTCCATTTTCGGTGTAAATACAAAAAACCGATAGTTTGCCAACGCGCAAACAGGCTACATAGAACTGTCCATGTGAGAAAACTGGATACACTAAATTCAGTTCACAAACTTCTATAGATTGGCCTTGCGCCTTATTAATGGTAATCGCAAACGCAAGGCGAACAGGAAACTGATGTCGTTTAAATTCAAATGGTACATCAGAAGGAATCATTGGGATACGTGGAATGAATACATCTTCGCCTTTGAATTTTCCAGTTAAAATAGTAGCTTCAATTACTTCAACATAAGCCATCAACCTTTTAATAGCAAGTTTTGTACCACTCCACAAACGAAGTTGATTGATATTACGAAGCATAATCATAGTGGCTCCAACTTTCTATTGGAGATTATGCGGAGGCAATCCTGGTAAGTCCAACGAATTCTAAAATTCTGTTGGATAATTCAAAACATCTTCTTCATTGGTAACAGTATCGACAGACTTGTGCAACTCCACTTCGCCAGTAATCTTTGATTGTATAGCCATGTTTAATTCAGTAACATCTCTGTTCTTTACCGCTAAAATTGCTCTGGCACTCAACCGTGCATGGCATGCATATTGTTGTGTTATGTAAGTGAAAACACATTCAATAAATTCCTCATTTGACTGTACGAAAGGGCAAAAATCATTTGGCAATGTTATCAATTCAGTGTCATCAATAGGCATTGCACCGTTACCGATTTTCGGCAATTGCCTGGAGAACTTATCAGCAGATGGATCATTCTGCAACTGAGCACGAACGTTGATAGTGAGTTTCGATATTTTAACTTATCTCCATAAATATTAAGACTTTAAGCAAGCTTTAATTTCATCGACAGCTGCCGATGTAGGAATGACGGGCAATGTTTGCCTAAAGTCGCCTGGCGATAAAATCAACGCACCACCAAACAACTCAGAGTTATCTCGGAGATCTTTCATTGTTCTTTCCAAAGCTTCAACAGATTTCTTATTCGCGTACTCAAGCATATGACGTGGGCTGTGCATGGACCGTGTATCATATTTTGCACAACAACATCATATAATTCAGGATCACTTATTTGATCTGGAATTTCAGAACATGTAACATTGTCAACCTCATGCAATGTGATTTTATTCACCAACCATATTGAAGTGTGATCGTGTGGCAAACCACGCTTTTGCCACTCCACAGAATACATCTAGAAGTTCACTTCACCAAACACTTTAGATTTTACGCTAAAACCCATAAGTGCGGGAAGTGATATCATGGCGGTCGGTATGACTTTGGCCAGCGAATAAATTATCTTTAATGTCACTCCATAGCGGATTACACGTAAATGTTATAAATAAATCTGGTCGACCGTAATGACGCACATAAGTTACCGCATCCTGCGCGTACTCATGCACATGACGTGGGCTGTGCATAATGTATTTAAATATTTATATTTTTAGTGTTGTATCCGAAGTTGTGATTTAGAAAAGCTAATTATACAAATTAAATTAATGGTTGGACCAAAATTTAATTGTAATGAACTTAAAAACGAATTGTATTTCAGTTTTTCAAAATATCAACTCAAATATTTCGAAATGATTGCAGTGCTCACTAAAATGGCTATAAGTCATAAACCAATACAAATAACAGTATTTACATTAAAACCTTGGCATTGACGTCACCTTTCATATAAACAAAATCGGTTTACGCATTCCGGAGAACATATATTTTTATATATTTTTAAACAGGAAATATTCTATTATGAACTAAACTCTAAGTCCATACAATCATTCCACCGACTTTTTTTATGTCCAAATTAAATTAAGAATCGTAATGGAAACAAAAGTAGTTTTATTATATATGAAACACACATTGACCGTTTATAAAAATTAATAACTAGAATATGAAAACGAAAAGGGGTCAATAAACCCTTGACATTTTTTTGTTGGACAAGTACTCATGGGGTACTGCATTCTGCCCTTTTATCCCATGACAGTATTAATAGCTGTCGGTAAAGTTCAGTGATCAGGGCTGCGCCTTCGTCATTGAGACAGGAAACCAACAATAAACACCATACTACCCCAATGCAGATCAGAGAAATGCGTTACCATATTCAAAATTGAGTGCGGACTCGTGACCTATGACAACGTAGACTTGTGTACCCTATTCGTTTTCATTTCGGTGGATATATTAACTAATAATACGTTCAGATATTCTAAGATAATTTCGATCAAGGTTTTCAAGTTCCAGAGAAATGTCCACTGGAAATGGGTAAACAAATTTTTGATTTTTTGTTTAAATTTAAGAAAAAAGTATTAACATGTTTAAAATTGAGTTGAAGTGAAACTTGAAATATTTGAAACTAAATTAAAAGTATCTGACTTTATTTTTAAAAAAGGTATATGACTAAAGTAAATGTTTATTAATTTGTAGCAGCCTGGTAAGACAAATTTCAATGAAGAATCTTCTTGAGGAGAATTTCACAGACAAATTTGTTTCTATGCCGATTATAGATAATGAAAATTTGTGTTTAACTCTTAAGGATAAATTTTTAAATATTGTTCTTGTTGCATGCCATCATATAAAAATGTTCAAAATAAGTGTGAAGTAAAAATGGTGCTGTAGAATTGCCGGTCTTTTCGCAAAGAAGTTTATAGAGTTTTTCTTTTAATTTTACTTTAGTTGTAAATAAAACGCGTGGTATTATTTTCAATGCATGTTGGCGGTTTATATCGTTTCAAAATTTAGGGTTTTATTTTATTTCTATTAGGGCTTATATTTCATTTGAGGACTATATTTATTTTATTTTTGCACACTTGTTTTATGGGAACGTTTTTAATGCTGCCATCACATTAATGTGTAGAGTGACTTAATAAAATGAGAACTCGCTTTCAAGTACCGGACATTAATGCACAGAACCCAATACTGCTGTCACTAATATGCTTCTTAAGCCATGTCTTTGATGCCCAAGAGATTTGCATAAAATAATGTAATTCAAATGCTCGATATAAACAAAATTTCCATGAAAATATTTGTGCTGATTTAAAAAATAAATTCTTTCAAACCAAATCTAGTTTTTAATAAATCAATCGGAATTGTTATTTTTTTCCCACATAAACAATGCTGAAGGCAAAATTTCTAGCATCCACACAATTTTTATAACGAAGATAATCGCGATTTCTCTTTGCCGAAGAATTTATAATGAACAATTTTCAATATGAAATTTTTTCTTTTCATTTGCTCTTGTTTCTTCTGTGAGTGGTTTATAAAATCCATTATATATATATATATATATATATATATATATATATATATACATCATAATTGTGTTGTAAAACTCGTTAATTGCTTAACAGATTTTTTTCTAAATCAAATATATTTAAAAAGTTTTAAATTATATTTATTAAAGATCTAATGAAGTGTTAGCATAAGCGTTAACCCTGGATGGTTACACCACATTTTTTAACATTAAGGTCACTCTTAGGTGAATCGACAAACAATAGTTCTAGTGGAACAATTTTTTAAGTCAAAAATAGACAAGAATATCTTTATTCGATTTAATAAAGAATATTTTTAGTTAAGCATTTTATTTAATAAATAACAAAAATAAAATAAAATATAACATAAAAACTTTTTTCTCTCTTGAAACTCAAAACGAATTTGAGGAAACATTAAAGATAGTAACCGTCCAGGGTTAATCACAGCCGAAAGCGGCCATATATTTAAACATACAAAAATATTAGCTTAACATATAACAACAATATATTTTCGAAACACGAATTCATAAAAAGAAAAAAGTTCATAAGGCTGCTATTAATTAGTGCTTTTGCCAAATCATTAGCAGACTCCAACCATATTTGCAAAAGATTCCCAAATCAGTTAAAATAACCACCAACTTCTAGAAGCATCAATTAGGACTCATTTTTACTACATTAACTGCAGCGTATTATTATAAACAAAAAGTTATTTTCTATAGAATTCAAAACAAAGTTATTTGTTAAATTATACGTTCATTAAGATGTCACTAATTAAAGCTCGCAATAAAAGATTATTATCCAGTTGCAAACAATATCTAACAGATATACAAGCAAAAATATTTTAACAAAAGACAAGAAATGAATAGAACATAAAACAAAAATTTCATTTCATTTTGTGTTAAGCTAAACACACTCGTGTAGTATGTATAATTTTACTTAGTTTTACACAACCTCACACACACACTCACATACATAATCAAACACATGGACACGAATGTCCTTCTGTACATTTATTTGTTAACACTTTGCTTAAAAGTTACATGAACAACAAACATTCATTAGCCAAATTACAACTTACGAAATAATGAAATAGTTTCAAATACAGATTTTCATACGGACATGGTGACATGTCCGCCATGTGTGGGGTCAGAGGACATGTACATGCCCAACAAAATAAGTCTATTAAACATCTCATTCACTAACTTTGTCACAGATGGACGGACGGACTTATTGTAATAGCAAAATTAACTAAATTAACATGTGTTTTTGCTGGACATTACAGACCAAAATGTTGTTGTTTTTTTTTTTTTTTTTGGTCATGTGTATTATATGTTAACTTGTGGCAAACGTGTCTTACAAGAGAGTTGAAAAGTTACAAACTGTTGTGCAGACTACCGAGGCAGCAGAGTCGTCGTACACATGTATGCGGTATTAAACAAAATAAAGTGGCTTCAGCATATCTCTTAAACAGTTTATCAGACTGTCAGCAGTTATTATTCATATAAGTACAAGGGTTTGGTTTTGGAAAGATCATATGTCATGAATACGAATATGTCATGTGATTGATTTCCAAAGAATAAGGTTTGACTTAGGAAACGACTAATTAAAATATGTATACTTGATTTTTGTTGGTTTCCTTAGCACAAATTATTGAATTTCTTAAACCTCTTTAATATTAATTATATGCTGATTAGTTCCCTAAAATCTTACTAAAAAATTCAAAGTGATTAATTGAAATGCGCACAGGAACTATCTAAAATCCCTCAATTGATCACTTTGAATTTTTAGTAAGATTTTGGGGAAAAAATCAGCACATAATTAATATTAAAGAGGTTTAAAAAACGACAATTCCCAAAAATATTTAATATTTGAAAACTCCTCATTTATTTTAAACCACATTTTTACCGCTCACATACTTTAATAGTGTCATAACTCCAAAAAACTTGTTTTGCATAAAATATTTGTAATGTTTACCAGCTTAATGGAAATCGAATTTTTCTCTCAGTATATACGATAGTTCAAGTGCAAGTTATGAAATTGTAAAAGTAAACGAGCGATATATATTTTAATGTTAAAATGAGTGAAGGAAAAATCTGCAATTTCGATTATTATGAAAGTTTTTTTTTATGGTGTGTGATTTTTGTAGTGCAGTGATTATTGTACAGTTGAGTCCACTTGATATCGATGAACAGCTATTCACAATACCGTTTAATAAAAACTTATATCATGTATTATTTACTCTCTTTTTCTGACCTACAATAGGCAACAAAAAATAAAAATCTCAGCACCCTACACCAGCAACGCTTTTGTCAAAAACAAGCCATAATCGATGACGCCATATTGAATTATAGATACACTTGAAACCCTTTTTCAAAATATATTTAAAGGAATATATCTTTGAATTTAACAACTTAATCTCTTTAATTTTAATTATGTGCTAGTTCTTTTTTCCCAAAATCTTATTAAAAAATTCAAATTGATCAGTTGAGGGGTTTTAGCTGGTTCCTATGCGCATTTCACTGGGGCTAATGCAGATTATAGGGGAACCTTTACCCAACATTTCTTAGAATAACTAAAGACATTTATTTCATACTTCCACTTTACTAAGTGAGAAGCTTTGAAACCAAATATCAAAGTCACAACAAGAACTCACTTATCAATTTTCCTTTTTTATTTTCTTACGTTTTGTTCTACAACTGGTTGGTTTTTTGCCGACTCAAATTGTAGGTGTAAGAGAAATAAAGAACAACAACCAATAATTGTTTTAATATAAAAACAATTTATTTAGAGTGTTTAATAAAATTTTGGAAAAAATAAGTAGCACATAATTAAAATTACAGAGTTTGAAAACCCCCAAAATATAGACTAATTTAAATTAACAATTTAATTTTTTTACATTTTTAATAAATAAGATTTTCCTTTTATATTACCATCGAAATTATTAATTATTTAGTACTTTTTTATATAATTAATAAATTTTAAGATATTATGCCTTTAAATTCGAACAGTCTCAATTAAGTGCAATAATTTAATTTCTAATGGTCTCTTAAAATTATTAGATTCTAATTCGCGAATAACTCCAAAATAGATAGATGCAAGTGTGTAATTGAAGGAGTAGAACCTTTATAATGCAACGTGCTGAACTCACTTGCCTTAATAAACACACAAAAAAAGTTCATTTAAAAAGTTCTTAAAAAAATCATGGTCATTATGCCCAAATATATTATAAGAACTCTTGCCTTTGCAATATAGAATTGTAATGTTATATTATCTAAAGAGCGGTTTAGTAAACTCC